>BROG01000014.1:727500-1170000 GCA_030159075.1 Atrina japonica
GTATGACACCACTTTATCTTTAGAAAAAACACATACTTTTCAAATTGGAGCTCAACTGATGAAGTCTAATTGACAGAAACGGTATCGTCTTGAGCATTATAACTTTGGTATTATGTTTATAATATTTATAACCACTAGGTCGTTGCCACTGCTGGTGGACCGTTTGAGTCCTCGAGGGTATACATAAACCTAGTACCTGGTATTTTGGTACCAGTTGTTCATCTTATACTAAAGGAATATTTGGCACTGTTGACACCATTTAGATTCATAAATTTTCTAAAGCTAAGATAGTAATTTTTTAACAGTGGTTATTCTTAGACGGATTTCGGCTTTACTTTTAGATATATTATTTGGCCCTGTATGACACCACTTTATCTTTAGAAAAAACACATACTTTTCAAAGTGGAGCTCAACTGATGAAGTCTAATTGACAGAAACGGTATCGTCTTGAGCATTATAACTTTGGTATTATGTTTATAATATTTATAACCATTAGGTCGTTGCCACTGCTGGTGGACCGTTTGAGTCCTCGAGGGTATACATAAACCTAGTACCTGGTATTTCGGTACCAGTTGTTCATCTTATACTAAAGGAATATTTGGCACTGTTGACACCATTTAGATTCATAAATTTTCTAAAGCTAAGATAGTCATTTTTAACAGTGGTTACTAATAGACGGATTTCGGCTTTACTTTTAGATATATTATTTGGCCCTGTATGACACCACTTTATCTTTAGAAAAAACACATACTTTTCAAATTGGAGCTCAACTGATGAAGTCTAATTGACAGAAACGGTATCGTCTTGAGCATTATAACTTTGGTATTTATGTTTATAATATTTATAACCACTAGGTCGTTGCCACTGCTGGTGGACCGTTTGAGTCCTCGAGGGTATACATAAACCTAGTACCTGGTATTTTGGTACCAGTTGTTCATCTTATACTAAAGGAATATTTGGCACTGTTGACACCATTTAGATTCATAAATTTTCTAAAGCTAAGATAGTCAATTTTTAACAGTGGTTATTCTTAGACGGATTTCGGCTTTACTTTTAGATATATTATTTGGCCCTGTATGACACCACTTTATCTTTAGAAAAAACACATACTTTTCAAAGTGGAGCTCAACTGATGAAGTCTAATTGACAGAAACGGTATCGTCTTGAGCATTATAACTTTGGTATTATGTTTATAATATTCATTTTAAGTATTTTACCCACGTGACGCTGCGCTACGACGCACACATACAGGAAGTGCAGGAATATTCATAAACAGAATCAGCTTTAGCTTTTGTAACTGGCTAATAAACAATATTGAATTGAAATATTTTAATTTGTAAGTATAAAGTTTCATTCCTAAATATAAAAGAGTCGTTCACTTATAAGTGAATAATGTACTGCAACAGGGAACGTTAGATTTATAATTAAAAGAAAAACCCAAAATAATTACGAATTTTTCCATTGTTTATATCCACAAGGTTAGTGACAATGTCTTTAGACTGAGAGTGCGCTCTTTTGAATTTGAGGGATTTTCGTCAGCAAAGGATGCTTTTTATGACTGTGAATGTGACAAAACGAAAATGTTACCCATAACGGAACAGATTGCAGGAGTGTTAGTGGTACCGTCGTAAGTCCTATTTTACTTTAATCATAATTCATGATATATGTTTTTGTATTAGAATACCACTTAAATTGCATTATGATTATATTGTCAACTTTCGCAACATACATTTACTAAATAGAATAAATATATAAATACTCATTTCATCATTTTTATTTTCAATAGGTTATGTGATTTGTATTTTTTTTTTATAAATTACTGTACTATATAGTTACTTTTATTCTCAGGGATTTAATTTCGCTATATTCGCGGTAATAGTAAATAACACGAAATTATACACTTGCAAATATAATGTCTGATACATATAAAGTATGAAAAAGACAATACATTACCGTTTAAAATTATAAAAGTTTTTACCAATCAAGATTTATACTTATATAAAGAGATATACTATACACGAATCACAAAAAGCCAACTTTCCATGATGCGTATGTTAGGCTTGCCTATTGACGTCTTTTCTAAAAACCAATGACATATGTTATGAACTTTTTCCTTTATATACTTCACAACTCACATTCTAGCATACAATGATATAGAGTACTCGCTTTAGTCCCCACGGGAATAGAGCAATGCATAAGATGGAAAAGAAGAGAGATAACTCCTATTACAGCTATTTAAAACCCGTTAATTAGTTCCCTTCAGAAAACGCGAAATGTCATCCCAGTGAAAATAAACAACTATACAGTGAAAGATTTGTAGGTACATATTTACCATCTGGTGGCAGTGACAGTGTATAACCATTATAAGAAAATTGTCGTTTATCAGCTCACGAATGCCATCTGCTTAGGAATGACAAGCTTTGTTAAATAATAAACACTAGTGGTTGAATCCCTTTACTCAATGAAAATCTATATTCATTTTTCCCCACCTTGATGCAAAAATGTATTAAAACATAAAAAATGATTAAAAAGTTTAAATATTTTTTTAATAATATAAACTTTTATACGTCGAAGTAAGCAACGTGCATTGTACTGAAGCAGCGTCCTTTGAACATTCGTTATCGCGCATTGTCACTTGTGTAAACAGTCCGCGGACAAAATAAAAGTTAGACAAATTATATTAACTGTCAGTATTAATTTCCATTTTGATCGCCTAAATTCATGTTGTTAATTTAAAATCAATAAAAGTTTATCTAGTAAAATGTAATTTTTGTCACTTCTTTACATTTTTTCCGGGGACTATTTTGATTGTAGGCCTAATCAATGAATAACTGTTGGCTCTTCCAGGAATTGTATGTACATGAACGGTTGAGCGGGAAATATGAATTCCAATTATCAAACCGTAAAAAATGGGATAGCTTTAGTAAATATAAGGATTGAACTGGTCAGTTGGCATTCATTCGCTGACCCGCTTCATGAAATTTGCCTTTGTCCAGTTGGCATACATAAGCCCATGAATGCCAACTGACTGCAGTTCAATCCTTAAATGAAATGCGATTCATTAAAAGAGCTAACTTAACTTCATACTACTCACATATTCACACAATATCCTATGTCATTTGTGATTATTTCTTTACAGGGATGACCATGTCGTCATACTGCAGCCGGAGAAATTAATTATATCCTTCGATGTATATAATTCAGAAGGTATTCCCGTATCAACTGTTAGTCTCGGAGAAAATGTTCATCTGAACATGTTATTTTACTCTACAAATATCCCAAACAGTAAGTGATCGCATTTTATCGTTCACATGTCTAAACGTTATTACGAGTTGATGGAACATGAACGCAGTTATGTTATGCTAAGTTGTTTATATGGGAAAATGAAAAATATAGGTCTACAAGACTTGTTGAAATATATGTATTAAAGGTCAGTTCGGCGTCTTCTATGAATTTTAAGATATTATAAATTTGCCTTAGTATATTACTTTCAATTATGTTTTACCATTATACTCTTGTGATAGAATTGACATTAAAAGCGACAGACTGGATTGTTAACAATTCTTGTGCACGATTAATATGCAAATAAGTTTTGGTCAAGTTTCCCTTACTGTATATTGGTAAGTTCTGTTTGTGAATTTGGACATAGAAGTTGCGTCATTCCTCATTCACGTGGTTTTAACTGATGAGAAAATCGTGGCAGTCTTTGAAGTTTGGAAAATGTTTTACATTACAATTATTGACCTAGAGATTTAAGGCTACTGATAGGAAGTATAGCGTAAGGGTATAATACTGCCCGGTCGCATAGAAATTTAATACCGATGAAACAATGTTTATAAGCACAAGATTTTATAATCATATCGCTGATCTATGTAGTTTGTTGCATAATAAATAAGCTATCAGTACTCACGTTAGGCCAAATGTCTGATCCGAGTTTTAGTTACTTTTTTGTAAAACCTATTTTTACTTAATTAAAAAGTATTCAGTATACTGAGTGTATTATGCCTCATTAAAACTTGCCATCAACTCGTATCAGTACTTTCAGTACTTTGGTATATATAAAAAGAAGTTAGCTAATATATACCTTAGATAAAGACGAACTTAGAACGAAGGCGAAAATTTTTCTGCTTAACATTTAGTGTAATAAGTAAAAAAACCCAAAGATAAGTGATTTTACAAGAAATTTGCATGACAATTTTTAAAGAAGATACATTCATTATAATCTTATATACAATCAATATAACATTTTCACTCTGATTTTATCCGTCACTCAATTTCCGGAATACAAACCGTAAAAAGCAGTATCTATCTAGCTATCTATCTATCTATCTATCTATCTATCTATCACTTATACAACCTCTTTTGATAATGGTAAAATTTAGTCTTAAATAATAAATAAAACATTATCAAGTATATATATATATATACTTGACAATGTATGTATATATATCAATGTTTATAGTAACTATTAATTATCTTTTTTCTGAAGGCTTTGACACATGCGGTACTGACTTTTGGATTGCATTTCCAGAACTTATAGAATCAACATCGGCATCAGTGAGTCGCACAATATTAGTTTATAAAAAGTCGTCAGATGAAATCAAAATAACAGTTTCAAATTCAACACAACAAACGACAACTCCGATCAATACTTTTTTTTATCCATTATCCTTAGAATTAAAAGATCATGTTGCAGAAGAAAAATCAAACAATAAAGCTCTACGTATAACATCAACAGAGGAAATATGTTTAATTGCGCTGTATAAAAGCCAAGATTATCGTTCAACTTTAACTTTGCATCCAGCAGACACTCTAGGAAAAGAATATGTCTTAGTTGGTCCAGCCATAGATAATATGTTTATAGTTATCATTACTGAAAATGACACAAATTTAACAATTGAAGGTACAACAGCAAGTTTAAGTGTACCCTCAAGTATAACGGGACTAAATCAATACGAATCAATCCAAGGCTGGTCCAGTGAAAGTGTTTCAGGTGTAAGAATTATTGCAAACAAACCAGTTGCAGTAATATGCGGTTCCAAAAGCAACACTAGTACACCTGACCCAAGCTTTGAACAAATTCCGGATATAACGAAACTTGGTCTGAGTTTTGTATTTCCTCCGGGTCCTGGTGATTTTACGTGTGTATCAACAGGCACTGGAACAACAATCGACTACGCTGGCCAATCATCATCAAAAAATGTCGGTCCTTTCTCGAAGGTGACAATTCCTTTATCTAATGATAAGTTTATAGAGGTCAAATCTGTTAGTCCAGTCTTATGTGTACAAAATGCACGTTATAACGAAACAACTTATTCTTTTGGAATGGCAGTAATACCACCGATAGAACAATGGTCATCTTTATATTCATTTGCAGCATATTTGAACAAGCAGTACAAACTAAGTCTGGTTATAAAGAAAGGAACAGAGAATGATTTACAGATAAACGGTAAATCAGGCAGCATCCAAGGTAGCAGTATTACCTGGAGTGCTGTTTTACCTGTGGTTGGTAAGTATATCACTTAATAAACCAGTATATCAATAAAGAGTAATGTAAAAGTACGGCATTATCAGCAGTGTTTAGTGTAATAGAATGGACAATGTTAATTTTCATTATAGATCAGCACATGATATCTAGTTTATTTATTAATAAAGAGACAGTATTGCATTGAGTAAGTTAATGATCTGTCGAAAAATTCACTATAATAGAAATAATTAGTAAAAACTAAGCTGTAAATCACCTATGTGATGCGCCCCCCTCTCTCTGTCTGGTGTTAATGCTGTTTAATAGCATCAAGTATTTTTTTCCAGGTTCAGAGTCGTACGTAGGAGCAATATATACCACAAAAGCTTTTTCCAGTCCTTTCTTTACAATTTCTCATCCATCCGAGACATTTTTGGTGGTTATGGAGGATATACAAAATGGGCGTGGCGTAACAGTCCCGCCTGGATTTCACTTGTCTCATATTAATCAAAACGGGGTGGGTATCTTTTGATGGAAATATCGATTTTCTGATGCACATGAAAGAACTTCATACAGGGTTCATAAATAATATCAAAGATAACAACTAGATATATAAAAGATATTATGAAGGAGAGGTACTTCGGCTGTATTATACAGTTTCTTATTCCAGAAGTAGTATAAATAAGATGTGGATGCTACAAAATACCAACAATTCTCAAATTTTACTCTCGATATAATGATCATGTACTTCAAAATGAAATGTTGAGATATCTATTATATAGTAAAGAGAAAATAGGCAATATTATTTCTTGGGTATCTGTAAGACCGGTTTCCAGTAATTTCAGTACTTTAATTTTTATTTGACTGTGGACTTGTGGGGTGTGACCCGTCGGCAGGGGATGTTTACTCCTGATCCCACCTCTGGGTTTTCATAGGTCTGTGTTTGTTCATTGTTAACCATAATTGTATTTTGTACCCTGACGGTAGTAATTTTTATTTTGCAATGACATTCTCAATCTCTAATTCTTTTTGCTTCGGTGTAACGTTTTGTATCTGTGCAGCCTATACAATGGCGATTATAATAAGACATTTTAATATATTTGATAATTTTGCCATAGTTGAATTCTTAAAATTCTTGCCATTTTATTTTAATGTCATCAGTAAAAATAATCATAATAAGTTGTAAAGGTTCAGGCGTTTGATTAAATGAATCAGTATGTACTAATCAACTGAAGATCAAAACATTTTATGTTAAAATGTTCAATATAATTTAAGGTAAAAACTATCGATGTAGCCTGCATACCCTACAATGCAATCAAAGTAAAAAAAATGTCTCTTAAATTTAATACCAAAGTAATTCAAAAGTTATTTGTTCATCTTAACCCGTCATAACAATACATAAATCTGGTTTTTGTTTTTCATAAAATGTTGTTTACCGTTCTTATTTACAAAACGGTTTAAACCAGAAATCCACACAATCCATTAAAAATAATTTCATACATACAGAATATGTTGGAGTTAATTATATGATCCTTGCAATAAATTTCTTGGAATGTGTTGATCTGGGAGGTTTGTTTGTGACTCATGTGAAGAATTTATATGAATGTAATCGTATACGTCAGATGATTAATTGTGATTCACACACACACACACACACACACACACACACACACACACACACACACACACACACACACACACAAACACACTGTAATACATTTATGCATTTTATCATTAACATCATATAACGTCACGTTCAGTGGCTGCATACAGTATGAGTGGACTTTTGTCGACAACTAATACCGTATTGAAATATTTTTCAAGAAAACTTAAATATATAAGAGTTGTTTCCCTTGTAAAGAATATAAAACAGACCAAGGAAATCTAGTTATTGTAAGATATATAGTTATGTTTAGCGATGGAATGTATATGAGAGATTAAAAAAATTGAACTAATTGCGCATATCACTACTATCATGTTGAACATTCTGTATTTACAAACACCTGGTGAATTCAAAATGTACAGCATGATACCACTTTTACTTCATGCATATTAAAGTAGAGTGCACAACTTGATGTGTCTGTCTATTAAATATTATCAAGAATATAAAAGCATACCTAGCACTGAATACATTTTAAAGGATGGCATCTAGCATCATATGAATTTCTTTTATTGTTTTGAAAAATCGGTTTAAATCCTAAATATGGAACAAAGTATCAATTTTAAAAACAATTCATATAATGAATAAATTCCTTGTTTGCATTAAAACCACATATACCACCATAAGCTTAAGGTGACCATATTGTTAAAAAGTACGTGTCTTTTGAATTCAATATTGGTCTGATGCATAACTGCAAAATTCACATTCATTTTACGTGTCAAGACACCAGGAAAGAGGGTTATATTTTTGCTATTCATTTTGGTGATATAAAACCAATATCAATCTTAATAACAGTACCAAAGTTATAGTGTTATAAAGTAGTCAAAAATGCTCAAGACAGTCGATTCTGTCAATAAGACTTTATCATCAGTTGAGCTCGAATTTAATATCAATGTATAAATCAATTTGTATTCTAATTCATTCGTTTATCAGGCATGTACAAAAACTATTGGATACCCTGGGGATCTAGTAGACAATGATTGTGATGGCTTTGTGGACGAAGACATCAACACAAATTCAGGTGAGGTAGGACTTATATTTTCTCATTATTCTGAATTACAAATCTGATATAATTACACGTTCCAGTACCTGTTCTTTCATGTCAGATGGTTTTTAATTTACACGCATAGTGCCTGTCGTCTTTTCTCGGTTATTTTGTAAACGGGGTTTGTTC
The DNA here is from genome assembly GCA_030159075.1 of Atrina japonica. NCBI lineage: Eukaryota > Metazoa > Mollusca > Bivalvia > Pterioida > Pinnidae > Atrina > Atrina japonica. The sequence continues at coordinate 735,799 of BROG01000014.1, forward strand.
TCCAACTTTAAAAACTGACTGTCATCGTATTGTCGGAAAATTATTGAGTAGGGTGTATAACAACATTGAAAAAAATAAAAGAAAACAAATTATTACTAAAGTGTCATCTAGTACATTTGTGTAATTTGTATAATTCAAGTAGAGGACAACAATATTGATTATACCTCCTGTTAAAATCTTGCAATATGATTGGTGATCTGAGATGTGAAAAATTTCAATGTCATGCGCTCATTTAACAACGATAAAGAAGCCACGGTGACATTCGAAAAATGTCACATGCACCAATGTTATCAGTGTACGGTTCGTCCAGGTGAGCCAGGTAACATTCCAAAAAATGTCACATAAGCCAACATTTTGCGTGTACGGTTCGTCCCAGCGAGAGCTTTTTGTCATAACCAAAACTTTTGTGGGCTATTCTTTCTAGCTTGCTGGTTCATATTTGAGATATAAAATATATATGGTAATATGTTAGAGCAAACAGATATGACACTTGCTATAACAAAATGAACATTACATTCGTGAGAGGGCGATATTGCATATTTCTCCCCTCGGAAAGCATTATTACCCTCGGGGTAAAAACATGCATTGTTATACCTCATTAATAAAACACAGTCAGGGATTGGTTGAGAACCGTCACGTGTCAAGGAGACTACACTTCATGTCTCCCTTGCGTGCGTCATATCTCCCTTGCGTGCGACATGTCTCCCTCAGGCGAAAACCCTTGCCGCTATTCGACAGTCTTTATTGATTATGTATTTCGGTGTAATAAACAATTTATTTCCCTGGTTGTAGGGAGACATGAGGATTTGTTTACCCAAGGCAAGTCATATTTCTCGAGGGCGAAAATATCAACCTCTCATAAATAAAATATTTAAACAATATGTAGCGAACAGGATAAAAGTTCACTATCGGAAGCGGGAGTGTGCTGGGGTGGAGGTTTCACCCCAATATTTTGACAATACATGGTTCGCAATAGGTCAACAAAATACTGTCCTTTTCTAAAATCCCAAATATGAATTCCGTTCCGACGGGCCCGGATAAGATGTTTTGAATCTTTAATACAGAAATAATTCAAGTATTTCGTGACACCTATCACTAAACTTTTTTGATAAAATTTGCATATTTGTAGATACTGGAGGTAATGCACTTGACATGAGAGCAGAAAGTTCAGGTAAGGAAATACGTAATATATACCTAAAATTACTAAATAAGTATGAAAACAAAACTTTATAGAATATACTTTTAAGGTTTGCCTCTTGATAAAGTATATATAGCAGTACATTTGTAGAATAATTTCATTCATTCATCTTTTTTCTCGTTCAAGAATGTAAAAAGGTAGTCCGAAGGAAATACATTGTTTTTCCTACAAATACACCGGTGTACGGGTTTATACGCTGTTTTCCTATGAGTACACCGATGTTCGGATATATACGTTGTTTTAACTTACAGGTTCTCCGATGGCAGTAAGAATAAGACCAATATCATGTACAACTAAACCTAATAATAATTGGGATGATGGAGGTATCACAGTCGATATGATATCTAGCGATGGGTAGGCTTACTATTAACTTAAACAATTCAGTGCTGCTACGATTTATATTTTTGGCGTTTCATGGGTATGGATGCAAACTTTGAAAATGCAATGATTAGTTAAGTTTTTACTAAAACATTATATTGTAAATGTTCTGCAATACATTCTATCATGATGGTTTTAAAATGCAGAGACAATTTATCAGAAACATTTTAAAAAATGCCTAAGTTTTTAAACAAAAATATTAATACAGCTTTGTTTCATCACATGTGTTTGTTGCATTATGTTCATTCTCTCGTAATAACAGATGTGTGATAGGCTCGATGGGTGATCCTTTTGCTCCGAAAACTGCGTTTCAATTACTTTCTACGGGAACTAGTTATCCACAGAGGTATTCCACGGGAGCTTTTGAAATACACCGATTTCTTGGAGAGTCCAAAGTATTCTTCAGATGTAAAATACAAGTTTGTTATTCTCTTTCCGATACTTCATGTACAACAGTAAGTATAGCGATGTGTGTGGCAAATATGTATATGTGTTTTTTAAAAGTTTTTTTTTCCTTTTTTACCACATAGGTTAATATACAATACCAAAAATAGATAATCACAGGCATGAAATTCTTACAATCCCTATATATTTTGTGAAAAACGCTCGAGAAACCCAGTTTGGCAATTATTCACTTGCAATTGATTAATTTAACCCTACTATTTGCATTTGCATACCACACTGGACCTGACCTTATTTTCACAATTTATTTATGAATATAGGATTTTTATTCCTGTGTATAGCTCTTATGTGTTATGTTACATAAAGTCCAAGAAGTGAAAGTAGAAAAAAATCTAAATAATGTTTTGGTAAACATAGCTGATGCCTCTTTGAAATGGTGTCAATACAAAAGTAAAAATGATAAAGATAAAACAGTTCTCAACAAAATTAAACAATAACTTTAATGTGTTCATTCAAAGAATTTCATTTCCGTGCCATTCATTGGTAGTTGTTGTCTCAAGGATAACTGGAATCACGTTTTATGTAAACATTTCCCGGAGTTTTACTTATAAAGATCTTGTTTGCAATTACAATGTTTCAAAAGATAAAATATTCAGTTACATGTTAGAGAGTGGTTTATCAATTGTTTTTACATATTATGACAAGGTTGTATTCCTCATTTATATATATATATATATAAATTTTTTATTGACAATATATTTGTAATGTTCGAAGACGTGGTCTTTCAACAAACTGTCGGCATTCCGTTGGGAACCAATTGTGCCCCTTTATTTTCTGACCTGTTTCTTTATTGATACAAATCAGACTTCATTCAGAAACTGCTGAATCAATAGAATAAATAGCTTGCGGTGTCCTTTATTTGACATTTAGATATATCGACGACGTTTTGTTGATTAATAATGACAATTTTCATACATATGTCTATGCGATATATCCCAACGAACTAGAAATTAAAGATACAATAGAATCAAGCCCATACGCTTCTTACTTCGACATTTTATTTACTATAGACACAGACGGGGAATTAACAACTAAACTATACTACAAACACGACGATTCGACCATCCCATCGTAAATTTCCACATTTAAGTAGTAATATCCCATAGTCACCCGCATATGGAGTTTATATTTGACAAATGATCTGATATGCCAGGCGTGTTCAACATATGAACATTTCATATACAGATGTAAACTACACACATCAAATGATCGAAAACCACATTTGATCTCAACGTTCCGCAAATTTTACGGTCGGTATATAAGTCTTGTTTGCGATTATATTGTTTCACTAAGTAAAATGTTGAGTTGCCTTTTATTTGGCGGTTGTTGAGACGTCTGTACTAATTGTGACGAGGATTCGTTCCTCACGTATTTCATTTGGATTTGACTGTGGACTCACGGCGGGCGTGACCGGTCGACAGGGGATGCTTACTCCTCCATGGCACCTGTTCCCCCCTCTTGGTTTGTCCATTTTACCAGACTTGTATGATATTTTTTTGAATTTGACTGTGGACTCGTGGTAGGTGTGACCGGTCAACAGTGGATTCTTGCTCCTCCATGATCCCACTTTTCGTTTTCAATGGTCTTTGTTTATCTAATGTTCACTATATTTGTATATTGTATTCTGATCTTTCTGACGATTAACCCTATCGTATATGTTATTCTATATTATTGATTAAAATTACATCCCAACTAAGACGCAGGTGAGTGTAAATAGCTGTCTCAGACACTTCGTCAGTTTCTTAAATAAACTGTATAGAACCCATGCAGGAATGTCGAATTTAACGCTTTTGTTTTTAATAATGTTTCAGTCGATGTGTCATGTTCAAAACATCATGTCACTAGGTATAACTATTACTTATAAGCAGCCTACAGAAAATGTCCCAAAGAATAGGCATCTCCTTTAAGGGACCCTACATTCATTTTATGGTCATTTTCAGGAGATCAAAATTTTAGTCTGACAGAAATTAGAAACTTAAAAATTATTTTACCACATATTGAAACCCTCGGGTAAAAGTGAAACCACTGATGCACAACTAAGTGTGTAATAGGATGTATTAGGATGGATTAGCGAAATTGGCTGAAAGAGCAAAACATGAAGTCATCCAACTTCGTTTGAAAAATCTATTTACCAAAACCATAAAGCGAAAATACAATTGACAATGCACACGACAGCCTGCGAAAAAAAATGTTTCTAGTGTTTTCAATTGTCTGTAAATTTACTTATATATGTTCATTGACAACAGGAAATCTGCTCACCTAGAACAAGACGTAGCGGTGACACTGATGGTGGCATTGAGAAAGAGACAAGCGTATCCGTACAAGCATTAACAAGTAACGATACAAACACATCCACAGGTAAATCTACATTTTACAAAATTATTCAGTAAAATAAAAAGGAAACCACTTTAAGCCATATACTATCTGTTTGTATATTTGATATCATTAGCTGTGACGTTAGGAAAGTCTAATGCCGGTAAACTGAGAATGATGAAATATCATTTCTCCTTTAGTCTGTTTTATCAATTTCCCTGACACGTGTTATCATTTGTAAATTGCATTAACCATTTTCATTCCTGTACTTTTTTTCGACAGAACTGAACGAGAAGACTTGCTTCGAAAGACAGGCGTATATAGGAACTTTGTGTGCACTATTCCTTCCTTTGATCATTACATTGGCAGTGACGATATGGCTGTTCCATAGATTTAACACAGCATTGAAAAAGGATAAAATTAGGCGCGAAAAGAAATTAAAGTCAAAAAGAGATGACTATTCCAGGGCATGGTGAAATATACATATAAGGAAACTGATTACCTGTGATAATGTTAGTGTGAATATGGCTGTATAAACACATTTACACACTCTAAATAATGACAATATATGCTAAGTTACTTTTTTAATTCTTACATTTTTCATATTAATGTTATTTAATAAATATATATATCTTTTATAGCAAAATAGCGTTGTACTTATTACATTTTGTGAAGTAAAAAAAGTTTTTAAGTAACACACACACACACACACATATTTCCTGGCATTTCACTATCAACAGTAAATAAAAAGTAAACATGTTACGTAAAGATATCATAAATCTATTTAAGTGATCACTTTGCCTAATCAGTTTGGAGTGATTTTCAGTACAACATTTGAAAACGATTTTAATGAAAAGCTTGAATTTCTATAGTTATCACATTGAATAATTTCCCTGTTAAAAATCAATGAACTGGATTGACTTGAAATCAAAAGTGCTATTCTGAAATGTGATACACACTTCCGTTTTCATGCTGCTTATGTGCTTTCTTACTGTGCCTACGATTGGAAAAGGGGCAATTTTCCTTAGTAAAATAATGTACATACAATTAAGAAAAATTTCACCGAAACAGATTTCCGTCAATCGGTCTTAATGTAATGTGCTGGTAACATTAAGTATGGTAAAGTGCTTGCTCTCTCTCTCTCTCTCTCTCTCTCTCTCTCTCTCTCTCTCTCTCTCTCTCTCTCTCTCTCTCTCTCTCTCTCTCTCTCTCTCTCTCTCTCTCTCTCTCTCTCTCTCTCTGTTCTTACATGTAAACCAGTAAACCAGTGAAATGGAGAAAAGATTACCGATAGCACTCTTATGAAGGCATTGAGATCAAACATTAAGGTACAACTTGAATAGCACACACACTGGAAGGTAAAACAGACCAACGGACAACACACAACACTTGACACTGTCTACGTGAGTCTGTTTTAGATATTTTATTGGATTAGATATAAGGTTTGATTTAAATATATCAAGTGTATTAAATACAAATATGAAACTTGAGAATGTTGACAAAGCATAAGAAATAATCTTTTCTGTATAACATTTTTTCTCAGATCGAAGTTTAAATGTCTATATCAGTTAAATAATATGATAGATTTATTGATCTGAGATCTCATTTAACGAGATACATTCAACAATACTTTGCTCTGGTTTTATTGAAAAAATCAATTAGAGAGAGAGAGAGAGAGAGAGAGAGAGAGAGAGAGAGAGAGAGAGAGAGAGAGAGAGAGTATCAATGTATTAGTTCTATACACAGCAATATAATTTGTAGAATGAAAAGTAAATTGACTAAAGCTTATAATCAATACAATTTAGATTAAAATAACTAGGTGAATGTAATTATAAGATTTTATCATTGCTTGTGGCAGAGTGATTTACTTCGCACGAAACAAAAGTTGGTTTCCTCAATTTAAATGTTCAATCATTCCCGTCATCTCGTCACAGTGAAGGCTAAGTACAATTGATATTCCACGTCTCAAAGTCATGATTATACTAACATTACGTTGTAAACATGAATAGTATATGACCTTTCCCCTAGAATACACATACAGACGTTCCAGATATGGTAGCATAATCACTGTATACTATTTTGTCACCGATCTACGGATTAAAAGATGACTGTATTTGTATAAGCTATATAAAACATAATACTGTATGTCTGTAAATTTTCGCCCCTACTCATTTTCGCCCTTTTACGACAGAAAGCATATTCCTCTGTCTAAAATTCGCCCTCAAATGCTATATTCTCATGAAATGCATGTATGATCGTGCTTAAATTATTTTGTGTCAATATTTCGCTGTCAGTTTGATTTCGCCCTCTCGTCTAAGGACGAAAATTGCGAAAATGACAATACATATAACCATAAAGAGCACAGCTCGAACGGCCGAAGGCTGTTCACGATGCGAACTTAATGAGTAGTAATTACCAAAAATGCAATACTATACTATAGACTTATTTACTTTCTCCATAAACACTAAAAAGTCATCTTTAAAATCATTTGGCTACGAGGTACTTAACCACTGTACTTGTAAACGTTACGTAGACTAAGTTCATGCTAATTATGTTCTAAATATTTGAGTCATAATTTAACTGTTATGTCATTTCGCGGGAAAGGCTTTGTCCTACTGAGATTGGATAGATTCTCGATGAATGTTTTTTTCGCCAGTGCAAAGACGGAGCTGCGCTTGTTTTTCAAGGCAATGTCTTAGTTTATATTATGTATACAACATATTTCAAGTATCTGGTACACTATATATTTTCACATCATTTCTATCCACACCTGTATTGTTAAAACATACTACAATTCTAGTCAACACTGGCTGTAGACACATTTGAAAAGGTAAATCCCCAATTTGTGACTGAAAAACAGATAGGAAACATCCAGCTTTACTGAGTCTGTGTATGCTTCCACTTCCGATACTGATAACAAAAATACTGTCATTGTATTCCACAATTCCTCCCACTGACGCAGGAACAGGACATTCCCACTGGATTTTTCTATCGAAACCTATACACAAAAGAGATGTCCCAACTTGATAATCACGATCGGAAACGTATACTCTTTGATCTTTACCGTTCACGCAAATTGAATAACCTGTCACTATTTCTTTCTCTCGGATCTTTTTCAAATCAATCGCTGCTAATTCCATTCCAATTTTATTGAATAGTTGTACAAAATTATCTAGAGTCTGCAACACACCAATTACCTCTTCGTTTGAGTGAATTGCGTGTCCAATATGTTTAAGTTTCACCTTATCAGTGGTCATTGGTTGTATTGCAAGGCCATCCATTATCCAGAAATACAGAAATTTATCCGTCAAAGTTGCAATGACTTCATCTGAAACACATGCAACCCCAACAGTCTTTGGTGGTACTTCTGTACGAATACATGCTTCTAACTCCTCATCATAAATTTTTAATATTTCATTACCATAGTCCATTATCAACAAATAGTCATTCGGAAACGAAGAAATGGAAGTAATCCTACAGTCATTATCCTCTAACGAATTTTTCACAGATTTAGTTGAGTAGAGTACATCTGCACCGGTATGAGTGTTATTGTTTTCGTGGGCAACCGACTGTTCCTGTGAAATGTCTAAAAGACTGTGGTCTTTAGTTTCTTCACTTTCAGTGTGCAGTTTTACGCAGTCAAAACAAAGAACTTCACGACACTCCTTGCACACAGAAACACCTTTCTTCGAGTCGCCATTTTTCCAGCAGATTTCACATGTTTTGAGGGAAGAATCATACTCCATTTTCTACTGTGTTTAAAGGAAAGGAAAAGTTTGTGAGAATAAAACAGTGTTTACTAGTACGTTACTATTGACTACGTTATGTGCGGAATATGATATCTGCTGGGTTTGTTTAAAAAGAATAAATGAGTGAAGAGATTCATTTTATTTAAATGACTGTATGAGAAAACGTGATACACAATTCCAAACAAATCAATTTCTCAATGTTAGTTATGGATCATTTCATTTACTTTCATGTTCAGGTAATGAAAATCATATCACAAAAAGTTTTCGTGTAAACTGCATGTAAAAATATAATTTAAACTCAGGAAATTTGTATTGTGGATGAAAATTAAAAATTTAAATTTAAAATGAGTTGAAAGCTAAAAAAACTCATTTTGATATTATTAAAATATATATTATCAATACAATCATCAGTCAGCATTTTATATCTTTCATTTACACCTGTCGTTAAACGAGAATCTGATAGACATTGGGTATGTACGTACCGTTAGTTACGACTGCATAACAGCTAGCACCTTTATTCTTCTAATGACGGGTATTTAACTTTTCAAATTCATTTCAAATAAACCACTGACACTGTCAAATAATATTTAAAAACCTCAAAGAAAAATGTCTAACTTTTGTTTTGATAATAAACAAGAGGTTTAAAACAGGTTTTATGGTTTTGGGGAAAACATTCACTCTGGGAATGCCATTAATCAAGCAATCTTTCAGTTGTTAAAGGGCGGGTAATTTATCGCATTATAACGTCTATTTAAACATAGTGTCGGTTGTATCTTCTTGACAACCGAGAAAGATTTGAAAAGAGTAAATATTTCTTAATCAAAATAAACAAAAATAGTATTTGAAATCAATTTTTCTTTCACTAATTACTCAGAATTATCTGAAAAATTTCGATACGTGTTTACAATGTTTCAAATTAAGTGTAGACCGATCGATGGTTGTATGATTGACGTGTCAATCACATTTCAATAAAAGTAAATTCGGTCATAAATCTATATAAAACTCATTTACATGATACGTTGTTTATGATAGATGTGAGATGTATCAGCTTATAATATGTTCAGTAAGCTAGGTTAGTCTTTTGGCCTAAAAAATCGAAATTATTTAAACATTTATTGTATACTTACCTTCCTTTCAGGTTAACTACATATCCAACAACCTACTAATGTCTGAACCTCTACTAACCGATCTACTTACCTGTCTCACTTTTTATTTATTAGATTTTTACATACACATGGATAATACAGTAGAGACTCTCTTAAGTGACTCTGAAATGTACTTGAAGATTTTGTTCACATGAGACTGTGAGTCACTTAATACAGACCAGTTAACATATAGGAAATACTGATGGGCCCCTTGGGTACATTCACATAAGGCAGGATTTTTTTTATATACAAGGGGTCTCTTGATCAGTCTAGACTGTAGATTGTACATCAACTTTATTATTTATACTGCATATGGAATTATTTTGTATCGAATTTAAGTTTAATGCAATTATAGAACTGGTTATGACGTATGCAGCACAATCAAAAATTATTTTAAGAGCTTTCACTTATTTTATTTCATTTTTGTGATTATTTCCGTTGATATCTTAAAATAATGACCACTTAAACGCCTTGGACAGTTGTATGAGTAGTATGGGTGGTTTTTGAATGAGTACATATTTTAAAAGTGTACAAATGTCCGTAAAATATAACCTTAAATAGATAAAATGGCGTTTCCTTGTGTTTTGTGGACTTAGCCTTAGGGAAATGCATATATTGGCGGATTGATGAATTAACGCACAAACGACAACACCAAAAGCGCCGCTAATTAACGTATACATAAAGTCATATTTCCTAAATTCATTTTTCCATATCAGCATGTTTAAATCTAAGAAGAATTTAAAAAATGTATGTGAAATGACCACAACTTTTGAAATCAAATGCAATATATAACATTAATGGCATTATATGTGTCAATGAAAACTAATTAAGTGACACTACATGTCGGAAAAAGTAATATGTAATAGAAATATTGAAATTTAAAAACTACATGTAGTTGGAAGTGGAATATGAATAATTTGAAATTTTTGTTATTCAGACCTTTTGACAAATAAAATTTATCATTATGTTTGTAAGTTTATGTGCATTTAATAAAAGATAATTAGCAAGGCGATGGATAAGATATAGAAATATACTTTGTTATTATCACCTGATTATGTTCTTAATATGATATAAAAGATGCCTAACACTGACTACAGTGTAATTATTGTCGGGATAAATGTAATTTGTATACTGTTATGGTCATTATTTTTATCATTCCTTAACCTAAATAACGTCAGCTATGTAACACATATTTATTCTGTCAAGCGAATGTTTGCTCATGCGATCGTCCGATGTAAACAGCATAGAACAAGCTTATTCTGTTTCTAAGTTGTCGGGCTAATTTATATATGTGTCTATAAATGTGTAAAATGTCGGAGAACATGCTTCGTTTGGTAGTTCTTGTACTGATATTTCGAACTAAGGTGGAGGGCCATGGATCATCTTCTCCGTCAATCGGTGAAATAGTTTATGAGTGGAATACACTTGATTATTTGTGGTTGAATAAGGATGATAGAGAATCTGCAGTTCTAAACAAGACATTTATCGAAAATCAAAATATCATGACCGGTATAAAAGTGTACCAGAACAGAGTATTCGTGACAGTTCCAAGATGGCGGTCAGGGGTTCCTTCGACCTTGAATGAAGTAGTACGGAATAATGAGGGGAAGTATGTTTTAAAACCGTTTCCAAGTTGGAATATGCAAACTGTAGGTGACTGCAGAGCACTACAGTATGTCCAAAGTATGGAAATTGATCCAAACACTGGGTTTATGTGGATCATTGATGTAGGTAGGGTTAACATTTTCGAACCTCAGCTTACACAAAACAAATGTCGTGCTAAGATTGTTCTGGTGGATATCAACACAGAGAAAGTTATAAATGTCTATGAATTCCCTGATTCCGTAGCACCAATGACATCGAATTTTCTTAACGACATTGTCTTAGATTATCTTGACGGTGTAGCAAAATTTGCATACATAAGCGATACTGGAGATGCCAAGCTAATAGTGTATGATAGAGAAAGAAATGACTCCTATTTTTTCAAGCACTCAACTATGATACCAGACCAAGGGTTCAGCATAATAACAATAGCCGGAAGCAGTAGGAACATGTCAACACCGATTGATGGAATAGCCATGTCTCCTGACTTTAAATATGTTTACTACTGCCCTTTGGCCAGTTATCTACTGTACAGAGTTCCAACAAAAGTCCTTAGAGATAGAGGGAATTTAGGAAAATCTGTAACATTAATCGGGAAAAAGAAATCTCAAAGTGACGGTTTAATATTTAGCCAGGAAGCACTTTACTACGGAGGTCTTAGTACAAATGCAGTTTACAAACTCCATTACAAAAATATTATTGATTCAGAATCCAATAAAGAAATACGGGATCAGCATATTGTTTTACAAAACAATACATCACTACAGTGGGTTGATACATTTGCTATTGATGAATCTGGTTATCTATGGTTAGTTGCCAACAGACTTCTGTTTTATTTTGAAGGTACAATGAACTTCAAAAGTAACAGTCCACCGAACATGTTCATATGGAAAATAAAAATAAATGAACGAAGTTACCTCTGGCAGGCTAAAGACAAAACAGTACCAAATAAAGGACTAACTATACTTCCATACTTCAGTATCATTACATTTATATTCATTTATCTATGTTTTTTAAGAATAACATTGTAAGAATAAGGTGTTACATATAGGAAAACTGTTTAAAAAGTGAGTGAACAATCCCAAGATACCTAGATAGTCAGAAGCAACTGTTCATTTTATTATACCACTAATTCCAATAAACATATAAACTGCACGTTTTAACTTTTATTGCTCATAAATTTGTAAAAATTATGACTGGAAACTACCATTGTATGAGTATATTCATATAAAAAACGTCTTTCATTTGACTCTAGAAGTAATTGATAAAGTTTTTTTCTATATGGTAATTAAAACAACCGGTAATATCTAAAGCATTGTCGCGTTTTAAGTCCTACTATAACCGTAGTAATTTATTTGCAAAGACAATCTTAACATAAATTTTTTATTCACGTGACGTTATATTACGTTAATGGGGATATTGCGTCCAACTATATATGGCGATTATCCAGTTTGTCGTACAACTCTATATTGCGTTTGAACTCTCCATATACATCCAGAATTCAACACCATATGATATCACGTTGAACTCACATGGTGTCATTTCATTGCAATCGCCAATCAATTTGATAATTCATCAGTTCATAGATTCTTTGTGATGATTCCAATTTTTCGAAATCGCCATGAAACATTAAGCAACTGATTTTGCGCTGTCATTAGTCATTGATCGCTCATAATTAATAATTTAGAAATTAACAAATCACCTCCTACCGAGGAAAGACAATATATAACTCTCTATGACGGTAAACTTCACGTAAATTTGAACTTCATATGACATACACGTCTCATTACTTTCAATTTTATACATACCAAATATGACATTAAACTTGATATATCTGAAATGGACGGGTGTGGACGGTCGGCATATGATTTTCACTCCTCCGTGGAACCGAGACTAAATGAAAACCATTCCCATACATTCAATTCGATATTACTTTGCTCCGGAGTACTCTAACATTTGTTTGTGTTGGCGATAGAACGTGTAGAATCTAGACGAGCAAAATCAAAACTTACTCAGGCAAGAAGTGCATTACTTTTTCTTAACCTGTATATGAACTAGCTTACGAAGGTATTTACAAACCAGTCGTATAGTTATTACATACATTCTATTTTCATATTGCAATTTTCCTCTGACTAATACCCAAATCGGTTACTTTGTATCAAGTTTTCAGTTAATCCTTGTCATAAAGATTACATTGTTCTTTAAAGACATATTTATATTGAAGTGCACAGATGCATTGTTTTATTTGATTTCTTTATTGTTATTTTACCTCCCACCAAGGGCTTTGTCGCGAAGACGTCAACATCGATGAAGGAGTTTCATAAGCATGACCCATGCTATGGACATATGTCAATGTAGTTCTTGAACGTTTCATGACTGTAAGATGCTTATAAGGCAATCACTTTCACTGGATCGCGGTAAAACTGGTTTAAAAATTCATGAATAACTTAAATATTAAATGTTCAAAGGCATAATTAGAGAAAACTATTGTACAAATGTCGATGTTGATTGCTCCCTTTGTTTTCAATTGATATTAGAAAAGGGGTGAAAGTCAAACATACATTGTTGTTGACAATGTTAGTTTCACACGTTATTTTGACAAATCGGGTAATTATTTTTTCCAGTAGCTCCAAATGCTAATCTAACTTTGTTCTAGACTTATTTAGGTTATTAATAAAGATCTTTAGCGCATTTTGACTGTCACATTGACATATTTACAGTATCTTATAAATTATCTAGAGACTTGACATATTTAAAGTACTTTATAAATTATCTAGAGAATTGGCATATTTACAGTATTTTATAAAGTATCATAAACAGTATTTTATAAATGATCTAGAAATATGACATATTTACAGCATTTTATAAATTATCTAGACATATGACATATTTGCCGTATATTATAATTTATCCAGAAACTTGACATATTTACAGTATTTTATAAATTGTCTATAGACTTGACATATTTAGCAAAGCATACTTTACGGTGCTTAGAAGTAACATGTAAACACGACATGCATTGTATTTTCAGTAAACATTTAGTTATTAGCTTCAGTATTTTTAATGCAACTTGACTGATAGAGGCGTTATAACAGATTAGTCATCAGGTGACATTTATATATATACCTTTGTATAGCTCATCACCTGTGATAATTATGTTTACACTTGTCCCTTGAGTCACTGATATTTACATTACACCAGCGCTAATTGATGCATTGCTCGATTACGGTCCATATCAAACATCTGCATAAATAAATAGCCAATAGAAATTAGCATTTATTCTAAGGTTACTGACAGAATGTTTTGTAAGTATAGAACTGACCTTAGAATATCGATGATTTCAAATACAGTTTTTATTACAAAATGAGCGAAATGTGATAATATATATTTGTATGGGAACGAGATCTAGACATCATTAATGCAGTGAAGGACCAAAACTAGTACTTTGCATTACAGTGAGTCTACCAAATATTTTTGGATATCAGGATGGTGTGTTAAGCATTACATTCCAAAGATCAGGGTCCTAGGTTAATTTGACACCAGAGCTAAAATATAAATTCGAATTTTTCGTGTCGGGTCACTTTTAAACTTCATTTGATGCCCCCGTCAATGTTTGCATAGGACTTGAGCAAAGGGTTAATGTTAACGGACGTCAAACTATTAGTTCTGAAAAATGAGGCAAATCCAGCAAATTGAACTCTCATTTTTATTCATCTCACCTGGGGTAAATATTGTTATTTTTCATTCGGTACAATTTTGCCTCTTATAATATATATCTAGGGATCTGAAGGTTTACTGACTCTTGGAGTAGGTGTTTACCCACTTTATACCCCAAAATCAGTATTGGAGGTCTTAACCTGTCCACATAATAAGATATGGGGTTAGGGATCCGTTTTGGGTCAAACACACTTTGAAAATATGATAAATCCCAATGAAGAACCAAATCTGCGTCTTCAGGTTCCAAACTGAGGATCGAGGTACCAATGTTACGCTGTCAAAAATTTGTAGTTCATATTGATAATTTGTTTAGTGTTATATGATAATATAGAGGTATTATTAGAATCATAATATATACTTGATAGGTTGACTTCTTTCACATAAAGCATATTCATGAAATATAACTAAAACTGAAAGAGATCTAAGTAGAAGCTAATAATAATGTTGAGATGTTTTACATTATAACTGAGTTTTGAACGACGACACTTTCTTGAATAAATTAAATTTTCCGCCCTCCGTGTTCGGACTGAATTATCATCTGACCCCAGCTTTTCGGCCGCAGGCTTGCCAATAGCTTCATCACATGTAATGATAGATGAGAAACGCAGACGAGAAAGCTAAAGTGTATACTGTATTTTCATTTCGTGGTTTGTATATTTTTTACATTTTGGAACGGTACAGACTTGGAAATTTGAAGGTAAGATGTAGCATCATGTATATAATATCTAATAATTTTTTATCATATTGCGATACATTCTGTAGACAAATATGTTTCATCTTCAATATCAAACATTCAAACATTAACAAAATGGATATTTCAGATTAACTTGCGACAAATCAATGTCTAACTGTAACAAATATTGTGACGTATATAATTTTCTTACATAATTATGATAATTGATAATGAATAAATCAACTCAAGTTTTCTCTAATTTGTATTGCATAATTCAATCAAGTTTCCAAGGTAAATAAAAACTGAATGCGGCAACTGCATGAGGTTAATGCGATAAAAATCATTAATATATAAATACTTTATTTTGTGAAAATAAAAAGAAAATCTATGATGTTTATTCATAGGGGCATTAACTATGTTTTTTTCAAAATCAAATCATCCAATAATTACGATATAGATTGATATACAGGCGATATACACAGGCAGGAAGATTTCTTAATTCAAATATATTTTGTGAAAATTGCATGAGAAACCCAGGTTTGGCACTTTTTAATTGCAATTGCTTTACTAATTAATATATTTTCCAAACTACAGATCCTGAAGTCAACCAAAAAATAAGTTAAAATATATTGATTTACATATTTTTATATTTCATTTGAAATTCATGAATCTGAATCGAAGTTTTAATGTGAATGAAAATAATAATAATAATAATAATAATAATAATAATAATAATAATAATAATAATAATAATAATAATAATAATAAAAATAAAAGTTGCGGAAAAGAAATTCTATTTATACAAATCTAAATGTTTTACGAATAAATATATAGTAAAATTAAAATAAAATTTAAGTATTGCAGACCTCTAACGAATCATATAATACACGTGTATGATGTCACATCGCCTTCACTCACAAGTCATAAAAGATACGAGTAAGATGTCACATCGCATTCACTATAAAGTCGTAAAAGATACGAGAAGGATGTCAAATCGTCTTCACTCACAAGTCATAAAAGATAAGAGTAGGATGTCACATCGCCTTCAGTCACAAGTCATAAAAGATACGAGTAGGATATTGCATCACTTTCACCCGAAAAAATACACGAGTATGATTACCAAACTTCTAACACATATTAAACAAGGTCTTCAGATGTACTGTATAACGGCCTACTCAAGAAGCGGAGTAATTCAGATGTGGATCCTAAAGAATTCAAAGGAATTGTTGGAACATTTAAAATCTCCAAATTTCAAACATATTACAAGCATCAAGTCTTTTTTCGACTCTTTACACAACAATCCCTCATGAAAACTCAACAACAGATCAACATCTATTATACAAAACTCTTTTGTATACAAAAATGGAAATCGCAGATATAAATATTTGGTGTTAGGTCATGAAGAACCTTATTTTGTCAAGGAACACTCTGATTCCTATAACAAGTACACTGAAGACGATATTATCAAGATGCTGGGGTTTCTAGTAAACAACATTTTGCGGGAAAAGTTTTCCAACAGATTATCGGCATTCCAATGGGTACCAATTGTGCACCTCTCTTGGCTGACATATTTTTGTATTCATATGAAGCGGAATTTATACAGTCTCTGCTCTCCAAAGGAAACAAACAGTTAGTATCTCGGTTCAATTTTACTTACAGGTATATCGACGATCTTCTGTCCATAAGTAATTCAGAATTCCAGAATTACCTCGACCAGATGTATCCTGTTGAGGTAGAGATCAATGAGACGACAGAGAGCAACACATCTGCTTATTACCTAAATTTACTCCTGTCGATTGGAAAAGACGGTCAACTTCACACACCCCTCTATGACAAACGAGACGATTTCAATTTCCATATCACAAACTTCCCGTTTCTAAGTAGTAATATTCCATATTCTTCCTGCCTATTGCCTTTTCATTTCTTATACGTTATGCCAGGGCATGCTCTTCTTATGAATGTTTTATTCTGAGAGTTAAACGACTAGCCAATAAACTACTTACACAAGGTTACGTTATTGAACGCTTGGGGTCGTCGTTTAGGAAGTTTTATGGTCGATACGGGGATCTTGTTAAACATTATGAAGTCCCCCTCTCAGAGATATTAAATAGTATTCTGGATCACAGCCACAGACAGTGACTCCGTTTCACCAATCATGGTTTTCAATGAATTTGACCTGTTCATCGAACTAGAAAGGTTTCCATGGAACATTTGCGACGGGTGTGGTATGCCAGCAGAAGACGCTGACTCCTTCCGGACACCTGGTCTTATCCCGTTTGGAATTCGTAATTGTTCTTCATGTTGAGACCATTTGCACATCTAAATCGTCGTGTTATAATGGACTAAGCTTTTTGATTATTGATTGGTACTTCTTCAATTTTACGTTTTAAATATCGCTACCACTCACACCTCATAGATTACATGGGTCAAGCGTCACATTGTTACCGCTCAATCGTATATATAAATTTGTATACACCCGTATAAAAAACATTCGGACTTTGTTGTATAACAGATCATTCTTGGAGTATGACACATCCGATATGCAATATTAACCAATGATATACTAGTATTTAATTAGCAAGTGTTAGATGTCATATCTCCACTATACACATTTAATCAGATTTAGAATAATTTACCAAGATATCAAGACACAGACAAAGACCATTATCAGCCATACATTATATTACTATCGCTACGCATACATTAATTTCACTTTCACATCTGAAGGAATGCATTACAACTCATCACATTTTCAGCAGGTAGAAAATATCGTGTAATACCAACAGGTGTTTTGTATGATGACTTCCTTTGTAGTTTTCTCAGTTTGCTTAAATAATTAAGGCTGTCAAATACTCTAAGCCAATGGCAAGTTGCCACTATATTATAACTTTATTGCAACAGGCAACTGTAAATGAATGATGGGTGTAGCAGCATAGCTTCTGGACAGGACAGGAAGTTAATGATTTCAATACTATCTAGCCTTAGTCATATTGCTCACCTTAAATGTGTTCTTTCAACGTATTTTATAACATTTTAGACAATTCTTTTTGTCATAATTTGTCACTGAAATCCTCGCATAATGTTTTGAAAATTGCGTCTTCATTTAAAATATACGGGATGCTTTGTGAGTTATTTACATGAACTATTTAATTACATACAGGGAATTATCAAAAAAATAAGTTTTTCGATCTCTAAGAAAAGATCTTTGAAAATCTGAAATATTTACCTTATCATTCTAACTGGGTCATTGGTACTACGTTATACTTTATAATGAATATCGCTTCTGTCAATAAATTGCAATGTCAGTCCAACACCTTCATCTCTTCTCTTTTGTGTTTCTCTCAACAGATGAAATACCTCATCGTCTCATTGATTGTAAATTTTGGTATCTGGGGTATTCATGCATATCACCCATTCGACCTTGATGACCAGGGCTGTAGAGAAATGTTCCCGAATGTCTACAAGAAGAATGCCACAATGCTCGACATCACAAAGACCAAAGCACCATACACATTAAGTCCCGGCAGTGATAGATATGACCACGACGATAACTTTTATGGTATTGCTTTATCGGGTTAATAACGAAACTTCAATACAGCAAATAATTTTATTTAGTATATATAACAAAATCTTAGTAATGTATATCGATTTTACTGATCATAAAATGTGACATTGGTATATCGAATTTTTGTCAGGTACATGACGATACCTCAATAAATCGAATAATTTTATTGATAATATAACGAGGCCCTTGTATATTAGGTTCAGTATATAACATAATTTATTACAGTTAACCTTTGCTATTCATTTACCTTTTTAATTAACTGAATGATATCAAAACCGCTCAGCCCTTCAATTTTAGGATAAACAGCAATAATGTGACTCACAGTGAAAACAAATAAAGTGTTTGAATGATTTAATGATTCAACAGTACAGAAAAAAAACACTTAAAAAGATAAAAGCTATGCTTGCCTAAATGGCACTTGTATCAATCAAATGTAAGGACAGCACTACGAATAATATATTAATAATTATATAAATTTAATAAACAGATAGACAGACAGACAGACAGACAGACAGATAGATAGATAGATAGATAGATAGATAGATAGATAGATAGATAGATAGATAGATAGATAGAAAGAAAGCAAGAAAGAAAGAAAGATAGATTTATTATTATTATTATTATTATTATTATTATAATTATTAGGTAGATAATTCGAATGATATAATAATCCATTACGACAGAACAATTTTGTTATGTTAGACTATTTTGTTTCTTAAAGTTAAATTCGCCATACACCACTGAAAATATGGAC
This sequence comes from Atrina japonica, assembly GCA_030159075.1. Lineage (NCBI taxonomy): Eukaryota > Metazoa > Mollusca > Bivalvia > Pterioida > Pinnidae > Atrina > Atrina japonica. Next base: position 755,355 of record BROG01000014.1, read on the forward strand.
AGTAAGATGAAAGGAAAAGATATTTAGGTAGGGGAGATTGATATTATTTCAAGCCTAAACATATGATCAAGATAAAAATGTCGGGTTTTTTTTTTTTGGCGCCAATGGTTTTGGTATTAAACGTGTCCTTTTTGCAATGTCATTTATTTTTCAGATAACAAATTCTAATCATACAATGATCTGATTAACATTCTCTTTTTAAGTAACATTGAGAGCCGAACATGGGTACCTTATAAGTGCAGTGTTTGTTCAAGCACGACCAGCCAATTGCACTATTCCAGATCAAACTGTGTCCCTAGGGATATTTTCTGTTACCCCCAGGGACACGTTTATGACGACAGCAAACTGCAATGGAAAGCAAAATGTACGTTCTTTAAGTAACCTATACCAAGAAAATGATATGTTACATCATTTTCAGGGCTTACTTCAATTATAGGTCTACTAAGTTATACTGGCACATGTTTACACATACACAACGAGTTTAAATGGAATCATAACAGGGGTGACGGATTTATTAGAGATGCAGTAGTACGTGGAGTCACGTTTTACCTGTGCATTCCTATATTTTGAAAATCGACCGTATTCTTTTGTTTCTGACGGAACCCGGATGTGCCACTTTACCTTGGTAGACCTATAGATAATTTCATTGTTTCTGAATGAATATTTATCGAGAAGAAATGTTACATGGATACAATCACTCAGATTGAAATGTACAATACATAGAACAACTATAATTCTGACCAATTTATACATTTTATTGTAGTTAATTGTAATTCTAATTTAACTTGGTTTACTTTTACCAATTGTGTACAATTGGTATTACGTACAATAGACTATTGTTGTATAATGTACCACTCGAAGTAATATCATTGTCAATTTCATCATTTATTTTATTATATTTTTTATTTAAAACGTTTTGATAGCTTCAAATATATTAAAATTCACGGACATAATTCTATACACTTAAGAAGAAAATATGTTTTAACATTTTTCTTATTCAGTCAATATAATTAACTTACACCAAGATACAGGAAAATATAATCTTCTCTAAACAGTTAAAATATGATTGACTCTTCGTCCATCTCGGTCTTGATTGTTCAATGAGTATTGTTATGTAATCAGTTTCAATTCATTTCAGAATGTTGCAATTAGCAAACATTTCGACAAACAAGGTATACCATTGATAACATTGAAATGGAAACCACTCAAGGCAGAGGAGAGAACGATTTACTTTGTGTATGTTTGAGTTTTCTTTGTAAAATATACATGTATTGTAAGCATCTTTAAATTTTAAATCGGAAATTTAAAAATTATTCCGATCACTCAAATGGCAGTTACAAATATGGTCTAAAAGGCATCTTAATGGGTAAGAATTCTGCACAAAACTGTCTAAGGTAAACAATAAAAGGAGATTGGGTTCTTAGAACTGATTGAATGATGTTTAGCAAAGATGATCAAGAATTGAATACTACTAATTCTAGAACTATGCGATTTCATGTACAATCTCCTTTTAATATTTTAAATATTTATCCTTAAAAGTATGTGACTGTGTAATAACGAAAATGACTCGTTTCAAATAATTTACAATCGTAAATACAATATTTTCAATTCAGGAGAAAACACCGATTTTAAACCAATACAATAAAATAAATCAATAAGTTGCATTGTTTGATTTTTGCAGAGCTACTGTGGTTTCTAACTCTACTGAGTTTTGGACACAGATATTTAGTGAACAGGTTCGGTACAAGAATGCAACTGGAACCCGGAATTTTAAACACTGTCCGGTAAAGAGTATTTATACAGGAGACGACGAACACAAAAATAAAGGAAGCCAAATGAGATCACAGGGCATGGAGGCTATATATTTTATATGTGTGATTTTCTTGTCTTACATATCAAGATGTTAGTGGCTGCATCATCATTTTGTAGTTTTCTGTTATTGAAATGGTTAGATCATCAAAGTTATCTACATTTTATTATCCTGTTGTCATATTTTTAATTTTTATTTACCTAGTTAGCTTGCTTTAATTTTTGTATTTACCAAACAGCCAGGAATTAAAACATCACACTTAGTATTTTGCATTTAATTTTAATTTAGATACGTTTTTCGTTCTGAATGATTGCTTGTATATTTGCCAATTCTTAAAAGAAAAACAAATACATATCCCTGTTTACGTGACTGGTAAACAATGATAAAACAATGTGCTAAAAAGTCAGATTGTGATGTGATTGTACTGGAAATTTTATCAACATCGGTGTTTGGGTTATAATTTCACACTTAGTGGCTGTATTTTGCCAAAGAAACTAGTGTGTAAAATATAAAACTGATATTAATCAAACAGAACCTGGTATGACAGTAAAAGTAAACGTGTACTTAAATTATTAGTGTAAAATAATGTGTGCTTTATTGTGTTGAAATACAATTTTATATCATAAAAATAATTTGGTGTTTGAAAAAAGCATACAATATCTTCCATTATGACTGAACAATGCAAAATGGTGTCCATTTTTGTGAGGTAAATTGTATTATTAAACTTTTATACAAAAGATATGTTTGTGTAATGTACCTTTAAGTCTACAAGCAATAATGATATATATATATATATATATATATATATATATATATATATATATATATATATATATATATATATATATATATATATTATATATATATATATATATATATATATATATATCCTATCAATTTTGTCTTAGTTTCACTTAAATAAAATTAAAGTTACCTACACTTATTGTTTTATTTTTGAAACTCTTTCGTAAATTTTAAGCATGTTTTATGGTTCTGATCTAGAACATGCAAATGGTTTGTCATATACTATCTTTTTTATTTATTACCATTAAAATAGTACGGGTCAAACCATGTCATCACATCCTCGGAAATGAAACATAACAGTATATGGTTGATCTGAATTCAGGAGTTGTGGAAGCAGTATAATTGAAAACTTTCGATATCGATAGATTTGACCTCCTGAAAGAATCGTTTAACTTCTCGGATAAAAGAAGAAAGTTAGTTGTGGTCTTTAATTTGATATTTAGATATATCGACGACCTGTAGTCAATTGATAAAGAATATTTTCGTATCAGCAAACTAGAAATTAAGACACTGACTAAACTATACGACGATTAATTCGACAGTTCTACTTACCGAAAACACGGACTGGAAATTCTCGACAAAATTATACGGCGATTATTTCGGTTTCCCTATCGTCAACTTTCAACATTTTAAAAAGTATTAATACCCCTACATCGCCTTAGTTGGTGTTTATACATTTTAAATGATCCGATATGCCAAGCTGGTTCAACATATGATCATTTCATATAAGGTTCAAATTATCTAGTGATTTTTTTTTTGTTACAATGATAAATGTCAACATTTCATAAATTATATGGTCGGTATAATGAACTTGTTTGCAGTTATCCATCGATATGTTGCGTTACATGTTCGATAGAGGTTGTTGAATTATCTTTACAGATTGTGACGAGGATTTATTCCTCAACTTTTTTCATTTGAAATAGACTGTGGACTCGCGGAGGGTGTGACCAGTCGACAGGGGGGAGGGGGTAAATACTCCTCCATGGCACCTAGGCCCATCTTTTAATTTTCTGGAGGTCCGTGTTTGTTCTATGTTTACCCTGCTGATGGATGGTTCATATTTGTTGTACATGTATTAAGAAAATTCAAATTCTATGACATAGAGACATAAAAATAAATTAAGTTTTCCAGTTCCCGAATGGCGTCTAGCTATAAAGTGAAAATTCTATATCAATATAAACAAACAAACAAACGAATGAACAAACAAACACAGCTCCGTAAGTCGAAAGGCTGAGAATTGTGGTCTAGCTTCACCCTGGTCTTTCTGACTGGATTTAAGTAGTAGCCCGGAGGGGTATGCTCATCGGTCTTGTTACCTGATGTCACTTCTTGGTTTTCCGGGAGGTGTCATATATATATATATATATATATATATATATATATATATATATATATATATATATATATATATATATATATATATATATATATATATATATAGCCTATACATACATACATACATACATACCTGAATATGAAGAGAGATTTTTATCTAGCTACTTATTGAGGAGTAACAGCGTGGTCTTTGTCTAATTTTGACAATTATTAACAAACCTTTCGGGTGCAGTTGACAGGGTAAACGGACAAGGAATAATGAATGATTAAGCTGACCGGGAATTTGAAGATCCATCTCCGGAATTGGCTTATATGGTATATTTGCTTTCGGTGCTCTCCACTGCTATATCAATCTCTTTATAAAACAAAAGTATGTTCTACAAATAATGCCGATGAGCTAGCGACAAATACTACTTTGGACCAACAGCATCAAATGCAGTAAATACTCACGCTCAACATTTAAAATTTTTGTTATCAAAATCGCTCCATAAAAATACGTAACCGCCATGACAACTTATATATTAATTTCATACAATTATAGTTATGGTTTATTTACATAGTTATAATAGTTATACAATTATAAATAGTGATTAAAAGTTGTGCTCATTTAAAGAAAACGTCAGAAAGAAATTTTGAGTATCATATTCAGACTATTTTTCGTTTTTGGTTGGAAATCATAGACTTGACCAGCGACATGTTTCAGCTAATCTCTTATGTCGCTAGAATCTCGATGAAAATGGAAAAAAACGATATTAATGTGTAATCTTGTGGGGGAAAGTCACAGTTTTTATGGATATCACAATGTATACGGTTGTTGAATATTTTTGAAAAAGTGTTTATTACCGAACCGACATTTACAAATAAAAGCACTCTATATCTTATATATTATTCTTAATTCATAAATCCTTATTTTCACACTGTTAATTACTCTTCAAAGAAGGATATATAAAGTGTCTGTTCATAGGATGTATCCTCTGATAAAAAAAACCCACATTAATGATTGATTTATCGTGGTATATCAAAATACTTCGAATTATTATCCAGCTTATTCACAGTGCAAGTTAAAAGATATATTTATTACAATAAAAAAATCAAATGTTGGAATGCCGTCATCCAATTTTTTTTATGAAAATGTTTTTGTCCCTAAAAATTGTTTTCATGTGCCTTTTGATTGTGCAATAAATATATACAACAGTGGCGGATCTAGAAAAAAATTAAGCGGTGGTCATCAAAAGCAAATTGACGATTTAAAGTATGAATGGGTGTAAATTTAAAATTAATTCGCTCGCCAAGCGAAAATTTTGGGAAATTTGTTTTTAATTTTCTGACTTATTATAGAAAAAATAAAGGTTTTACACCTAATTTATTAAATTTATGGCCACGCTCTCCCTGCTCAATACGCAAAATTCCAAGTGTTGGGTTGATTATGAGGCAATATTTCATTTGGGATCATTCTTTACGCATCTAATAAAAACAATAATTTTTTTAATCTGGAGGCATTTTTCTGCGTCCAGACACGAAAATATGGATAGTAGGTCTGAACCGCTAGTAAATCACATTGATTATCTTTATCAAAAGGAGGTTGGATCAGCAAAATCGGGGAAGAGTTTCGTTCTAGTAACCTCCAGACATTTAATTTTGACCTCTTTATCATTAACTATTTCATTGTTAGATTAACTCGGGAGCCAGATGAGGTATTCTCTAGCTTCCAGACACAAAATCATTGTTCCCCCGTGTCCAAGATGGCTATGCTTCCCAGAAAGGTTCAATTTTAAAAGTCCATGGCCAGAGTTAATTATCACAATGCAACTCATTTTTATTCCGGTCAAATATTTCACTAAATTGACAGATTTATCTGAAGGGGTGTGGGTTGGTTGCCCAAAAGGTTTTTTTTTGTGGGGTGTGACAAGACGCTGTACACGTGCAAATGATGCGTTCACTATGTGTACAAAATTGGATATCATTGATGATTAAAATTTCAGATCTTTAGCTGAATAGGACAATAGTAGATATGGTCAACTGGTCACTATGTAAATAGTGAAAGTAAAAGTGCTATAATACGTAAATGCAAATTAGTATTTTAACGCATGCTACTGTATTTAATTCAACATTATTGTTTAAAATTTCATTTGTTATTTTGATTTGATATCACAATTAATATATATTAAACAACAAAGAATTTCATAGTAATTTTTATTTCATATTTATTTCATACATGTACATCAAATAAATACTACCACAATAATACAAGGGAAAATCGTATACATAGGCCTATGCATATTTTGATCCGATGCAAATTTTGTTTACAAATAAATTTATATTCGTACATGCTAATAAAACGCAAACGAAAATATCTTCACCAATATGTAGGGTAAACCAAATCCATCAAATCCAAAATATACAGACAAAGCCAGGGTGGATCCAGGATTAAGAGTTAGCGGGGAGGAAGAGTATATACTAGTAAATATTTTCGTCGATCGTAGCACGGCGTGAAATTTTGGCAGGCCCTAATTTAAGAGCTCTGGGAAGCCTTTTTCTGGATTTCAGGCGTGACGATACTATATTTGTAAAAATTGTATGTGAAACCCATGCTTGATATAGGCTACAACATAGGCGGATCCAGAAATTTTGAATGGAGCAATGTCCACTACCATAAAAGAGACGGTGTCAGGAGCTAATTTCTGTCATAAAGGAAGGGTCAAATCTATCAAAAATGGCCTAATTAAAAAAAAAAAGAAAAGTGCAAATCTAAATATGTCTCCCAAACTGACTGAAAAAAGGAAAATAGGACCAGAGCGATACAGGGCAAAATAAAGCTGATTTTTTTTCTCAAAACGATAAAGATAAAACTGTTGATACTGGTTGTTAAATGAACCTTTTTGGTGTTGGGTTATATGAACTTGTTTCGTGCAATCCCCCTTTCCAATAACGCTCACTGGGACCAGTGGTGCCTCTATGTTGGGTCTTATTTACCATAACTTTGATAACTAAAGATCGAGTTCGGACTTACACTAACAACTTTAGAGCGTTATTTAACCAATCATATTTCACCTTTTTACGATACCGCGCCAAATGTGGATTTGCAAAGTAAGTGACAAATGAAACAATCTAGATCTAGCACAAGTATCCTTGTTATAATTTCGTCTCGAAGGGAGAAAGTAAATAAGAAGTTGGATCTTTTCTTTGATATTCACATTTTCCATTGTCGAAAGCTCTATTCTGTTGTAGAAAACTCTCCAGTTGTCCCGTAGGCCTGAGGCTGTATGAATGGTGCATTGATGACGTTCGCTGTCTTCACAATCCAGCCAACGTAATGCAGAACCGCCTTTTCCGTACCACTATTTAACACCCTCTTTTTGGTTTTACTACAGTTAAAATAGAAAATATACATTTACACTGGTGTCACTACCAGTGTTAGTGGTGAGAAAATCAACAATCATGAGAAGGGAAATCTCGTTGATCTCCTGGAAGTTGAATCTAGTCCAACACCCCCTCAAAAGACAAAAGTTTTTTTTTTTTTTTCAAGCGTCCATAGTCAAGAAGAAATTTAACTGCGTGACCAAGTAAATGATCATAAGTCGGTGACTACGGAGACATGAAATAACTGATTGAATTAAGTCAGTCAAGAAACATACATGACTTGTGTAGACAAGCTGGGAAGAAAATAATTTTGAAAAGTGCACTTAATCTTGTAGTGGTGATCTGACGATGGGTGATACTAAATGAAGAACTCTATACTTTTATGGAGGGGGTGTTAATGCATGTTTTTAAGTTCAATTTACTTGAAATTGATACATTTAATACAAACAAGTTACTTAATGTACATTGTATGTACTTTTTATAGACAAAAAACTTAAATCTTAGATTTATGATACAGAAATAAGTCACGCTAGTTTTAGATGGCACTTTTTCTATGCGTTTTTCTTTGCATTCACCAAACTATTGCTCCAAATTGTTTGTGAACTAGATCTATATGTTTTTATTCATTTTTATTAAATTGATTATATTTTTATTTCATTTATCGTTTTATACCCGTCATTTAAGAGATGTGCAGTCCAACATGACATCTGCTACAGCGCTTGTAGTGGATTGTAAATATAATTTTTTTCTTTTAATTTGATTGTTTTGAATTGCCTGTGTGCCAAATATTACTATTCTGTTATTTTTACACAGAAATAATTACCAATATGACAATAGTGAAAATAAAGCTAGAGTTCTTCATTAAGGGTTGCTGTCTGATGATTGGAAAATGTCAAAAATCACTTTGTTTTGCACTACTACTGTAGTCAATTCTCACCTTTTGAATTCCTAATTTTCATATTACAGCTCTGTCAAAACAAAAGGAAAATGTCCCAAAAGGAGAGAAGTCTGAGGTTATTTTTAACTATTCATGTGCAAAGCTCAACAATAACATTTGTCTCATTGTCTGCGGACAAGTCCATTTTGCAGTCGGGACATGTGAATGTTACTTCTCACTTGTCTAACCGGATAGTAGAATTGACTCGTTTAAACACAAAAGTTGAAAACAAATGTTTCATTTGATTTTTGGACAAATGAAAACACAGAATGCCTATGGTTTAAACTGATTGTAATAGATAAGTTAACGCGGTTGGTTGATGTCAATTGATGAAAAAAGAATTGGTGTTCTTAATAGGAGTCGACAGCAGGCAAAGCCAACTGCCCGTTGTTATGATTTTGCCAGCTATGAGATTTCTATTTTTTACTTGTACATGTAGTGTATTAAAATATCAACTCTAGATTTGTTTCTTCCTATTTCAAGTTATTTTCCCCCTATCAAAAAACTTATTGAGAAATCTGATAGAATAGATAATATATACTCGTTTTCAACCAATAGCACAACACTATTATTTTGACATTGTGTTTATAACACACCCTGACTGGCCGAGCATTAACATGTTGTGTTAGTCACATGTTAACCTGTATAGAAAAAAGGACAGTGAAACTTCGCCTTGTAATATTTACTCCAAACAAAATTTATGACTCTTCAGTTTAAAATTTTGATTCCTGAACATTTTCACTTAGTGTAAAAAACCCAACCTGCTGCTTCTAGTAGAAATTATGAGTACTATTGTTGTGTTCTACTTGAACTTTGTTGTGAGAAAACCATTTACATGTACATGTAGAGTATCATAAATCACCATGGTATAATATTTTACCTTGACCTTTGAAATAGATTGGTACAATGCTTCGCAATTCCTCCATCCAGCCTTTAGTGGTTTCTTGTTAAATTTCCCAATTTATGCTGAAGATTTCTAATTTCATGGACCTTGGACCCACTCCAAGGCTAGGGAAATCCTTGCTCAGTTGCTGATCTTAAAAAGGAGTCCCAGAGTAAAGATTGTATGAAAAATGTGTTCTTTATATAAATTTGTTTCTTTCAGGATCACAGCCATTTTATCATATGAATACTGAATTGTGATTCAACAGTTCCAATGGAAACGCGATCTTCAAACAAACGTAAATGGAAATCCTCACCTGATAAAAAGAAAGCAAGGTACATGTACTAAATGTATAAAATTTATACATCTGCTTTGGCAAGAATAAGGAATCTAAATCATCAAGAATAAATCATCACACCCATTTTAACAAAAATTGGTGACATTGGTGAATGATTAATGTAAAGATTGGAATACTGGTATTTCAAGAATATTTAGTGTGTGTGCTTTCTATTCATGCATTATACCATATAAGAAAACATACATTTACTGTTACAGAAATAATAACCCCTGAAATTTTCCAAATGACCCTTATTTTCAATTAAAAGGGGGTCAATTGGACCCCTTAATGAAATCATCCAGGGAAAACCCTGATAACACATAAGTTTATAGATTTTAGTTTTGTAATCATAATTTTGGTACATGTTTACCGATACATAGTACATATATACTGGGTTTAATAGACTCTTTTGGAACAGGGTCCAGTACCCTTTCAATTGGAAATTTTATGTTGTAGTTGGCCAAATTAACATTATTAGGGAAAAAAGTAGTTATGGTAATTTAATTTATAAGAATCAAGACACACAACATTTAGCATCTCTTATTTAACTGACAACAAGGTTTTCATCTGAAGACCTCGAAGTACAGTTTGAAATGCAGTTCATATGTGTACTAAATTCTCTTTTTTATTGTTTAATACTGGATGTGAAAAGACCACAAAATAACACAGGCTCAATCGTTCAGGTTACATGGAGGATGCAACAAATACAAATCATGTAACCTCTTTTTCGTTCTTGATGAATTTCATTTTGAAGTCTTCGTTATTGCTATCATAACTGCAGGTCACAGTCATTAGTTTCAGTATAACCTGTAAATGGGTTACTATGTCTTCTGTTTTTTTTGTGGCCTGGTCATGGTGAGCATTGTTGGAAAATTTTGGCTAAAAATTAGGGGAAAATGGCAGATTTTGCATTGCGAATGGGACCTTTTACGGGACCTACATGTTGATGTTAATCCCTGGTATATATTCTATTACAGAACAAGCCTTGATTTTGGTCATTTGGAAAACACACCTCCTCGTAAAAAGTTTAGATTTAATTCAAAGGACAGGACTGATTCCAGTGATTGTTCATCTGATATAGAACCTAGAATAAAACCAAAAGATTCTTTTGGTATCAAATCATTTTATGGTGGAAGAGAGAAGAAACATTTTCCACATTCACCTGGGCGAAGGAAAGCTGTGGGTAAAGTATTATCCAAGTTATCAGATGAAAATCAGTCATCGGAATCGGATGAAGATGCAGTAGCATTAAAGAAAAATGTCCAAAATAATGAGGTTCCAGAAAAAGAAAAGGATGCAGCAACTTGCAAACTCATGAAAAAAGGACCAGCACTTAGACAAAGGTATATTATCTTAGTTATTTAGTTGTTGTTTCAACAATATTACAGTTATATTGTGGTGGTAAATCGTCTGATCAAACATCAGATGTTTGATGTGCCAAAATGTATGCTACAAGATATGGATAAAAAAGATTATTAGTTATTTAATAGTTCATATTATATATATCATATGTATGTGTTTGGTCACAAAATATTGTATTGTTTGGACACATTTAAACCAATTACAGTGGAACCTTGCCTAAATACCACCTATGAGAACACTTCACATTTCAAGCCATAGATTTCCAGTCAATTTATAAATATTTAATAAGTCCAGACCCTCACTAAAGAGACAACCACACAAATCAGACAACTTTGAGTTAGTCTGTTAGGTGGTCTTAATTGTGAGGTTCGACTGTAACACCTCACAAATCAAACCACTTTGAGTTAGTCAGTTAGGTAGTCTTAATCGTGAGGTTCCACTGTAACCCACTGTAGCACGAAGTGCTGAAGATTTAATTTTTTTTTCCATAATCCAACAATTTATACTCAATTCTTTCAAAAAAATGAAAAACAATCCTTATATTTATATATATTACCATTTTCTGTGAATCTGTAGTCAGCTGGTTATGAAATTCATTTTATGTAATTGGCTTTGCGGTGGGAGTTTTTCATATGACATAACAGCTAAACAGCTGTGTGAGACGAGAAGTAGTTTGGCTTTCCTGTCCGGAAATACTAAATGGAATTAAGGTTTTTTTTTCATACCATTTTGAAAGAAACTAGTGATTTGGAAAATTTTGAATAAATGTTAGATTTGTTATGAAATTATTTTAAAATATTTGTCTGCTTGGTAACCGGAAGGTTAAATGTGTCAGAAGAGAATTGAAAATGCAAATGTTTGAATTCCTATATATTATTAATGGGATATACTATAGAAAGTTTGAGTGTGACTTACGAGAACCGAGACAGCTAATATTCTTCCATGACAACTGAAAGTAGCCATTTTATTTGACATTTATTTTACCAATCAGCTGGGAACCATGATGACTGATTGGTACTTAACTTATCTAAGTAGGCCTATTTCACACGACCTGATTTCACATGATGCGAGTGACGAATTGTCTGATGGGAATATCTGGTGAAGGCAAACAAATCGACCTGTTTATCAGAGATGCTTGACAAAGTTGCACTAGGCCTAACTCTCTTTTTTTCTGTTGTAACTATGAAGCGAACTTTCATTTTTGTGGTCTGTGGTTCTGGTCATAACAACATTGTTTTTGTTTTGTGGTAATATATGGCTTTTAAGATTAAATAAATAAGAAGTAAATATGTGATATTCTATTATTTATTGATTCATTCATGCATTCCTACGCCAAAATGTAAAGCGGTCAACACTCGGGTCACATGACTGCGTGTACTGACAAATCCATCACATCGCTCTATATACTTGCAATGAAGGGAATTGCAGTCAGTATGTAAATATTTAATAGTGAGGTTCCACTGTAACACCTCACAAATCAGACTACTTTGAGTCAGTCAGTTAGGTGGTCTTAATAGTGAGGTTCCACTGTAACACCTCACAAATCAGACCGCTTTGTGTTAGTCAGTTAGGTGGTCTTAATAGTGAGGTTCCACTGTAACACCTCACAAATCAGACCACTTTGAGTTAGTCAGTTAGGTGGTCTTAATAGTGAGGTTCCACTGTAACACCTCACAAATCAGACTGCTTTGAGTTAGTCAGCTAGGTGGTCTTAATAGTGAGGTTCCACTGTAACACCTCACAAACCAGACCATTTTGAGTTAATCAGTTAGGTGGTCTTAATAGTGAGGTTCCACTGTAACACCTCACTAATCAGACCACTTTTAGTCAGTCGGTTAGGTGGTCTTAATAGCAAGGTTCCACTGTAACACCTCACTAATCAGACCACTTTTAGTCAGTAAGTTAGGGGTTCTTAATAGTGAGGTTCCACTGTAACACCTCGCAAATCAGACCGCTTTGAGTTAGTCAGTTAGGTGGTCTTAATAGTGAGGTTCCACTGTAACACCTCACAAATCAGACCACTTTGAGTCAAAATAGTCCTTTTGTTGTATGATTCACATATTGCCATGAAGATGTGATTTTTCTTCCTGTATACATATCTCACCAAAACAATTGTCTGGACGATTAGAATATATCCATGGTCTTGCTTATGTACATGTAGCAAAAGAAATTACTCATCAGTGTTCACCAAAAGACTGCAGTTCATTTCAAGATTTTGACAACATGTAGCATTTGACACTTCATTGAAGCAAGCATTTAAATGATATACTGTAATAGGGACTTTCCACCCTATCATTGGGGCGAAATAGAGTCCCATTTCCAATTGCAAAAAAAAAAAAGGAAATGCATTTTTATGCCCCCCAAAACAATTGACTAGGTCTGCCAGGGACATCTAGTGTTTGGATCCGTCTACCTGTTTGTTTGGATCCTCTGTCTGTCCGTAATTCCATCCCGCTTACATATAAAGTGCAATATTTCAAGTTTGGATTGTGATACAGTAACCAAACATAGACTGTAAGTTCATCTAAGGGTTGCTCACACTTCACTGACATCACATGCCCCTGGTTGTGGGATGGGGTCAAAATGTTAGACATTGCAGTATTTTGCCAGCATAGAAATTCGTTGGGACCGAGGGCATTTTTGTTACACAAACACATCTTGTTTCTCATTACACAATGAATTTTCCCAATTTGCATGAGAAGAGATTTTTGTTTCAGTTTCGTGTATTTTTAAATTTCACAGTTGAAATAAAATATTGATAGAATTCCCCGTTCTAAAGGCCCAGGCCCCGATCTAAAAGAGCGTGGTAAATATGTGTATAATTTTGTACTTGTTTATTCTTATTTTCACTGTTATAATAACATATTTCCTGCAGTATTGGTGAATTTAGAACATTAATCATGTCAGGTTTGATGATTTTATTTAAGCATTGAACTGCAGTAAGTTGGCATTTATGATCTTATGAATGCCAACTGGACAAAGGCAAATTCCATGAATGCCAACAGACAACAGTTCAACAGGGAGTAAAATTAGCACTTGCCCACTTGCATTTGCGACCATTTTTATGACTGGGCATTCAAAATTTGCACTGCTGATTGCCCAGATGCCGAGTACAACCGTATCCTTAATTGTCCGTGTGTCTGTTTTTCTCTTCTCTTTTCGTCTAGTCCGCAACAATTTTGTCATGTAAATCTAGGTTTGTGAGATGTTTAAATGCTCTATGTGTCACAATGTTGTGCTGAAGTGTATTACTGATACACACCGATGTGTACATATTGATAAGGTGGTCTACTTTCGAGAAAATTTCGTGATTTTTTAATCCTAGTTAGATTGGCACATGTTGAAAAAAGTACTTAGTTCATGCACATCAACACCTAGTGATTTCAATACTTGTTTCTTTTTAACTGTATTTTTGACAGCAGCTTGCAAATTATTTCAATATCGGCACTCGGGCCTATCAAGAGGTAGGCCTATTTTCAGCAGATTACATTCATTGTTCAACAACACCATCTTGTAATTCATCGCCTTAATTACACAACAATTAGCTCCACTTTGAATCCTTTGTTCCTTTTGAGCGACTGCTTGGTCAAAGCAGTGTTTTGATAGCAAATGACACATTTAAATTAAAACGGATGATTTGGAGATGTATGTAAACTATGTTTTTTTTACTGGCGTGAATTAGTGATTTATAATTATCAAGAGAGCAAGTTATACTCACAAATTATTTCTGAAAATGAAACTTTTCTTCTGAGATAAAATGTTTTTAATACCATTTTGTTACCTTGATAAATATTTCCAAGTGTTGAAATTAATATTTCCAGATGCCTATTTAACTATACTAAGTGCTGATTTACAAGTTCCAAAGTGCCAAAATCATTCGGGGGTAGGATGATTTGATTTGTAACCATTCCTTGGATTCGTAAGTCTCGTCATGTGGTGTTACATTGCTGAAAACCCCAGCAAGACACCATCCCTAGAATACTCCAAAGAGTACTAGTACAAAAACAAGAACCACTCCTCAACAAAATGGATAGGATTTTGTTATTGGTTTGGTACATGTAGATTCAAGAGACATATTGCATGCAACTCGATTTATAAAAGTGATATAGAAAGAGAAATCAATTTTGAATAAAATTGAGAAAATTTGGGCTTTTTTACTTTTCTGTATGAAAGCATCAGAAGAAATAGCTGGGCCCCTAGATTCCAACCTGGGCCCCTAGATATTTTTTACTAGGGGCCCGGCTGTCCCCTGGATCCTGCAGCCATTTTTACTCCCTGTTCAATGCTTATATTTACTTGTTTTTTTGTTTTCCTTCTTTTCTTTTTTTCATTTTTTAAAATTGGAATTCTAATTTCCATAAAGTACATGCACATGCTCTTGTATGCACATTCCTGGAACAGCCTTTGGTAACTATGATGAACAACATTTTTTTTTATAATGTTTATAACTTTATGTAGTGTCACTGCCAACAGATGGTAAATATATCTTATTTAATTTCAGTGCTAGGAAACAATCTGTAGGAACTAAACAGGGCAGACCATCAGTCAAACCTTTGTCAGATGTATCACAGCTGGAGTCACCAAGGCAGGCAGTGACCGCTGATAGTATAGTTTTATCAACACCCAAACAGAATGTAGATCAATGTGGTCCAGAAACACCGGTACAGAAGTCTGATTCAAGCTCAGTCAAAAAGTTTTTCAAACATAAAAGTCCATTATCAGCTGACAAAGCAGTCGGAAGTGTCATAGTTCGCCAAGGTTTCAATTTGAAGTTTATCCCAAAGAAAAGCTTAAGTAGCCTAAAACAACAGACAAAAACAAACAGCAAGAAAAATGATAGCAGGAAAAGAAAAAGAGAACTGAATTATCATAAAGTTAGTGGAAAAATCCAGAAAGGCAAACCAGACATATCAATGTCATGTGACAATAAGAAGGCAAATTCATTGGTTCAGAATGACTCTGATTCCGCATTTCACAGTGTTCCATCTGGCGAGGGTTCTTTTTCATCAACAGATGTGAGAAATAACACTAGTCAAGAAATTAAAGATAAAGAAAGTCCATCAGAACGGGTAACCATCAGAAATAATACTAGTCAAGAAATTACAGATAGAGAAAGTCCATCAAAGCGAGTCACCAGTAAACATCAGAAATAATACTCCTGTAACGTCACAGAAATTTCTGACAGATAGAGAATAACTCCCATCAAAAATAACAACAGTCAATTGACAAGAAGTCAACTAACTTTCCTCAAGGAAGTCCTTCAGTCACATTGTCAGATCTTCCAAGTAACAAAGCTCTGACAGAAAACACCAATGTATCATCTTTGAATCAGGTAATAAGGAGTTCTCCTATAACTTTTTCCCCAATTTTCCAACAAAAGCTAAAACCCAAACATCAAACAAGACAGAAGTTACAACTTAGACAAGAAGTCAGCTCATTTATCCCCCTTATCAAGTTGTCCACTGCTTTGTAGAAAGAAAATTTATGCCCTTTATCTGTTGTCAGACTTGTTCAGTTCCACATCTGGATCCTCCTCTCTAGATCCTCCAAGTATTCAAAATTGTTCACATCCCCCTTAGGGTCAGAAACTTCAAATTGTTCACATTTATCACCAATCAAGTATCATCATTAGAGGTCAGAAATTGTTCACATTTATCCCCCTTATCAAGTTATCTATTATGATAGATTTTACACTCCAAATTTGAATAATTGTCAAAAACTTACCTATCACTAGTATATCTACAAAATCTTGTCTGTTGCTAATTGTTCTCAACAAACTTGTATTGCTTCTGTTGTAGTGTGTTGAACACCCAAAAACATCAAGTGTGTTGGTGAACAAGACTTGTATTGGCAAGTTATTGCTAGTGTGTACTGATAGAAAACTGTTGTTGAAAGTGTGTTCACATGTTTTATCCCAAACTCTTTATCAAGTGTGTTGGTGAACAAGTGTTTTACTTGTACTGATTGTTCTGAAATGTTTTACTTGTATTGGCAAATCTGTTCACATTTTGGTGAACCCAGTGTTTTACTTGTATCAAGTTATCACCAGTGTACTGTATAGCAAATGTTGTAGAAATTGTTTTACTCAAACTTATCTCCCTGTGTTGGTGATCAAGTGTATTACTTGTATTGGCAAACTGATAGTTGCTATTTTGGTGACACCAGTCAATATTGTAAAACTCTGTTCTGTCTAAAAACTTACCTGTATCAAACTAGTATATCAAGTGTGTTGGTGAACTCAGTGTTTTACTGTATTGCTAACTCTGTTCTGTGTGTTGGTGAACACCAGTGTTTTACTTGTATTGGCAAACTCTGTTCTGTTGCTAGTGTGTTGGTGAACACCAGTGTTTTACTTGTATTGGCAAACTCTGTTCTGTTGCTAATGTGTTGGTGAACACCAGTGTTTTACTTGTATTGGCAAACTCTGTTCTGTTGCTAGTGTGTTGGTGAACACCAGTGTTTTACTTGTATTGGCAAACTCTGTTCTGTTGCTAATGTGTTGGTGAACACCAGTGTTTCTGTTGCTAATGTGTTGGTGAACACCAGTGTTTTACTTGTATTGGCAACTCTCTGTTCTAGTGTGTTGCTAATGTGTGTTTTACTTGTATGAAACACTGTTCTGTGTTTTGGTGAACACTTGTATTGGCAAACTTCTGTTCTGTTGTTAGTGAACACCAGTGTTTTACTTGACGAATGCTGTTGCTAATTGTCACTAGTACATGTATTGGCAAACCTGTTCTGTTGTAGTTGTTTGCGCCAGTGTGTGTTTGTATAAACACCAGTTCTGTTGTCACTTGGTGATATTGACAAACTCTGTTCTGTTGCTGTTGGTGAACGCTAGTGTGTTAAACGAGCTCGAATAGTGTGTTGGTGAACTAGTTTATTGTATTGCAAACTCTGTTCTGTTGCTAGTTATTGCTAGTGTGTTGTATGGCAACACCGGTTCTGTTCTACTGTTGGAGAGTGTTTTACTTGTACAAACTCGTTGCTAATGTTGGTGAACTGTTTTATTGTGTTGAAACTCTGAATGCCACCAGTGTTTTACTTGTATTGGCAAAGGTTGCTATTTGGTGAACACCAGTGTTTTACTTGTAAGTGTCTCCTGTTGCTAGGTTGGTGAACACCAGTGTTTTACTTGTATTGGCAAACTCTGTTCTGTTGCTAGAACACCAGTGTTTTACTTGTATTGGCAAACTCTGTTCTGTTCCAATGAATTGTTTTATTTCAAACTCTGTTCTGTTGCTAGTGTGTTGGTGAACACCAGTGTTTTACTTGTATTGGCAAACTCTGTTCTGTTGCTAGTGTGTTGGTGAACAAGCTAGTTTAGCAAACCCTTTTTATTGGTGTGTTGAATAAACACCCCCTGTCACTAATATATTGAAAAACTTAAGTCGTTTTGTGTTTACAAGCTCCAATTTGTCACTAGTTTATTTGCAAACTCTGTTTTATTGATTGTTGATGAAATCCACTAAAGACAAACTCGTTTGTTGCTATTTGTTGAAGAATGCCAATCTATTAAGCAATAAATACTGTCTCCTGGGGGCAAGAAATTTAGCATGTTAATTGGTGTAACAAAACTACCCATCGCTACTTTACATTTTGGGTAAATCCCCCCCCCCCCCCAACAAATATAAAATTGTGATTTAATTTTATGATGATAAGATTAAATCTCTTTTAGTCTTTTACACTGGTCAAGACATTGCGTTATTGTTCCAATACATCGATTTTCAATGATTTTTTCTGATTTCACTTTTACTTTGAATTTTGACACTTTCACTTTGAAGACTACCAATACATAGACAGTCAAAAAAAAGTAAAACCAAACAACAATTGCAGCATACATTGGCACAGTAAACTTTATACTTTTTCCTGAACATCAAATTTATATTGCAACATACCAAAGAATTTATCTGTAAATTGTTTCAGGCCACTTCTGGCCAGGAACATGACAACGTCAACCTCCATCCAGGAGGGCACATATCTATAAGGAATATCTGTTTGAATTAACTAAGTACACTAGAACATGTGTTTATCACTCTATGATTTTTAGATGCCAGTGTTTAACCATTAAAACAATGTTATATAAAAATATAACTGTAAAATAATGTAATAATAGGGATAAAATAAAGCGTGTTTTGTCATTTTCATACAAAGCGATCTGTAAAATGTAATTAACGACCAGAAAATATGAAAGAGAAAAGAAATGAAATTATACAAAATGTGACTGGGGACTAATAAAAAAAACGAGAAGCGAATCACTGATGAAGGGGTAGTGCTGGGTCGAATGCTCATTTCAAAATCAGTATTAACCCCACCCCAATGCATTTTTTCTTTATGTTTACCCCTCCCAACACATTTTTAATGCAATTTTACCTCCGATCAACACATTTTTTTTATCAATGGTGTTCTGCCCCTTGGAGACACTTTTTTTCAGGAATAGCCCTAATTGTATTGGTTAACTTCCTCATTCTATCAGTTTAGGATCCTGTGAAGCATTAACCTGTGTGATTAAAGTTTAGAAATATTGTTATAAAACATGCTGCTACTTGGCAATCACAGGATCCCACCTTCTTCTTGAAAATATTAAAGCATAGTTATAGTTTATCTGTGTACTTTTGATCATCATATGGAATAGGAATATGACGGATTACTTGCTTTATTTACACATGTAACTTCCATAATTTGATGTTGATGCACTTATTAAATTTGTTTATTTTTACAGAAAAAAAAATTCACCAAGAACATCTCCGAGGTTGAAGTTCATTGAAAGTAAAGATGATCAAATGATGTTGGTAGGTGTGATTAAATATCTACATTTTGAATTTGATTTTAGCAGGGAGTGACTAAAAATTCTTTACGTGGGAGTTTCAGAAAACTCTGAATTGGTATGTTTATATTCTGTCATCTTTAAAAATGAATATCTGCAAAAAGTTAGCTGTGATGATAGAGTAGTCTGAATTGAGTTATGGCTGTCAGCCACCTTGCTTATCAAACTTACTTAGCTGGTTATGGGCCACTTTCAACTTTGGCATGAATATATAGCATCCACCTTGTAGGTTTCTTATGCACATACTCAGTCAAGCCTATTTCTGGTGTTCCCACCCCTCTATTTAGAGGGCCCTCTGCTAGAGGGTTGATTTACCCAAGTCTCAGACCTTCCCAAGGGTGTATAGAGAGCAACATGTACTCAGTTTGTAACCCTTTAAGCAAGCTTTACCACCACACCATGTTCAACTACAGGGTGGCATTCAGATTTATAGGCCTTTTATATATGGAAACAAAGTTAAAAGTTTAATATATTTAAATATCTGTAGCAGCTCTTCATTTTTTTCAACTTGTGTAGTTCATTGTTGCAAGTTGTTTTAAAATCATAGTAACCTGATTATTAGCTTTATTCTAGATACATTTGATTTTTGTTATTTATTTGCCATTGTTTAAGATTCTGGAATTTGATCAGTGAAAAACCAATTCTTTTTTTACATTCTCAAAGGGAAGTAACTCGTACAGACAAACAAAACTTTTTCATATAGTGTACGGCATAATGAAAGGGAACTAACTCTTATATATTTAATCATTTACAGCCATTAGTACAGGACTGTAGAACTCTGAAAAAGAAAGCTCTTTCTATTTTACAGTAGATAATATTGATTATTCACATAGAATATTTAGTTTTGTTGTTGTTTGTATATTAAGTTAACAAAACTTAATACATCTTTACAAATCTTCTCAGGAGCCAAATATCAGTTTTCTTTTAAATTTGGTACATTTTGTTAAATCAAGATTTACAAAGTATCTGAAAGAAATTGAATTCTGTTCTTAAATGAGCCTTTAGCGATCACTTCAAATGACATAGTATGGTTTTATTGAAATGGCTTTATAACTCAAAATGAATGACTTTTTTTTTATACGATATGTTAATAAATTGTTAATAGAGATATGTTAATAAATTGTTAAGAATTATCTAAGGATCATTGTCACAAGGTGTCATGGTCACAGGGTCAAATGTCAAGGTACAGACACTTAACTAAATAGAGGATTTTGATTTTTCTTAACCTTCTGAAAAATCAGTTGTTAAAATTTAAATAAACTTGGCAGGAACTATCCCCATATGAACCTGTATAATGTTTGCCTTTATGATAAAGGGGCCCAGTACCCATAGGGGGGGAGATAAAAACTTAAATAATGATCCTATGAATCAGTGATTTGATTTCTATCAAGTTTGGTATGCATGATTGTTAAGTTATTTACAAAATGGCTAATGGAAACAATATCTTGTCATAATTGGGCCTTAAAGCTGTCATCTCAACTTTTAAACCATTTTAATCAAATAAAAAAAAAAAATAATATTGTCAGTGTTTTACTTCCATTGGTCGTCATATTTGTTCAGTTTTCTGAATAGAAACAAGCCCCCACAAGCGATATAAAAGGCGAGTTTGCAAAATCAGTTGTCATTGTCAAACTACAGTCGCACAGAACAAACGTGTGAAGTAATGAAGTTTGAGTATAAGTTATACTATAACTCACCTACATGTCGAAAATAAATATTGGTATCAACAAAGTTCATTTACTCTATTTTGACATTTAGCCGACTAATATACAGTTCACAAGCATGTAATTAATCAGTTTAAACATGAGAATATCAAACATACTTCCAAATTCCCTATGAGAAAATCGTAAAATTATCAACAAACAGGATCTCAAGACCACCTGTTATGATATGAATGGCCTCATTTCCGAAATAACGAATCAAAGACAAGTCAGACCAAGGTCAACTTGGAAATAGGTAATTGAATTTATGGGACCATTTGCATCCATTTGGAAAAATTTGATAGCATTGTGTCACAGTTATGTCTCTTATAGCGTTTATTTGTTGTCATCTTTGTAAAAATATGAGAAAGGTTACCTTGTCATTGGTCAAGTGCGAGCGACCCGACTGCTCACTTTACCAAGTTCACCAGAATGTGTGATGCTGTGTAAACAACATAATGAAGGGATGCAGATTACTGGTAGGATTTTATTTATTGTTACGTTCAAAGTGCATATTATTTTACGGATACGGAAATAATGAATTTAAAACTAATTACTTAATCTATTTATTATGTGTCTTTATTGAAGTTTTTGATGTAAAAATTAATGCGGAAAGTTTATGATTTTAGTAAAGTGTATGTTTTGATTACACGTCATCTGTCCATTGTTTTGCTTTGGGAGTACAGGTGTGAAAAAACAGTCGTTCTGCGGCCTCGCCTTTTATAGCAGAATTGCAAGCCAATTTCTATTGATAGCATTTAATAAAAATGTCTCCCTATGGAATAATAAATCGGGAGTGTTTCAAAAGCATTATAATTTTTTTTCAAATTCAAAACTTGTTTAAAAATTAAGATGACAGCTTTAAGCAGGTGCTTCAAATGTCATAGGGTACAAGGAGTCCTATACAAATGGCTTATTAAATCAAAACTGATTGACTTTCTGTATACAAGGATATATTAAGAAGCTGTTAGAATAATCTAAGGATCATTGTGACAAAATTTGAAGGTCAATCAAAGGTCATGGTCACAGTTAAACAGAAAATATCAGTTGCATAGTTGCATAATTCACCAAATTTCCAAACCCGATGTGCCTCTTATTATACTTTTTGACAGGATATCCATCAAAAATACATAATTTTGTTTATCAATCATTCAATATTTCATTTTAGTAAATCATTGTGTCTTCTACATTTGAGAGACAGTACAAAACATTTTTTTCTTAATTCACTTTGTTTAACTTTGAAAAATATCAATATTGCACGAAATTTCTGTTGTCAAAGACTAAATGGCCTTTTATCTTCTTTTACTGATATTCTGATGCTGTAAATGGTTTTATACATGTATGTAATTGATTGGATTATCTATCAGGGCTCCACAACAGCAGAGTTTTTGAAATCCGTAGGTCTTACTGGCAAAACCGGTAAATTTGACAAAAGTCCATTGAAATTTGTCAAATAATCGGTCTAAATGACCGGTAGCCTAAATATTTGCTCCATCCAATATGGATTTTTGTTAAAACGCTTGGTAAAACCAGACAATTTTATCATCGCCTGAAATAGCTGATTGTCAGGTGCGACTACTTTGGTGTCTTGGCGACCAAAAGTTGATCAAAGACAAGTATCATAATGAAGTAATTATTGGCCCAAAATAAAATGGCTAGTGTCCTACCGTCCTGCTATATTCATGTCATGGCCGTCATTTATTTTCAAGACAAGACATAATCCTCTATTTTGTGTCAAGTTTTAATAATATCTTCTCCACGTGCAGAAATGATTACATCTGATCATTTTAAAACCATGTGATTAAACAACGACCTGTCATGGCTGACGATAAGTATCACATACACCTAGGCCTAGTGAGTAGTGTGGTTTAAATGTCGTTAATTCCCGTGAATATTAAAGATGTGTTTACTCAAACTTTAATTAAAACACATTCAAGACTAGCAAAGTAAATTATATTTAATTGTCTTCAACATTTTTAAACTGTCATCGCTAACAGCTTAAACAGGGTCAGGGATCGGTGTAGGCAGAAAGTTTGGCCTAGGATCGTTTGATTTCTGGTCCTCCTAATCTGAAAAATTGTTTGGACCAGCATTAGAGTTTGATGAATGATATAGTGAGGGAGATACATGTACAACAGTTTATTTGTCTATTGCTTTTTTAGTAATATGTACATGTATAAATTTTGCTACGACCAGTGAAATTTAATAATTCACTGGTCAGGTTGACCAGTAAATTATTTTTCATCTCAAAACCTCTGCAACAGATTCAAAATTAATCTCCAATTGGCCAGTAAACATTAAAGTTTGGTTGCCACCAGAAATTGTTACTGGCAACAATTTTTTTACATACTGTATTTTTAAAGATCATCGTTTTGCCTAAAACAATGAAATATAACAACAATGATGACTAGATTTACAGACTTTTATTGAAACATTCAGTATCACCAGTTCAGTTCAGGAGTAGGTCGAATGGTTTAAACTTTGTGAATGACATTTCTTATTTTGCAATTGTATACATGCAGTATTGCATTTAATTTTCAAGTCCAATTCAATCTTTTCTGATTGTTTTTCAAATGATTGTTGAAACCTCACTCCCCCCCTAACTGTAAAAGACAGGACTCTACAATGCAACATTTGGTGTTTGACTCTTGTTTATAATGTACAACAAATAAAATTTCCAGCTCCTCTGAAGCAGCGTTACTACAATATCTACAAAAATATGAATTGCGCATCATCACCATAATTCCTATACCAGCCTGGAAAACTCCTTTCATAAAAGGATGTTACTTTTCATTGTCTGCTCATGCTTTTGATTTTGATACTCTTAAAGCGTGGTAATGACCGGGTACCTAACTCCTCTCTTAATTGACATATGAAACTTAGCGCGTTTAAGCATACTACTGACTATGACAATATACATGTATTATAACATTTAGAATGAAACAGGACAACTTAGGGGAAAAGGTTAGTGGAAAAAATGGTCACAAGCTGGCGACTGACTTGGGAAAAACACTCGCCAATTGTTAAAAGATAGTCACATTTTCGAGTGATTTGGTTGCATTGTAGAGTCCTGTCTGTGGGTGTTTATTATTGAATTTGTCCATGTGTTAATTGCAGTAACAGTAATGTAGAAAATGTTGATATGATTATTGCTGTGTAACGTAGAAAATGTTGATATGATTATTGCTGTGTATCGTAGAAAATGTTGATATGATTATAGCTGTGTAACGTAGAAAATGTTGATATGATTATTGCTGTGTACTGTAGAAAATGTTGATATGATTATTGCTGTGTAACATAGAAAATGTTGATATGATTATTGCTGTGTAACATAGAAAATGTTGATATGATTATTGCTGTGTAAGGTAGAAAATGTTGATATGATTATTGCTGTGTACTGTAGAAAATGTTGATATGATTATTGTTGTGTAACGTTCAAAAATGTTCCAAGATGATTATTTGCTGTGTATCCTTAGAAAATGTTAGGATGCATGATTAGAAGCTGTGTAACGTAGAAAATGTTGATATGATTATTGCTGTGTACTGTAGAAAATGTTGATATGATTATTGCTGTGTAACATAGAAAATGTTGATATGATTATTGCTGTGTAACATAGAAAATGTTGATATGATTATTGCTGTGTAAGGTAGAAAATGTTGATTATGATTATTGCTGTGTAAGGTAAGAAAATGTTGAAATGATTATTGCTTGTACTGTAGAAAATGTTGATATGATTATTGCTGTGTAAGGTAGAAAATGTTGATATGATTATTGCTGTGTGTTGTTGAAAATGTTCATATGATTATTGTTGTGTGCTGTTCAAATATTTCCAAGACTAATTATTTGAATTCATTTCCTTGCTTTATTGTTAGGATGCAGGTCATTTGGAAGTATGGAAGTAACATCAATGCAGACTGCAAAGTTTTTAATTTTGGCATGTATTCACATGCTGAATACAACACTGACGAAACAACACATGCAAAATTTCATCATAGTCTGATGAATGTTTTAAAATTTCCTGTAAGTAGACTAACTCATTCAAGAACCTTCCAGCAGTGCTAAACAATCATGAAAATTACCACTTGTCGTTGAGGACAAATGATATTGAAAAATCTCGTCTGAATATAAAAATGGTTGTTGTAAAATATCAAGTGTAAATAAATTTAAAGATATTATTTTGTGTTTAAACAAGTAAGGCTTTATTGAATTCATTTTTGTCCTCAACAGTTTCACGTCTCCTTTTGGACAAATGAGAAGTAACATCTTCTTGTCAGACTGCAAAGTAATTTTAATTTTGGCATGTATAAAATAAATATATGAGATACAACACAGCCGTTGTAACCGTAGTATTTGAAATAGATATAACTTGGTTGTTGTAAATCTAGTATATGAGATATAACTTGGTTGTTGTAAATCTAGTATAGGAAATATAACTTGACTGTTGTAAATCTAGTATATGAGATATAACTTGGTTGTTGTAAATCTAGTATATGAAATAAATATAACTGACTTGTTGTAAATCTAGTATATGAGATATAACTTGGTTGTTGTAAATCTAGTATATGAAATAAATATAACTGCCCTGTTGTAAATCTAGTATATGAAATATAACTTGGTTGTTGTAAATCTAGTATAGGAGATATAACTTGACTGTTGTAAATCTAGTATATGAAATAAATGCTGCCCTGTTGTAAATCTAGTATATGAGATAACTTGAACTGTTGTAATTCTAGTATACAGAATATAACTCGGCTGTTGCAACTCTAGTATATGAGTTAAATATAACCTGAGCTGTTGTAATTCTAGTATACACGATTTAACATGACCGTTGTAACTAGTATGTGAGATAGACATAACTAGGCTGTTGAAATTCTAGTATATGAGATCAGACATGTTAACTCTATTGATTTTGGTGGTAGACTACTGCTTTTTAGACAGATCTTCCGCCTACCACTTTTATGTCCAAAACTTCCGATTTCATTAAATTTCTACCAAAGCACAGTAATTTTTTGAAAATATTTTTTCTATCTGCCGGGGTACACTTAATCCTTGAATTTATTTCACACCTGTGCACTGTTTTGACAGTACACTTAATCCTCAAATTTATTTCACACCTGTGCACTGTTTTGACAGTACACTTAATCCTCAAATTTATTTCACACCTGTGCACTGTTTTCACAGTACCCAAACCTCCAATGATATACAGACTAACTCGTCCAATTCGTCACGCCTAATTAACGTTACCGGCAATTAATACTATCTTTCGTGAGACCCCTATTATCATCAATGTACGACAGTTAATTCCTGATAATCCTTTAATTAGATTTAAAACTCAGTAATTTTCTCCACGTGTTGATATGTCAGACGAAAAACAGATGATATGAGGCTGCTTATATCATTAATGGTCGCATCTCACATTATCAAAAAATTAATGTTCCACTCCCCAATTACACTTTAAAAATACGAACTTATACTAATAAAATTTGTAATTTAACCCCAATAGAAAGAGAGAATGAGTATTACTTGCTTTGACATGTACATGCATATGCAGCTCACAACAATTAATTGCTGCTTCTATTATTGACGAAAAATAGTTTATCAACAAAAAGTTGGTCTTGAAAATATCAAATGCAATGGATAAAAGCAACATACATAAATTTTAATGAGGCAGAATTTTGCTTAGGTCAGAAAATGTTTTTGGCAAGTTAGTAATCTGTCCATATATGTACTTGTCATGTCTATTTAGCACTTTTAAATTTTTTTTTTTTGCTTTTTTTTATATAATTATTAATTTGAAAAATGCATAAAACACAAGAAAAAGCACCTTAACTGTAATGATAATAACTAAATAAATAAGATGTAAAAAAAATAAAGTATTTTTTTGTTTAGGATTTTTAATTTTGGCCAATGCATGAAGTTTGCAAATAATTTGAGCAATATTTTTTCAGGGCTAACACTGACCATTATATTTTTTATGAAATAAAGTCACCGAAATACCGCGAAAAATGTCAATGCTACCCCGTTGGAGGTGTGAATCTACCTCTTTTTGGTCACCAAAGGTTAACATGTCTGTGAGATATAACTTGGCCATTGTATCTCTAGTATATGAGATAAATATAACTAGGCTGTTGTAGTTCTAGTATATGAAATATAACAAGTATATGAGAGAGATATAACTCAGCTGTTGTAGTTCTAGTGTATGAGATATAACAAGTATATGAGAGAGATATAACTCAGTTGTTGTAGTTCTAGTGTATGAGATATAACAAGTATATGAGAGAGATATAACTCAGCTGTTGTAGTTCTAGTGTATGAGATATAACAAGTATATGAGAGAGAGGTATAACTCAGCTGTTGTAGTTCTAGTGTATGAGATATAACAAGTATATGAGAGAGATATAACTCAGTTGTTGTAGTTCTAGTGTATGAGATATAACAAGTATATGAGAGAGATATAACTCAGTTGTTGTAGTTCTAGTGTATGAGATATAACAAGTATATGAGAGAGATATAATTCAGCTGTTGTAGTTCTAGAGTATGAGATATAACAAGTATATGAGAGAGTTATAACTCAGCTGTTGTAATTCTAGTGTATGAGATATAACAAGTATATGAGAGAGATATAACTCAGCTGTTGTAGTTCTAGTGTATGAGATATAACAAGTATATGAGAGAGATATAACTCAGCTGTTGTAATTCTAGTGTATGAGATATAACAAGTATATGAGAGAGAGATATAACTCAGCTGTTACAGTTCTAGTGTATGAGATATAACAAGTGTATGAGAGAGATATAACTCAGCTGTTGTAGTTCTAGTGTATGAGATATAACAAGTATATGAGAGAGAGATATAACTCAGCTGTTGTAGTTCTAGTGTATGAGATATAACAAGTATATGAGAGAGATATAACTCAGCTGTTGTAGTTCTAGTGTATGAGATATAACAAGTATATGAGAGAGATATAACTCAGCTGTTGTAGTTCTAGTGTATGAGATATAACTCAGCTGTTGTAATTCTAGTGTATGAGATATAACTCAACCACTGTAACTCTAGTATATGAGATAGATATAACTGTCATAAAAATTCTAGTATTTGAGATATAACTTATTGTAATTCTGGCATACAAGATATAACTCGACCATTGTAATTGTGAGGTATAAGATAGACTGAACTTGGCCATTATAATACTGGTAATAACTCGGCCGTTATAATTTTAGGGATGGAAAAAAGAGCGTGTTGTGCAGGAGTTTCCCGAGGATGGTAGTAGAATTGTTGTTGTTCTCCATGGCGACCAAAAATGTGCAGTTAGAAAGGTAACTTCTTGTAACATATATGTCACATTTGTTTGCACCACACAAGTCTGGTTGTGAGTTTGTAATGACATATACATGTCCACACTCTTTTGTTAACATCAAATCCAGTAACAATCATTTTTAGGACATGGTATTTAAAATAATCTGGAAATGTATGTTCTTTGCATATAGCACATGAAATGAAAGTGTTTCGCTTTTGCAGTTGGTTTGATGCAAACAAATAGTGTTCAGATAAAATAAAGCTAGTTTACCATCAAATATTTAGAGTACTGTAATGCACTCAGTGTACTGTAGTCAGGGCTTATTCTATAGTAGCCACAGGGTCGAAATTTAGCCCCTTCCCAATGCAAAATGCATACATTTTTCCCAATTTAATGAAAAAATTCCCAATTTGATGTTGAGCTCATGACCATAATGAAAAAATAATAATAAAGTAAGAGGAAATGCAAATGAAAAATATATTTAGATCTCCAAGTGTGCACACAATTTTTCCCAGTATGACACACATTCATATTAAAATTCCAATTGTGTTGCCAATGGCATTTTCCCAAAATTGACAGAAAAAGGTCTGGTAGTGTAACTGTCATTTATTTACTCAACTCCATATTCTGATGCCAT
Source organism: Atrina japonica (assembly GCA_030159075.1). Taxonomy (NCBI): domain Eukaryota; kingdom Metazoa; phylum Mollusca; class Bivalvia; order Pterioida; family Pinnidae; genus Atrina; species Atrina japonica. The sequence goes on from BROG01000014.1 coordinate 784,643, forward strand.
TTGTTTCCACTATTGTATGAAATGATCTCAATTATAAATGAAGAGCTTTGTGTTTTTGTCGGAGAGGTAGTTTTTTTTTTTAATTCAGGATGGATATCTTACATAAAAAAAACTTGGAATGACCCAATTAACAAGATCAAAGTTGCTTAATTTATAGATTGAAATATTTTTATTAATTTTCTGACAAAAAAAGAAAAAAAAAACAATGTTTTATCCTGTCAAACTAAATATTGCATTTCTAACAAAAGGTAGAAGAATTAAACAAGATTATGGGACAGGAACTTGGTTACTCCGAAGCGGTTCTCATTTTTAGGCCTGGTGTCAAGGTAAGCTTGGTTTTCAAAGTTAAAGAGATATGATCTGTCACAATGACGATTTTTGTCCCATGACATATAGATGAGAATATGATAAAATGTGTGTTCAAATACATTATCAAACAGATGAAACGTTGTAAAAGATCTTTTTGAAGTTATTTGATTTATTAGAATTTAAGTTTTCCCATACCTTAAAAACGCAAAATAAAAGTGATCTACAGTAATTATTTTATATTTCAGGCTTTTCTGATCATATCTGAGGATAAAAAGATTATGGGATGTTGTATCGCAGAATCAGTTAGTAAGGTAATCAATCGCATTATCAGATTTTATGTTATTTGTAAAGCTCTGTACTGTTCCATTGCCATGCACTTTGCAGACACAGTTGTAGTCACACTTTCTTTAGGGTGACCCTTAAAACTGAAGTCATACATTACAGAGGCGTTATACTTTTACAGTATTCGACCCATTAAGTGCCCAGGGTGCTACAAAAATCAGGAAAAATGGGGGGATGCTTAATAGGACCAATTAACAGTCAAATTGACATAATTTGCAGTTAATTTTTTTATAAGGCACAGTGGTAAAGTTGTAGTTGACACCTATTAACAATCTTCTGTTGCTGGGTGGCTACAGATAAACTGTTACTTACAGTTATCATTTCCACGTTTCCTTGTCAACCAGCTAGAAAAGATTCTTGATTATGTGCATTAAAGGGGGAGGGGTGCTTATATGGACATGGACACTTAATTGGTCGAATACGATATAAACATTCATTGCTTTGGCATAAGTCCATTGCACAGGTTAAAATTTGTAGCACTTCTAGAAGCTTTTTATGTCTGATGCAAGTGAAAAATTATGCCCTGGATGTAAAACTGCAAGACAATCTAGCAGAAACATTTAAGGCAGGTTTGAGTGAACACACAGAAGTTCTTAGTGCTTCGATTTAAATTATTCTTCACAAGATTTTCCAACAGACTAAGTAAAGTATTTAGACTCACCTTTGAATATTAAGAATGTATCACTTTACTCTCTATGATTTAAAACTTTTGAATTGTCTCATGTAGGGTTACAGAGTTATTCCTGACAGTCAGCCCAGTCAAGAATCTCAGCAGAGACCATGGTGCTGTCAGTCAGAGCCAGAACCAGCATCTGTCGGAATTAGTCGTATTTGGGTCCAAAATCAACATCGACGGAAAGGTGTAGCCTCCAAATTACTGGATAGTGTCAGGTAAAATGTCATTTATAATTTACTGTGCAGTAGACTTCATTGGTTGTTATGAAGTAACAATTCATTATGGGTTACTCTAAGGGTTATCCTGTTGGCAGTGAAGCGTTTGTATTTCAGAGGATGCATTCACACAGCAATATGTGCAGCATACCTGCTATCGGATGGGTAATTGATCCAACATCTAAAATAAACAAATCATTGTGAATGTTGGTATCATTTCTGTTACTGGCTATTCTATAATTGCAGTTAGCAAGCTGATACAAAAATATGAAAAATGACAATAAAAAACATCAATTAAGGCAATAATAAAAAAAATCCTAGATTCTCATCCCCGCCCGCCCCGATTTTCACGCCCGCCCCGATTTTTTTTATTTTTGAATTTACGTTTTTAAACGAATATAGTCGACCGGAAATATCCTGTGTCTTGTCCGATTCCGTTCCGTAATGTTCTTGCTTCAGATGACTTCCGGTGGTTATTTTTATATTAAAAAGCAGACAACATGGTCTTCGCTGTTATTTCATAAGAAAATCTAAGACGTTAGCTGATTGGTTGATAATAACGCAACAATGAATGTGCATTTATGATCAACCAATCAACGAACGTCTTAGATTTTCTTCTGTTCAAAATGGAGACAGACGACGTGAATACAAAAAATGACGTGTAGCTAGAATAAACATCTCAGAGATATGGAATTATGTCATGTCATAACTTAATGACGATGGATTTATAAATCTTAAAGATCAAGTGAGCATATCAACAAATATCGGACGTCAGTGATAAGAAATAGGTGGTTGAAATGATCGCTAAACTGCTGTGAAAATGGCACAGCATCTTGCTACCAAGAAAATATATGGGAGGACTTCTGCCCCGATAGTTCAGCCCAGTTTTTCGGCTGGATAAGCGACAGTTACTGTTGGAAATTCGAAAGACGGAACGTTCGTTTCATGTGACCCTGAATGCAAAGTTGGCGATATTGTGCTTTTTCTTGGCAACTATATTCAGTTTTCCCAGAACTCTGATGGTTCTGAAAAATATTCAGAAAAATAAGTTTTCCAGAACTCGGATGGTTCTTAAAAAAGTAACAATGATCCTGTGCATGATGCATTCAGTTTTCTTATGTCTGCAGCATCAAAGGCAAACTATTTACCCGAGAAGCATAGCAACACAGTTAATGACAAAATAAAGCTACAGAATGCGGCGGCACGATTTACCCAAAAAACAAAAACTACCCAAAAAGACCCCAAAACATAAATAAAAAACCACCCAAAAACATGTGTTTTAGATGTTTTTTTGTGTTTTTTGGGTCATTTTGGATGTTTTTTGGGGTCATTTTGGATGTTTTTTGGGTCTTTTGGAATGTTTTTTGGGTAAATCGTGCTGCCCCACAGAATGACATTATTGATCGGCTACAAGAGCAAAATGTAGGATTTCTTAGTGCCAATGTTAACACTCTTGGTAAGTCGTTTTTTCATACATTGGCTGTCTGTCTATGGTAGCCTACATTGATGAAAATCATCATACATGTACATTAGAAGGAATGGGATGCCATATACCAGCACCTCTTGCTCATTTGAAGGGGTATTGACGGCCTTCAAGCAAGAATAAAACGCAAGTAGGATTTCTTGTTTTTGACTTGACATTGGTTACAATTTTGGTATCTAGTGATTCTAATCATACATGTACATGATGTAGATATAAACATGAGATTTTGTTTAAATTTGTTGATTTTGTGTTATTATATTTTGACATGAAGTCAAATAAAACTATGAAAGCTTAACAATGTCTTTTTTTTTCACTGTTTGTCGGGTCAATTTAGTCATTTTCAGTGTCCAATTCCATTTCAGAAAAAATAAAAAATAAAAAATAAAATTCGCCCCCCCCCCCCGCCCCAAATTTTTTGAAAAAATGGATGGGAATCTAGCAATTTTTTTATTAGGGCCTAAAGTAAGCTTTTTGCTTTTGATAAATTTAGATTTGCTAATAGAAGTTGTATAATTCATGGCAATTTGTCAAAATAACTTATATATAAGTACTTTGACTTTGTTGCGTCGTCAAAACACAGGAGATATGTCTCTTCAGTGAAGAATAAAAAATATTTCAAAGTACTGGAGACAATAAAGCTGTAAAAATGACCTATAGTTTAAGATCTAGAATAAGGTCATCAATATGTTTGATGTTATTAGGTGAGCATGTACTGGCATTTGTAGAGCGTCTGCATGTTAAAAGATGACATTATCATTGATCAAATCAGGTATTCGATAACATTCAACTTACTTGATTGACCTTCCTGGATATTATTTATTGATGAGGAAAGTCGAGGATTTCACCATTTCTGAAAAAAACCAAGAAGATGTAAGACTCTTTTTGGAAATTTTTTCACTTTAATTATCTAAGGTCAAACTACGATAGGATCTATTGGAAACTTCTGCGCTCAAACCTAGGATATATTTCAGGGCTCTAAGTACACCACGAGTTCTAGTCGCCAAATGGTGACCTACTCAGAAATTTACTCGGCATTTGAAATTTTTTGGTTGCCATGATCAGTATTTTGTTTTATCATACATGTAGCTAGGCCTATTGCCTACTGTAGGCTACGTTGCCATAACTAAGTCAACTAATGCCATCTTCCCATTTCCTTTTATGTCAAATAAAATTCTTGTAAAATTCATGTTTACTTGATATATCTATTTTGATCCAATAATCATTGAGTTTTCTCTAAAGATTTATTTCTGCAAAGCAACAATTTTTTATGCAGTAATTATCTTAATTTTGTTGATGGCCTACTATGTACAAATTAAAGAAGGAATGTAGTAGGCCTACACGGAATTCTGCTTGGTTTTCATGAAAAGAAATAAACATTCACCTATCAGTCGAATAAGTTATCATACTCCATAGTTAAGATTAAATGAAAAACAGAAAGTAAGAAACTGTCTCATGTATCAGTGTCTTTTTTTCAAGATTAAGACCGATTATTGTCCAAATACTTATTCAACTACGACTTTAAAAATGGTCATGGACATCGACATCTATGATACTTTGTATGAGTAGGCCTATGAAAGGATTTGCTTACATTCTGTAAAGAGTCGTGAAAACAACTCTTTCAACCACTCCTAAGATGCAGATAATTGAATGTTTACATGTACGATAATTGTTTTGGAGACTTATCGCTGAAACAAAAAGTAAATCTCATTATTATGATTAATGGGTATAACATTGTTTTACCTGGTTTTAGTGTAACTTTCTTTTAGGTTAAATAAACGCTTACATGTGTCTAAATCACATTGACTTAACATGCATCAATCAGCATAAAAGAAGCGTTTTATTACTCAGATTGTTTCAAAACAGTTCGGAACCAACCAGAATACAAAATGCGGAATCCAAGTACGATAACATTGCATTTATGGCACCCAATTTACAGTTGCCAAAATGGTGAGGTAGTTTAAATTTTAGTTGCCATTTACGAATTTACAAATTACTCGCCACTTAGAGCCCTGTATTTTGTGGAGACATTGATTTGTAATTATGCTTGGATGGTCTACTGTTAGAGCATTCAAATTGTAAGTGAAGGTCCCAGGTGTCTTTCTTGATACCAAGTCCAGGTAGTGGATATTTCTTGACCAAGCACTTGGCACAAGAATCTTTCAGATATGACTGAAAACCCCGTTTTAGAAAAGATCCTAAGTCTTAGACTTGGTCTTAGGACCACTCTTACAACTTGCGACCGTTTTACAAAGACTTAGTGACAAAATCAGGTCAGGACTTTATGACTGCCCACAGGCTGTGCATAGACCAAACTTATTTTTGTACGTGCCATAATTTATCTTTGTAAATGTAGCAGGTAACTACTCATAAACTATCAAGATCTTATTTGAAAATATGCAAAAATTCTTTAAAACTTGAGTTAGGTTAGCATCGATAAAATAGTCCTAAGTTTTGTCTTAAGATCAAATAACTTAAGACTTGCAACTTTTTGATAACATGGGCCACTGAGGATCTGTGTCATACATTTGTGCCAGTCCATAGCGCAGGTGACACTTCACCTGAAGATGGTGACATCTCCATTTAAGTGAAAGAATCTTGGTGCTATGTAAAAACAACAATAAAACACATTGTGTAATACATGTGTGGCAGTATGGTAATGTTGAACACAGATATACTTTGAATTGTGGCATAAGCTAATTGTGTATTATATCTCTTCGTTCCAGACAATGGTTTGAATATGGTGTGATGATTAAGAAGTCCAGGATGGCTTTTTCGGATCCTACTCCTGATGGGAAACAACTGGCTATAAAATATTTTGGATCAACCTCCTTTCTGGTGTACAAATATGGTTAAAGTGTTTTCAACATTGATATTGATAAGGAATGTTTGTTAGAGATTGATGATATTGTTAGATTGTTATTTTTTATGTAATCAAGTGATTGATCCTTCTATTGAAGATGCGTTTTATATGGCCATGTCAAGTTTTTTCTGTGGTTAGCATCTGCTGATAGAAAGGTTTTGAAATTGTAAAACACATGCACACACACACTTGCACATCTAGGGAAAAAAATTTGGAACATAGCCCTAAAATGAACAATTAAACAAGATCATTTATTTTTATAGGTTATTTATTAGTATGTGCCAGTGATATGGTTTTTAGAAACTTATTAAATTTTGTTTTTCTTTTGTTAACATATATTGGGAAACTACTTAAATGTGCATAAAAATTACATTATTGATCATGATAATGTCTTTTTTTCTGTCGTTTTTTATTTTAGGGTGAATGCTAAACATTAAAAATATTTGAATGGCCGAATGTGTAGACAGATTATCACTTAAGCAGTAATATAACATGGTGATGTCCAAGTATCATTTAACTGTAGTTCAATAACAATTACTGTATACATTATAAAGTTCTGTTATTTTTGTTTTGAATTTCATAGATGTATAACAAAATGCTATTTCAGTTATAATCAACACTCTGAAATTGTGTGCATACATATATTATCTGTGTGTGTGTGTGTATTGAGAGAGTGTTAGTGTCTGTGGTTTTGTTTAGACGTGATACCAGGAGACTGATAGAAAGCATTAACCCCTAAAGATACATTTGGACTGGTCTAAGTCATTGTTTTACAGAGAAGTCCATTGTTTTCTAGGGGTTGATGAGTTACGGGACACATTGAATGTGATAGAGAGCATTATGGGAAATATGGAAGTCTCTCAGTTTGATTGGTTATAAAACTGTTTGTACACATTATGTAAATAATTATATGCTTAAAAAGTAGTGTTCACTTGGGAAACTTTGTTGGTGCATTGTATGATTCTTGTTTCTGTATAGAGCTTTTATAACTTTAAAATCATTGTTACAATTAAAATAATGGTTTCACTCACTTTTTTTAGTAAAACTGTTGACTTTTGTAGAAGAAAATCATAATGCAGTTGGATTAAAAGTTTGTTACATTTCTGATATTTGTACACTGTATTACCCTCCATTAGAACATATGCACGCCTTAGATTATAGCAGCTGAAATATACTGATGATTAAAGGCTGTTTGGTGGTTTTCTTTTTCTATGTTTGTTGGTTTGGTTTCTAACATCTTGTAAAATGATAAATAAACATTAATCAAAATGCCAGAAAGGATACTTGGGTGAAGGGTTCAAGTTAAAAATGATAAGCATAACCCTTTGTCTAGAATCTTAATATTTTTTAAGTAAGAATAGAATAGTAAGAACTGTCATATATTGTTTTTGAGAATTTGCTTGGCCTCTTATGACATATATTAAGGTACTGTAGAATCAGAATTTCATGGGGATAAAATTTTATTGTTTCAAACACAAAATAATTTCGTTGTCATTAAATTTTGTTGAAATAAAAATGTATTACCGATAGTATTATGTGTAAATTATTTTACATTTCGTCATGGTTTTCATTTCGTTGATAAATGAAAACATCAAAATTAAACACATAATTTTCTGATTCTACATTATCAGTATAAAAAAAGATTATATTGTTAATTTGGGGGCCCCATCAAGCAGTTAAAAGCATGATTTTAGACTTTTTTATTGTTAAAAGAATCTTTTTTTGAATAACTGGACTAGAATTATGAAATGGAATCTTATACTTGTGTGTAAAGTAAGATACCCAGTGCTGTAATGGGATCACGATTGGTTTCACATATCACATTTGTCAAAAACTAAATGAAATTGATTAAAGTATGTAATATATTTTCAATGAAGAAAATAATTCTTATGTCTTTCACCCCTCCCCTTATCATTGCTTTGGTCACTATTTACAAGTTTCAATCAAGCTTGTTTCTTTCCTCAAAGATAAACCAAATATAGTATGTTTTATATTAATTAAGTATAGGAAGATTTTTATGGCAAATATTTGCCATAGTTATGGGACTAAAAATCTAGATCTGTGGGTAATCTTTGAGGGGGAATCAAATTTCTATTATTTCCCAAACATTGATCAAATAAAGGTACATGTGCATATATATTCATCTCTAAATCTACAAATCAAATTTAGTTAAACTCGGGTAGAGCATCGTTGACAGTATCAATGCTACGCTTGTTCTGTACTTGGGGAATATCTAAATAATTTGTGTTTCATTTGGAAGTCTACATTGTTAGAACTGTAAACAATTATATTTTAGATTTTACATATTGGTATTATGTTGTGATTATTATTTTATGTTGTTGATGACACAAGATCGGTCTATATACTTTTAATGATATAATGAAGTAGAATGGATTCTACATGTAAAACAATTCTGATTTTATCTTTCAGTGTGAGATGTGTTGATAGTGAAGGCTTCAAAATAAAAAACATCCTTACCTGTAAGATAAAATTTTCTTTTTTATACTTCAACACGTGGGAGAAAACGTTAAAAGCAGGATATGATCTAAGTCAGGAGTTTTATGGGGAAAATATATGACAATCATGAAACGATGATATATCATTATATTTTCTACAGAGAATATGATTTACTTTCGAACATATAGTACAGATATCAATGATCATTGATAATTTTTGTGTTTACATGGAAACTGAAACATAATATAACATCTTATTTTCCGATCATCTTTTAAATGTCTACTAGATTTACCGGATGAGTGAATTGTTTCAGGTATAAACATGATAAAAGTTATAAGGATAACTTGGAACCCAAAACGAATCGTACTAAGAAAAAGACCCAGACTGACTGAGTGACAAACTTAACCCTTATGGACTCAAACTCAAAATTCACACCCTAATCGCCGCTAGTCAGGGTTTAATTGTGACCTATTCAACTAGCAGTTTGTCCGGCATTCATTGCTATAGTCGGGTTAGAGATTTATATAGAGAAATTGTTAGAAATTATCTAAGGATCATTGTGACGAAATTTCAAGATCACAGATACCTAAGTAAAGTAAGTAAAAGGAAACATTTGTCAAATTTTAAACATTTTTGACTTCTCAAGGACAAATGGACCTATTTTAGCCAAGCTTGATGAAAATTGCTGTAGAATTGGAAAATTGCATGGGGTTAAAATTTGTTGTTTTAAAAATAAAACAAATTTATTGACATAAAATTTCGTTGAAATATAAAAAACTTTTAAGGGACTTTTAAACTTATTACTAGGTATCAATAAGGTAAAATTTGGTAATGATAAATCAAACAACGAAATTAGAATTGGAACGAAATTGTCTGATTCCACAGTATCCCCATGTGAGGGGAAATATGAATTTACTAGTGGAAAGGAGCAAAAATCCATAAAGTCTCCAATAAGGTCAGAACTTGAATCATTTTTCAATATATACTTATCATGAACCAGTGGGTGGCATATTCCCACAATAATGATTGTTTTTACTGAACTGACCGTTAAGCTCATTGGTCTTCTAGTTGCGTTTATTAGACGTAATACTGTAGATTTCGTCACTTAATATTTCCGTAAGTGCATCACATCTGTGATGATTCGGATTACTATAGTTGTCGGTGGCTTATAGTGGTGCAGGGTTGAGTTGTGAAAATGACATGAGTCTGAGGCTTAGCATTATAACCGTTACTGTAGATTTGGACCATCGGTGAAAACATGTTCTAGCTTAATTGTTACCCAGTGGGTGCTACTAAAACGATTTCATCTTTGTAAGTGTAGAGTGAAAAGGTATTTATGAACTAGGCAACTATTATCAACATATAATCTGAAAATGTTCCAAGATGATTCAACAAAATTCAGGATGGTTTTGATAAAGCAGTTAATGATTTGTTGATCAAATAACAAGTTATTAAAGCTACGAAATGCATACAGAGCACCAATAATGTTAAGACTGAAATAGGAAGAGTCACACAGAAGAGCGGGTACTAGTTGTATGGTATACCACAATGCCCCAGTACATGTTCCGTAGAAAAATCTCTCCATGTTGCAGATGCAATCCAATTATGTTGTGAAGTCATATTTCATTGTCAGCCAAAACGGCATTGACTTAAGCCAAGTGAAACTGATCTCCATGCTGCAGATGCACTCCAATTATTTTGTGAAATCATATTTCATTCGTAGCCAAAACGGCATTGACTGAAGCCAAGTGAAACTGATTTTAAACTTTTCGGATATATTTGAAAAAATGTGAATATACAAATTATATCAATAAAACAACAAGGTGACGCCAAATACTATGTACTATAACAACAGCACTGTTTCCAGACAACACTTTTTGGTTCATCTTCAATTAAAGCCTCGTTAAGTAATCCTATTTCGTTCTGTTACTTATCTCTCGTAATGATTCCCCCAACACAATTAAATATAAGATTATTAATTATTTCTTATTTACATCAGAACCAAATAGGAAATTATATATTTTTTTTAACAAGCTCCTGGTCCATCAGATTTAAATGTAAACCTTCAAAGTCAACTTTCATTATTGTTACTATACATATTTGTTTGTTAAACTTCTTGAATAAACACTTTACGGTTATTTCTCATTCACTTCAAAACATGGGTCAGATTTATGATCAATCTATCCAAAATGAATATTAAAAAAATTGAGTATGCAAAATATTTGTTTGGCATTTCTGAAGTATTCATCAGATAAAAAAAAATCATAAAAATTAGTTGGGGTTGACAATTTACTGAATATGTCATGAAACCAGAAATATCTTCCTTGATCATTACGTGCAGGAGTTGTTTTGGATAGCTGTAAACTAACATTGTCTATAATTTCTTTTTAACAAATTTTACTCCGATTTTATTTTGGTGTGTAAATGTTATGCTAAATGAATTATTCATTCTTAAATGCAATTCCGTTTTGTCTGTTGAGGAATATGATAGGGACCAAATGTAACATGACATCGATATCTGCCATAAAAAGATCAAAATTAAACATGAACCTTACATTTGTTGTCCTCAAAATGTAAATTGCTTGTTTATTGTTCTCAACAGAGCCACCTTTCAATTAAAGGATTCAGGATTCCTGAATTTATTCAGAGTATTCGTCGAAACTTATTGATGATTAAAATAAAAGAGTAAGTTGTTGCATTTAGGCCTACATTTTCAAATGTCCTATTCACCCTTCTTTCATTCGTTATCGAAAAGCATTTTAGGAGGTTTTGTGAAATTTTGAAAAAATGACTTAATCTTTTTACAGGTTTTAAATAAATCAAAATATCATTATCCAGTACAACACTCGTAATTCGGTGTCGTCCTGATTGTCCCACTTTTGGTATATACAAGTAAAAAAGGTAAAACAAAATGTGGGACAATCAGGACAATTAAGACAAATTTTGTGGGACAATCTGGACATGTTTTGATTGTAAAAGAAAAACATTTCACCTATATAAACAAATTACAAGTCATGTTTTGATAAGAAAATGTCAGAAAATTGAAAACATAAAAACAAAACATTATAATTTTAAGTTATTTTATTTTTAAAATATAGCACATATATATTACAAATATTAATTCAAATTTATACAACATACATTTAAAAGAAACTAATTAAACAAAATTAAACATCTCAGGATTAACATATATAATCACACACAGTTCTTCAGGACTTAAATATAAAGCACTAATTTTAACACAAAATTGAATATCTCAAGATATATAAAATACACACAATTTTTCATCACTTAAATATATACATGTAGCACTAATCACACAGAATTCAAAATGTCAAGATTAACATTTATAAACATACACAGTTCTTCATCATTTAAATATAAAGCACGCAGTCAGCTTCTACCTCATTGTATCAACTTATTTAGTTTTTATGATCAGTCTTCACTTGGCATGCCTTTCTTACATGTGATTTTCAATGCAATGCACGATTCTGGTTATTTTCCTAGTAAATTATGTGACGCTCTTATTGTACCTGTATACAAAAAAGGTGTAATTACCGACCCTGGAAATTATAGAGGGATAAGCTTAATTAGTTGTATGACAAAACTTTTTACTGCTGTAATAAATAAACGTTTAATATATCATGGGCTGAGAACAACGATATACTCACTGATGCCCAATTTGGCTTTCGGCCATCACACAGTACCGTAGATGCTATTTTTGCTTTGGAAACTATCGTTAATAAGTATCTGTCTAACAAAAACGCCTGTATTGCTGTTTCATTGATTTCAAGCGTGCTTTTTGACTCTGTTGATCGTATTAAGATGTGGCAAAAAATATCGAAACTAGGTGTCCGAGGAAAACCTCTGAGAGTTATTAGATCTCTGTATAATAATGTAAAGTCAAGCGTACTTTTAAATGGTAAAATTTCAGATTTTTTTGTAAACAAAGTTGGAGTTTTACAAGGTGAAATAGTTTCTCACTTTGCTCTACTCCATGTATGTTAATGACTGTGAACTTAACTTTTTAAGTAATAACATGCCATATGTTGATTTGCAAGAGTTATCTTTATTTTTACTCATGTATGCTGATGATATGGTCATTTTTTCAGAATCAGCTTCAGGTTTACAGTCACTATTAAACAGTTTAGAATCGTACACGAATATATGGTCTTTGACAGTTAATGTTAAGAAAACAAAAATTATGGTTTTTAGAAATGGAGGTAAACTAAGTACTGAAGATGAATGGTTTCATTTAAATGAAAAAATAGAAATAGTTGATAGTTTTTGTTACCTTGGTTTATTACTAAATTACAATGGAAAGTTTCATATAACTCAAAAACAACTTTCATTACAATGTAAGAAAGCACAAATTTGCGCTTAAAAGAAAGTGTCTCGACATGAAAAATTTTTGTAAACGTTATTGTCACTCTTTGATACATATGTTGGTAGTGTTGCATTCTATGGTTGTGAGGTATGGGGTTTTCACTCAGCCCCAGATATAGAAAAAGTACATGTAGATTTTTGAAAAAATATGTTAGGAGTGAAGAAATCAACCAAATTCTGTAATTTATTATGAATTAGGCAGATTGCCTTTAGAATGTTTCCGTAAAATTCGTATTCTTAAATATTGGTTAAAACTTCTTAACACTAAAAATTGTATTTTAGAAAATTGTTACGAGTATATGCTCGGTGAATTATTGCAATAACTGGGTTGCTAAGGTAAAACATTTTTTAGCTAATATTGGGATGTTGGAATTTTGGATTAACCAACACACAGAAAACCCTAAAGTTATTTTAGCTCTGGCTAAGCAACGTTTATTTGATCTGTACAGTCTTTATTATCTGACATTAATGCAATGTCAAAAATGTTTATTATATAGACACTTGGTCGACAACTGTACTTTACAGTCTTATTTGTTGAAACGTATTCCACACTATATAAGAAACTCATTTGTAAATTAATAGTGTCAACACACTGTCTGTTAATAGAAACTGGTCGTTATAAAAATGTTCCTTTTAGAAAGACGATTATGTCCTTTGTGTAATTTTTAAGTTGAGGATGAATTTCACTTTATTTTGAAATGTCCCCAATATGTTCATGTAAGACAACGATTTTTGAAAAAGGTATTATTATGTTAGGCCCTCAGTCTTTAAATTAACTCAGACCTAGCTTCACAAAATGTAAAAGAGTTATGTAACCTAGGTAAATATATTAAGTATGCTTTTAATATTAGAAAACACATTATATAAGATCAACACCATACACTCTGTATATCTCATCTTTGACCATGATGATGTATATATTATATTGTTGTTATTTATTTACTTAGAATAATATGTCTATACGCAGTAATGCTTTGGACGAATAAACAATACAATACATCCCCTATTAATTAACGCCTCCTAAGCCTCCTCATTTTTTCTGAATTTTGGAGTTTAGAGATGAGCTCATGTGTATACATAATTACTACATTAATTAAGAATCATCTTTTCCATAAGGTGAACATGCATATATCAACTGAAAAATATATTATTAAAATAAACATAATTACAAGATAGGACAAACAATGAATGTTTTGCAAAAATAAAAAAATGAGATCAATAAATGTTTTCTACAGCATAACTGAAAATAGCATGAAAAAATGAATAAACAAAATTATTAATATCTTTTTAAAATATATATAATATTATTTTCATTAAAATGAGTTATTGTTAAACTTTATCATTATTATTATTATTGAATCAGATAACATATACTTATTATCTTTTTCATACCGTATTTTTAAATTAATATTTTTAGAGAAAAAAGTATTAAATATATTAGAAAAATATTTTATTTATTTTATCAAAAGTGATTTTTATACAAAATTCTTTTAATTTTATTTTGTAAATTTTTAGCTGGCGCAAAATTGTCCATTATAAATGTACAAGTATTCATAGAAAAATATTTTTTATCTGACTCAATTTAAATTTAAACCTATTTAGTTAAACAAACAAGCAAACCAATTATTTTGATTAGTCCTGATTGTCCCACTTTTTGAAATACAGTTGTTGTTTTAACAATCGAAGTTAACTCTGAATTTTGGGGGACAATCTGTACAAGATATGTGGGACAATTAGGACTAAACGTAATTCATGGCTTCTATGAATATATGCTTTAAAATAACTGAATGAATGATATGATATCGTAAATATCAATGAAATAACAGAAATCTTTATTTACATGTGCCATGGAGTCTAATACACAGGATAATGGAAATAGACCATCGGGTGATACATACGGATTATTTGAAAACGAATCATGAAAGAATCTCATTTGTTTTTATCGCTTTCTGATAAAAAAGTGTAATAGAATAAACCCGCATGTTATCAATCATACCTTGCGAATTATCCTTAGAAAATATGTAAATTTTAAAATATTATAGAATTTGTAAAATCTATACCGTGCCCCTTTAACCCGATTATTTGTATGGTTAAAAAAGTTAAGTGTTGTTATTACAGACACGTGTCAATCAAAATGTCCAAGATTTCTGTTTGCTTACTTAACGTAAAGCACAATGATTCTTCATCTGAATTGTGTGACAAACATGTTAAATCATTTAACTTTAATCACCCCTTTGTACAATGAGGTAACGTCACACTTTAATTGTAAACCGTGTTTAGAATTAAAAAGGATAATATCAAGTTTTATGTCTTATAAATTGTCGCTGTAATTACTATTAAGCACCAAAGTTGCCTTTTCATTTCATTTTAATCTATGTAGGGATTATATGTATCCTAAAAGGTGATTTGTTTCAATTTTAAATTGCATCAACGACATATAGGATGTTGGACGACCACTAATGCACTGTACTGGTCCTTTATATTAAATCTTTTATTGCATATATAATACGGATATCATTGTCTAGTACACTCTCTCTCTCTCTCTCTCTCTCTCTCTCTCTCTCTCTCTCTCTCTCTCTCTCTCTCTCTCTCTCTCTCTCTCTCTCTCATACCGACATTTTACCTATATATCAGGGTTATTTACGTTCGTGTCATTTCGCAGATAACCTTCCGATATGACCATGTTACCCTTTATTAATTTGGATCATTTCTCGCACACAGACAGCTTGATTCATGAAAATTAAAATTCATGTAATATTCTTTGTACTAAAAATTAACATTTTAATTGCATATGATTAACATCTATTTGTTCTTAATATAAAACATACTTCGTTAGCCTAATTCATTTTCAGCATGAACGCCTCTGCAAGCAGGTATAATTGGAATTGGGTTAATTTAGATTACTTCATTTCATCAGTTGACCTTTGACATTGTGAACGATGTTAGAACACAACCACGAGACTAAGCTTTTAGTTGGAATCCTTGGAACCATTCCTGGAGGTTATGTCGAACACAATTCCCAGGGGATGTGTATTAAACAATATCAACATAATAAATGAATGGACAAAATGCATTTATTGCGTGTCTTCAAAATACAAAACACAAACAAACGTGAAATGCTAAGAAAATTCAAACGATCTGCCTTCCCTATTCCATTTTTATGGGGTATACTTCCCATCTTCATCAAAAGAGTAAATCCATTGTGTCATTTACAGATAGAAATGATTATGCAATTTTGTTGTTTGTGAGTGGCATTTCACTATACTGAATTCTCGGGTAAGACGCTGTAAAGTTTGTTGTTAATATTGCTTAGCTACAAACGCTTTATTACAGTATTACAATATTCTGGATACTCTCAACATTCTTTGGTCGGCTCTTCAAAGTGTTAATATTTAACAGATCATCAAATGTTTATACTTCCACCCATAAATAATGAAATTAATTTGGTGATCGACATCAAATGACCATCAATTGAGGCCGAATCGTATTAAGAAACTTATGATTAACACAGCGTACAGATCGTCTGTGATATTCAACTATAATCAAATGTCCTCTTGATTCATATTTCATAGAGAGCATTAAATATTCATATCGTATATATGGATTGGAAGTAATGATATATTGACCAGTATCCCCGGGGGAACAATTTTACGTAGTTATTCCCTCAGATGTTACACACTATGCATCGGTCGAGAAAATAAATATGACCCTAGGATCACGAAATAGTCTAGACTTTATTATCTGTTATAACCCCTCCTATAATATTTCGTTTAAATTTACAACATATCATTTAACGGTCTCCGTACAACATTTTCAAATCATCGTATTACATACTTTGACATTATAAGACTGGTATGAAAAATTCAATACTTTTATTAAGTAATGTGGTTTAATCAACAGCTGAACTTGGTAAAATAATTTGCGAATGGTGTCGAAAAGTAAACAAATATACTACAAAATTTAAAACCGAAATTAGGAACAAAATTATGTATAATCTTGCAGATTACAGAAGTCTTGTCTTGATTTTTCCACTTTTGGGATATACAAGTAAAAACAGTAAACAAATAGGCAAATCAATTACCTTCTTGTCCTGATTGTCCCACCTTTTGAAATTCAAGTGTTTTAACCATCAAAAAGAATATTTGTGGGATAATCTGGACAAGGTATGTGGGAGAATCTGGACAAGGTATGTGGGAGAATCTGGACAAGGCATGTGGGATAATCTGGACAAGGTATGTGGGATAATCTGGACAACGTATGTGGGAGAATCTGGACAGAAGCATTTCAGATGATGACTTAAATATATCATAGAACAAGTATCTAATACCTGTGTAACTGATTAAAGTATTTTATTATAGCTGTATTTCTACTGGTAAAGAACATTTAAATGTACATTTATATTCAAAAGAAATATCTATTTTTCACAAAACTGATATATTACAGTAATTCAACTCAGTTGAAGCAGAATGAAAGCAGAAAAACATGAAGGCATCCCGAACAGATGTGCAGTAATTTAATTACAAGTTTTTACTTCATCTTAAGCCGGGGATAGTAAATATTACCTTTTACTGAAATCTTAGCTCCGCCCCAATGTCTGTCAAGTAATCTATTGTATATAAAATCTGCAAAAGCGCACCTGTGATCAATTCTCTCCGGCTACTCATTACATGTTGTTGGAGTGTGCTTGATTTTCTTACTTTTATATCAAAATCAACAAGACCAAAATATGGTAAGCATAAACATCTTTGTATATTAGATAAATTATTATGGATTTTATGGTTACCTAGTTAAAAATCTTAAATGATTTACAATTGGTATTACATTTGTAAAACTATATAGTTTAATTGAATCTCAGCTCATTGTCAATTAAAACTTGTTGCTGATTTAGCTTTGATGAAATAATTGTAGATTTCCCCATTTTAAACACTTGAACTTACTTTCAATGTATACGTGTAATTAGCACAACCCGCGTTTCTCAGTAATACTAGTTATTTCAAATGATAAATGTTTACTTCAGATCTATTTTGTTGCAATGATTCCATTACGCATATACAATTTAGTAAAAGGCATGGTAGTCTGTCATCTATTAGATTATTGTAACACAAATGTACCTTTAAACATGCGCTGAATACGTTGCAATTTTAAGTATCTTTTATACTTTCATATATGACTTTAACATATTAAGATGCTGGTTACAGCAGTGTATGAACTTTTATTTCGTAGCTGTGCACTTTTATTTTGTGATTATTCACTTTTATTTCGTAGTTTTGCACTACCTGTACAAGATTACGTGTTATAAGATACAATATAAAATCTTTTTAAGATGTTTATATAATTTTCCAGAGGGAGTGTATCTCAGTTCATGTCGGCCAGGCCGGAGTACAGATTGGAAATGCCTGCTGGGAGTTGTACTGCCTTGAACACGGAATACAGCCCGATGGTCAGATGCCCAGTGACAAGACCATTGGAGGTGGTGACGACTCCTTCAACACGTTCTTCAGTGAGACTGGTGCTGGGAAGCATGTACCACGGGCCGTCTTCGTTGACTTGGAACCAACTGTAGTCGGTATGTCAATTTACAACAACTAATATTGAAACATTTCCATATAAACGCCGATTATTGTGCTTCTTTAACATTTTATTGACATTATGGCTGTCTTAGTAATAAGGATTTGAAATTTGAAATAAAAAAAGATCTATCGGTTCTTTGTATGCAGCTTGGTTTTAATTGAATTATGTAGAAATAATTAATTCAAAATAAAATACGCTTCGGACGATAACACCATTGCATTGGTTTTCATTCCAAATCTAAAGTTTGACCATACATTTCGAATATCCGTGATATAATTATGTAAGAAGAAAGCAATTATTTAATTAAGATACATAATTCATGATCAGAACTTAGCTTATATCTTGTATTGTATTATTGAACAGCAATAATAAATGCCAAAGTGCGCAATTACATAATTTATTATTTATTTGATAAGGAATACCATAGCAACAGTGTTAGCTGCAGTGTAAACACTGGCCTTGTAAACCAAAGAAAATATTTTAGATAAACGATAAATTGGATTACATTAATCGCTTCTTGTTTCATCCCTTTCCTGAACAGTATATCTTATTCAATCAAATTGTTTTGACACAGAGTTAGTGACGAAAATCAAATGTAACGTATTGTTACGACAAAAAGAAATAACATTGTATTTCACAATTTTCACAACAGCACTTCCTAAACAAGCTTTCTTAAGTGATCCATATAATTTTGTTTGACTTAATTATTCGCATTTTAAAAATTTGTACGTATTAGATTCCGGTTGGATACATTTTATCGCAGTCATTAGTACTCTTTACTTTCCCAATCGATCATAATATGAGCGGAACTCCAGTATCAAATTAACAAAAATCCAATTAGAATTATATGCTGCAATTAAAGGGGCAATAGCTGTGTTTGTTATATATTTCTCCTTTTTTTTACTATATAGATTGATATACAATAACAAAAAATAGATGTAATACACAGGCATAACCTTAAATTCATATATATTTTGTGAAAATTGCTTAAGAACCATGGTTTGGCACTTTTTCACATTGCAACTGAGTACTATTTGTATATGCATACCGCACTGGACATGACATTATTTTCACCAAATATATAGGAATGTAAGATTCTTTAGGTCCATGTTTAACTCTTATTTGTTATTGTACATCAAGCACAAGTAATTAAAGTAGAAAAAATCAAAATATGTTTTGGTAAACACGGCTAAAATGTAAATCGTTTACCGGTATTCGTTATGACTGTATTTAAAACTAACAAGACTTAGCACTAAAAATTTAATGAACCACCCTTCTGTACGAATCAAAAGGTTGATACAAAGGTTGTCGTTCTCCGCATCTTTAATTTTGTTTGAAATATAGTGCGTATAAAAATCCACAAAAACTACGATATACACAACAAAACACCATATTTTTGTTTCTAAAAATACAATTTTAAACATTTATTTGCATTAACCATTTATACCAAATAAGCCATCATTTAATGCTAATTGGACCACACTTAATCATTGTTTAATTTCATTTATATCAAATTAAACATTAGACCAAATTAACCCTTTTTAAATAGACCTCAGATATAAAAGGAATCCAGACGGTAGCACAATGAATTATATTGATTCGACTTCGCTTATACTCCGAGGAAATACAGATTATATATACATGAATACCTGGTATATCAATTGTGTGGCTTTTTGATTTACAGCTACTTTTAAAATTATTTTTCTAAGTACCTTAAGGTTTTGAATTATTATTATTATTATTATTATTATTATTATTATTATTTTTCAGATTGATTATAATCATATACACATGAATATTTATATTGTGTGACTCTTTGATTTAAATCTTTTCTAAAATTATTTTTCCCATGTTCTCAATGTTTTTAATTGTTATTATCATTTTCAGATGAAGTCAGAACCGGAACATATCGTCAGCTCTTCCATCCAGAACAACTAGTCACAGGAAAAGAAGATGCCGCCAATAACTACGCGCGTGGTCACTACACAATTGGTAAAGAGATAGTTGACTTGGTCTTAGACAGAATCCGTAAACTTGCAGACCAATGCACTGGACTACAAGGTTTCCTGATATTCCACAGTTTTGGTGGAGGTACTGGATCTGGATTCACATCTCTTTTGATGGAACGACTCAGCGTTGATTATGGAAAGAAATCTAAACTTGAATTCGCAATTTATCCAGCCCCACAGGTATCTACTGCGGTAGTTGAACCATACAACTCTATCTTAACGACACACACTACTCTTGAGCACTCAGACTGTGCTTTTATGGTGGATAATGAGGCCATTTACGATATTTGTCGCCGTAACTTGGACATTGAAAGGCCAACATATACCAATTTGAACAGACTGATTGGTCAAATCGTTAGCTCAATTACAGCTTCGCTTAGATTTGATGGTGCTCTTAACGTCGACTTGACCGAATTTCAAACTAACCTGGTACCCTACCCACGCATCCATTTCCCACTGGCAACATATGCTCCCGTGATCTCGGCCGAAAAAGCCTACCACGAACAACTGTCAGTTGCAGAAATAACCAATGCTTGTTTCGAACCGGCCAATCAGATGGTAAAATGCGATCCACGTCATGGTAAATATATGGCCTGCTGTATGTTGTACAGAGGTGACGTTGTGCCAAAGGACGTCAACGCCGCTATTGCTACCATCAAAACTAAAAGAACAATCCAGTTTGTGGACTGGTGTCCGACTGGTTTCAAGGTCGGAATCAATTACCAGCCACCAACTGTAGTACCGGGTGGGGATCTTGCTAAAGTACAACGTGCTGTATGCATGCTGAGCAATACTACAGCCATCGCTGAAGCATGGGCACGTCTTGACCACAAATTTGATCTCATGTACGCTAAACGAGCATTCGTTCATTGGTATGTAGGTGAGGGTATGGAGGAAGGCGAGTTTTCTGAGGCTCGGGAGGATTTAGCTGCTCTTGAGAAAGATTATGAAGAAGTTGGTGTTGATTCGGTTGATGGAGAGGGTGAAGAAGAAGGCGAAGAGTATTAGATATACTGATTATTAAGTAAATTACACCTATCTGCCGTGTAGTGCAAGTTCAAGTTTTAGGTACAAAGCAGCGTTGTAAATCCTTATGGACAGCGTATTAAATTCAGCCATTACCTAAAAAACAAAAACCGAGTATTGTACACATCAAAATATTTTTCACTTCACTGTAATGATTCACATTGTTTTGGTCATAAAAATAAAATAATGCAACAAAATTGTTACTTATCTCTTTTTATGAATTTAGTATAGGAAAATTCATGTTTTTATTGCCGATCTATATCATGTTTCTGGCACTTAAAAGTAAAAACGAAGTAGTACCACTGGGTATTTGAATATCCATGTCCATTAGAATAGATCTACGACAACTTGGATATACCAGTGGCACTTCTCCATAGCACCTGATCCCACCTCTTGGTTTCCAGAGGTCCGCGTTTGTCCATTTTTACCGTATTTGTATGTGTCCTGGACATCTTAAAGATTTATACTTTGGTATCGAAGATGTTTTATATCTCTACATGAAGAAAATATTATAAACATAATACCAAAGACGATATCGTTTCTTTCAATTAGACTTCATCGGTTGAGCTCAAATTTGAAAAGTATGTGTATTTTCTAAAGAGAAAGTGGTATCATACAAGGCCAAATAGTATCTCTAAAAGTACAGCCGAAATCCGTCTAAGAGTAACCACTGTAAAAAAAAAATGACTATCTTAGCTTTAGAAGATTTTCGAATTTAAATGGTGCTGACAGTGCCAAATATTACTTTAGCATAAGATGAACAGCTGGTACCGAAATACCAGATACTAGGTTTATGTATACCCTCGGGAACAATCGCTAATCCCAAACGGGATTAAGAGCATTGTCTAATACCATCAAGACAAATGTAAAAGGTTTACAGTTGACATACGGTACACTTTAAACTTACTGAACTGAAAACCTGTATACTTATATAACTACAGACCCTCCTCCACGTATTCGACAAAATTCATAAGTATTGGTAAATATTTTACAATGTCAATAAGTAAAACAACATTGTTTCTAGGTCGTTTGGCTCAATATTTCTATGTATATTGATGATTTAAGCTTTTTCTTATTGTACAAAAAAAAATCCTCGTATATGTTGGTGATTATGAGATATTACTACTTAAATGGGGTACATTTACGATGGAAAGCCGAAATTGTCGCATAGCTTTGTTGTTAATTACCCGTCCGTGTCTATAGTAAGTAAAATGTTCATGTATGGAGCGTGTATGCTTGATTCTGTTGTATTTAAATTTCTAGTTTCGTTGGGATATATTTCACTGAAAAAAAAAAGCAAAAGTTAATGGCGTCCTAAATGTAAATTTTATAGGACACCGCTCGCTTTTTCTTTTTGATTCAGAATTAAAAACTGACCACCACCATATGACTGTAAAATTGTTGTGTGGCGTAAAACACAAAAAAAAACCCAAAAAACTTCCCTGTGGAACCTACACTCTGACGGAAATATGTACTTGGGCATCTGCTAACACTTCTGTACTACATGTACTCTAATAAACGAAAATTTTATTTATTTTGTATACCTGCTTATACTCTAGAATACAGTACGTACCGGTGTAACTATAGTTTGTTGCGAATACAGAACAGATACATTGATAATTCTGCTTTCTCTTGTAAATTACGCATTCAATAAAATATCAATTAGATTCATATGAATGCTGAAGCTTATACTCGATAATGCAAGCGAAGGCCACACCTCATGAAATTTCAGCAGGTTTTACCATTACAAAAAAAAGAAATACTTATTGTTTTGTTTTTCGATATCATATAAATAATAATCATAGGTACAAATGAAAGACTCCCGTGTCGTCAGCTTTATGGACGGTCCGTGGTATACGAGGGCCGCTTGCTTAAACGTGGTGTAGAGTATATTTTGTCCAGTTCTACATACATTATATAATGTGATTAAAGCATAGTATCTAAACTTTATTGATAAAACAAAAGTATCTCACAGCAAGTTATATACTCATTACTGCTGTATCTTCGTCGCCATCTTTGCTTTCTTTAGTCAGCATGTACATGTAAGCCACTGGCACTGAAACCACCTCCAGAGGTAGTTTGGTCAGTTTCCCGAACTGGTCAACTGAAACTGTTAGTGATAAACGAAAAAACCGAAACTATTTCTAAACCAGTTTGGTGCAATGTATGAAAGGTTTACCGAACTATTCATAAACCAGACCATTTATAGACGATGAATTCACCTTCATCCTGATTATATAGAAACATACTACCCAGGAATAACTGAAGTTTCAAGTTTACTTTATTATTGAAAGACTAGGGAGACATAAAAAGGCAAGACATTGTATATTATGGTGAATGGTATAATCTAAATAATATATATAATACATTGAAAACGAAATAATATATTTTGAAATAACTGAAACAGATCTAATATCGGAATAACATAAACATAATAGAATTAACACTAGAATAAAAATAGAAGTTTGAATATGTCATTTATCAATTCCTTTCATTGAGTCAAGTATTCGCCTCCAAGAAAAATAACTTATATTATTGACTTGTATTGGACAATTCGGAAAACTGGTACATGATTGTCTCTGTTCAGTTGATATATATATATATATATATATATATATATATATATATATATATATATATATATATATATTGAAACTTGGTATTCGTTAATATATAACATTTGAAGGGAGATAACTACTATTAGTATACGCTACTTCGTGCTCAGAATCTGTTCATTGAAATACATGCACATACAGCTGTTCACAAGAAACCTAATAATACACGTTCCATAATGTATATGTTAACTCGTTTGGATTAGAAAAAATAATTTTCTTGATAGGTGGTGTAACAGTAGCAGTTCCATTTTAACTGACAATGCGGTAGTTTTCACAAAATTTGCTGAATACTCAAGCTCAACTTTTATTTCAGTATTTTGACTATTAGTGAATAGGAAACATATTATCATTTGTTTTCTTTAATTAAGCAATGTTTTTCATCATTATTTACAGTTGTATGTTATCCACAAACAAATATGTCCAGATGCAGCATACATTTTGTGTTTTACCAAAGTAAAAGTAAGTTGAGTTTGAGTACCAAGTAATTTTTTTGTTGACTTTGGGTCCTGGTTAATATTGTTTAATCCACTTGCAGTCGATAATCTATGATTATCCATTCTCAATAGGTTTTATACGTATCCAGTAATAAATTTACATCTACATTCAGACAGGATGATTCCACATCACTGACTTGCAACCATGCAGGACAAACATAAAGAAGAATAAGTCACTTAGGCATTTGACAAAGGTGATATAACTGTGTTGTTAATTGAAACCAGATATACTGTTAGGTAGGAGACAAAATACATTTAATAGGAAGATATTTTTTCATAAATTGATAAAGACAACAAACTCCGTCAGTCTATTTAAATTTGATGGAATGTGACAAAATAAACAATAAAAAATATTTAAAGCAAAAAAATAACAGAAAAAGCTCTCTATTTTTCATGCCTTTTGTGATTAACATCCACAAGACATTCACTAGCTATATTATGCATTTAGATAACTACAAGGGCTTGCTTTCTTGGATTTTAAACAACTCATCGATTGTCTTGATACCAAATCTCTGAGGGGCTCTCGTTGAGTTGACATCTTTACCTTTCAACTCTGACTCCACAAGGTACTCCTTCCCCATAATATTTTGTCCCCAATGAATGACCTTATCTATACAGGGTGTTTTCACACCAGCTATCTCTGCAATACCTTTCATTATTACAAGCCCATATGGGATATCCTCTGACAAATACCTGTACTTAAAATCAGGGACAAATTTATTGTTCTCGACAGCTTTCATTGGATGAACGAGACCATCATAAGCTTTGTTTGTTTGCATAGCTCTTTTGAGACAAGACATGTCTGTTATATCATCTTTGTAATAAGTCTTGTACCAGTCAAATATATGAATGACATCACTCATGTCTATCCCAGGTCGCTTTTTCTCAAACTCCTTAGCAGTGTTGACTACTTCCTCACTGACTGTAGACAAAAGACCAGCTTGTAAATCATCAATACCCTGATAAAATAATGGCTTCTCATCCATAGGTTTACCATCCCAATCTTTCCATCGTCCATACATCATTGGGGGGTGTACAATAGATTTAGCCATCAAGTTGATTGCAACATAATTTTGGATTAACTTTACAACTGGTTTCTCTCCAAGTATCCACTGAATGGTTTTTAATGCAGAATTGGGTAGAGTGCACTTACTACCCATAATAATGGCAGCTCCCAAAGCTTCCTTGAATCCAAGCAACTCTACTAATTTCCCAAATTCTACAATTCTGCAAGCCCATGGCAGAGATTCTAAGGACATTATGGCACATGTTTCAGCTTTCTCGCCAAGTATTTTTGAACACTGTGTTTCAAAACCGGCCTGTCCTGGCAATCCTATGATAAGTGTGTTTTCACTGATATGTTTCGATATTTCAGTGAAGTATTGCTCATGGGCAAATGCTGGAACTGTTAGAATAATGATGTCAGCCCCAGGCACAGCAGCTGCTGGGTCCTTTGAAACAAAAGCTGGTTTGGCATCATGCTTTTCTGTGTGGCTATCACTGTAGTGAATTGATACAGTTAAATTATTGGTTTTAAGAACATTTTCCCATCTCTCTGCCTCATCAGCAAATAGAGTTAATACTCGAACCTCTGTATTGGGGCGATTTGCAACCAGAGCTGTTAGGCAATGAGCACCATTTCCACCTCCACACACAAGAATACATTTCTTCCTATCATCTAGCGACATTCTGCCCTGCAAGTCAAATCTTCAAGTTTTAGAATAGCATATACATAGACTACAAGGCTATATTAAATTTGTAGATACTGAAATATTAATTTAAAACTCTCACTTTAGGACACCAGAAGTTTGCAATCAAA
Source organism: Atrina japonica (assembly GCA_030159075.1). Taxonomy (NCBI): domain Eukaryota; kingdom Metazoa; phylum Mollusca; class Bivalvia; order Pterioida; family Pinnidae; genus Atrina; species Atrina japonica. Next base: position 810,905 of record BROG01000014.1, read on the forward strand.
TGTTTTAATTTAGATAAAAATATATATATACTGTGTGATACAATATAATTATCTAACAAGACTGTGCCAGTATGACCTCATACTAAGTGGTTCTACTATTGTCTAACCTAAGCAGTGCACAATTCATACTATTGTCTATCAATATTTGCCAAGTTTATCTTCTCATGCAATCTAAAATAGATTTATTTCCACTTTATTCATTGGTCTACATAATATTTAGAAGGGCTGACTTGGTTACACATTAGACAAACGAAAATATGTGTTTCTGATTACAAACCATTCATGTAATTCTGAAGCCATCCTGTTGATTATGATAAGTTTGAAAAGTCAAATGATTTGTTTTGTTGCAAATTCTCCAAAACATATAGAAAGAATTATTCAGGTAGTATGTAATGCTGTATTGTTTTGTAGCTCCAGAAAAATGGTACTTGAATAAAACTTAAGAAATAAGTACTAAAAATAGAGAGAAAATATATCCTCCAATCAACATGCACTAATTTTCCAATTTCGTGTATTAGGAAACGCATACATTTTTGTTTGGCTTCATATGTTTTGGCATAATACTATTATGCAGATTTGAAAATCGAATAAAAAGTGAAAATCAGTTGAAAGGTATTTTGATAAACTAAAGCTTTATACATAAGATATGTATGTTATTGTTGTACAACATTGACTTTGATATATACCTATTAAGTTTATAATACGTCCAAATTTCTGGCACTTCACCCATGTTCTGATGGCACTGTAACACTAAAAGCAAACCCGAGCTTACAAAAATCTGCAAGCGTTCTTACATGTAATATATGTATATATGTTTAAATGTACTCTGTTTCGCAGGAGATTCACGTTTCACTGCTTGTTTTAAATGACGTCACACACACAGTATTGCTGACCGACCTCGATACACTTGTTGAACTTTTTACATGTTTTGTAATACAATGTATATCGAAATATTTTTCAGTGTATATTTAGTTCTTTGTTTCAAAAACGAAGCAACCAATATATTCAACAAATTAAAGTAATTAGGATCTTAGCCAGCGTTTAGGTCGATTCCGTATGTTAAAATCGTGCAGGCATTCGAATAGGGTTACCCTGTGACTATGAACGCCTCGCAGTGAAACTTCATTCCTGACAGGGGAATCGCTGATACCCTGTCAATTAATAAGTCACAGGGTAACCTCTATATATAATATGTTTTATTTCAAAGTATTAGATCTATAATGAATATGTAAAATACGTATGTTCATCTCACTGTATTGTAGAGATTGCATGGATGTAAAACTATAACAAATATTCAAACTCTTTGGTAAAGCTGTTAGTTTATAATTATATATCGCTGGTCAGATCTAACTAAAGATGAGATGAATTTGCCATTGTCAGAAAAAAAGTTCAATGCCACTTGGAGGACATGCGAAAGTCATGTGTGTGTATCTTCGTTCACAAAGTATATAAATATAGATCGGAGAACAAATGATGCATATACATGCATCTACATTGTAGTCACCCAGTGCAGTACTGTAGGCCACACACACGGCATATAAATTTATACCTATAGACTATTTTATGCATTTTAGATTCGTCAATGGGCTAGCGACATAGATCTAGTTAATATATTTATCAACACGATGCAAAATGTACGTGTATAGTTGACTTTGTTACATGGCGGCAGACGATCTGTTTGCTGACATACAGAGGTGAGGGTTCGGAAAACAAGTAATTAAATAATCAAAGAATTTTGTAACTGGACACCGGCCGGTTTCATTTTACTACAAATGCATATTCAAGCCATAGTTTTACATTATAAATCACATTACCTCTTTTTAAGCATATAGTGAACTTATTTAAAACATACTCTGACCTTTAGCTGTTCGTTTCGGATGGTAGTCCTTGAGTAAATAAATAGTTGTATCCTTGAAACGTAAAATTTAGGATTCCAAACCCGAAAGCAAGATAGGATTATAACATCGGTGTGATGGTTAAAAACACCATTATTTGATCCGCCGGAACTTGTATGTTTATAAATAATGTCCGTTATTTGCACTGAATTCTGACACGCGGTGACCCAGTATGACAACTTTGTTTTCTTTTTCATCTAGACCTATCTTGACATTTCAAGATATTTTATTGAATTTTCCAGAAATATGTAAAACTTAACATATACAGATCTAGATCTATTGCCGTAGAAACTATACTGAAATTTCATTATCATGTTTTCAAATTTCAAGATAAAATCTCAAATTTTCAAATTATTATTTTGAATTTAAGTTATTATTATACTGAAATGTATTGTGTGTGTCCACATAATTCATTAATTATTGCATCATCATCATCATCATCATCATCATCATCATCATCATCATCATCATTTTCTTTTTTTTGTAAAAGTACCGACCATTTCAGACAAAACTGCGTCTGAGATATCAGGGATCGCACGACATGTCATTCTCGATTTATCAAATTAAAAAAGAATTTTTCTAATGTTTAAAATAATTTTTCTAATATTAAACAATAATTTATTTATATCGTAAAAAATTAGTCGATTTTTTAAATATTATTATTATTAAACTCATTTTCTAATATTGAAAAACCACTACGTAATATCAGCAAATACGACCTATTTTTAATATTAAACCATTTTCTGATATGAGGAAATATGTAGATATTTTGTATAGAAAAAAATCGACTGATATTTAATCAAAAACATCGATGTGCCATCTATTTATAATATTAAACACAAAAACTTTGAGAAGTACCTTTCTATGTCAGTAACACGCTTTACTATACTTATAGTTATAGAGTAGGAGTTCAATGTAAGCGTTTATATGACTCGAATATAGGCGATGGAATGTTTTAATATTAAAAATAATTTTCTAATATTGAAAATCATTTATTTATATCAGAAAACGCGATCAATATTTTGATATTTAAAATATTTTCTTATATTAAAATTATTTTCTTATATTAAAAATTAACTTTTTTATGTAAAAAAAATATATTTAGTAATATTTAAGATTAATTTCCTAGCCCTGTATGCTACATATCAGAAAACAGGAGGGATGAGAGATCGGTTATTACTCGAGTTGCCGCTATATGTAATAAAAGACCTTTCTAAAGATGTTTCATTCCGTTCAGTCTTGTAGAAATAGTTTGTACTCAGATCACCCGACTTCAACAAAAAGTTGGGCGGTGTCACTTCCGATTTCATAATATTTACATTGACGATATTCAGTAATATTTTGTTTCAGTTCATCAGCGAGGAATGGAGCTAATATGACACGCAAAAATTAAATTAATTAGTTAAACCTTGTCCTTCTCATGTTAACCTAGTTTTCCCCAATTAAATAAAGTCTTTTTCAGTTCACTTACCCATTTTAACCGGAAAAAAAAAAGATTTTAACTGAGCCAAAATTGTATAAATTACTTCTCGAGAAAAACCTAGAAACAGTTAAATTTAGAAATGCCACAATCACATTATTGAGTATTAATGTGATTTTGGTGTAGTTAATCCTAGTTTTTCCAAGTTAGACCTAGTTTTTATCCAGTTGGTATGGGTTACGAGAAAAAGTAGGATAAACTGGAGAAAAACTAGGTTTAACTAAGAAAAACTTCATTTGTCTCGAGAAAAATAGGTTTAAGTTAAAGTGGCGATGTTTATTATCAGTTAAAGCTAGTTTATCTTAGTTAAACTTAGTTTTCTCCAGTTAAACCTATTTTAACTTGGTATTTCTCGAGAAAAACTAAGTTTAATTCATTTTACAATTTGTGATTTTGGCGCAATTAAACTTTGGTTTTCTCAGTTAAACCTATTTTTCTTCCAGTTAATGTGGGTTAGAAGAAAAACCAAGATGAACTGGAGAAAACTAGGTTTAATTCATAGTTTATTTTCACGTTCAATGGGAACAACGGCTAAAGGTGTCCCCGAAAATACAGAGATACTTGGAATTGTATCGAATGGATTTAACTCATTGTATATATTTTTGTGAGAGATCATTCGTGGCAAATCAACGATTAAAAAAATCAAAACTTTGGTTTTACTATTTTATTTATCTTGAATACAAAATAGTTCTGTAATTTCTATCAAATAACATCATAATCCACAAGTCATGTTGTTAATTTACTGTCATGTTGTAAATGTTTTTATTACATCCACCCTATAAATTAAAAAAAAAAGATACAAATGATTCACATTTACCGAGTCCATACAAGCCATATCCAGAAGGTAATTATATTGGTACTTCACCCAATGCTCACCTGTCAGAATATAAAGATATTGGATGGACAGTGCAACACCACTTGAATATAGTCAACTAGCAATTTTACACAGATAATTTCGGGGGACCACTTGCCAGAGTGGTTAGTGAGTTGCACATTAAACCACGAAGTATCTAACCTCTGATCAGCGCGGGTTCGAGTTTCTCTGACATTTAAACTGATTTAGTTGGAAAGTTTGGCAGTTTACTCCGAGGATGCCGTAGTCCTCTTCCCGGGTAAATTGTGACCGGATTTTCTCCTCCAACATTAAAACTGGCCGTCACTTTACATATATCTCTGAAAAGTTCCAATAACAATAATAATAATAATAAAAAAAACAAAAAAAAAAATTATTATTTCTATTTAATATTTAGAATTAATTCATAAGGGATGCTTAAAATGTCTCTGATTATAGATAAAACAACTATCTATATTATTGCCATCATCACACATTAAAGGTCCTCCAGCGTTTTGAATCCGTATCTCTTTGAAGCTCTTATGGTATACACGGTTTTCTGCCAGCTTTTTTTATATTATATACCCTTTATCAAGCCCTTTGAGAGCCTATAAAACAATTTTGTCAATAGCTGGCGTTTGGACTTTAGCAATCTCCGCGATTCCTCTATTATAACTAGTTTATAGGGTATATCTATAGGAAAAGTCTGGAACGAATTTCCCTCCATCCGTTGAAAATTCCCCTCCATCTGTTGAAAATTCTGTCTGCATTACGATACTATACTGGAAACCAATCAAATAAAATGTATATGGATTACCTCGCGATCTTTCATAGTGAACCCTGGGCCTTGATCTCTGCCTCTATATTTCTTTTCTTGTAAAAGAACTGGCTAACATCAATATTCACAGACAAGTCCAAACAAGACAATTTTCAGTAAGTAGTGATGACGGCACCGTTCCCAATGTTAAACTGTCATAAAATCGAAAATAATAGAAAGTGAAGTAACACCTCTTGAAAATAAAGTCAACTAGCAATTTTATACAGATAATTTCTATCATCAAATATTTAAAATTAAGATACAGGAGATGCCCGATTATAGATAAAACAACTGTCTATATCCGTTTTCATCTTAAGGTTACACATTGAACAGGTCATCCAGAGTTTTGAATCCATAACTCTGTGGTGCTCTTGTAGAAGACACATCTTTTCCTGACAACTTCGTTCCGACTATATACTCTTTATTAAGCTTATTCTGAGCCCATGTAATAATTTCGTCAATCGTTGGCGTTTGAACTTTAGCAAGCTCTGCAATTCCTTTCATTATAACCAGTCCATAGGGTATATCCTCAGCGGTATATCTATAGGAAAAGTCTGGAACGAATTTCCCTCCATCTGCTATTTTCATCGGATGAAGTAAGCCATCGTATGCTTTATTTGTTTGCATTGATTTTAGTAAACAAGATCCGTCAGCTATCTGATCGCGATAGTATACTTTGAACCAATCGAATATGTGAATGACCTCGCTCATATCGATCCCAGACTTCTGCCTCTCAATTTCTTTTGCTATAAAAACAACTTCATCACTGACTTTTGACAACAAATCTGCTTGTTTATCATCAACTCCTTGATAGAAAAGTGGCTTTTCATCAAGAGGCTTCCCATCCCAGTTTGCCCATTTACCATACATTAATGGGGGATGTATAATTGATTTGGCCATCAGATTCACCGCAATATAGTTTTGTATTTGTTTAATGCGCGGTTTATCGCCTAGGACCCATTGTATGGTTTCGAAAGCTGGTTTTGGAAGAGAACATTTACTTCCTACTAAAAGCGCTGCTCCAAGTGTTTCCTTCATACCCAATATCTGAGCCAACTTCCCAAATTCAAGTATTCTGCAAGCCCAAGGAAGAGATTCAAAAGATACTATTGCACATTTCTTTGCTTTGTCGGCTAAAATATTCAAACACTGGAATTCGAATCCCGCTTGTCCAGGAAGACCGACTATCAAAGTGTTGTCGTCAATATATTGTGATATCGCTCGGAAATACTGCTCATGCGCAAACGCAGGGACCGTTAACAATATGACATTTGCTCCCGGCACGCAGGCAGAAGGGTCTTTGGTGATCAGTGACGGTTTTGATTTGATCTCTGTCGTTTCTCCGTTGCTGTTATTAATTGTAATCACCAGCTCGTTGTTGTTTAGGATGTTACTCCACCGTTCAGCTTCGTCAGCAAACAGTGTTAGGACTCTTACCTCTGAGTTCGGATGAGATGAGGCTATGCCGACTAGACAGTGGGCACCATTTCCGCCTCCACACACAAGTACACGAGACATTTTTAGCTGGATCTACAATAATAATAATAATAATAATAATAATCATCATCATCATCATCATCATTAAACGAGGACAAATCCTCCGCACCCCCCAAAAAAAACACACAAAAAACAAACAAAACAAAAAACAAAGAAACAAAAAAACAACAACAACAAAACCCGCCAGTCAGTTTAACTATGACGTCACTTATATACAGTTTAGCTGTACCGGAAATGATATGGCAAAAGTTCCCGAAACTTAGATATGTAGCGTTATACGTTTAATTGACAAGTGACAGGTCAAGCATCAGGTTGTACATTTACCCAGGAGTAGTACATGTACTACACTTGAGCTCACCTTTTTCCTAGAACTGTCGTCCGTGTCCATTTCCTGGAATTCCGTTTGTCACGTACTCGTCCCCATTTGACCTGTTTGTTATATATATGGACGTAGATATATAACGTGTATACATGTTTGTACATGTTATATGGTTAGATGTTTTTCAATTTTATCTGTGTCTATAGACGACAACGTCACGCTCCCGTGCTCACCAGGTAAAATACCGCACGAGTGGCCTGGCAGGTGCTCCAACGGTATAGTGTAGTAAATATTGAAAAGCCCGTTAAGAAAAGTCTGAAGTTATAAGAAAAAAAGGACATGTACGTCTCGAGTTTGCAGAAGCTATGCGTTCGCGCTCTAGACGAAAAACAGATGGCCGATGCGCCGTCGAGTCTCAAGAGATTATATTACGAGGAACTCGTCGACATTCTCGAACGGGAGAGGTATTCGTATCCGTTCTTTCAAGATTTTTTCCCGCATAAAAAGGAGGAAAAACCGACTAATCATCGTGTGTATTGGTCGTTATTTCGCGCATGCGGAGGAGAAGACGAATGGCAAAAGGGTCTCGATTGGCGAAACAAATATTATTGGTTTCGTTTTTATCGAGCGAAGGCCTCGTGGAATAGTGAACGGGATTGGTATAATGATTATAATTGGCAATGTTATAACAGGGATACGGGGTTAGGAGAGTCGTGGGATAACGTCAAGGAGATGTGGAAGATGGGTGATGTGGGGGTTGGTACACGTAATTGGTGGAATAGACACGCTTGGTATCGTTATAACCTCGAGTTTAAAAAGGACGAGGTATGGAAACCCGAAGTCGATTGGCAAAAATTATCGTTATTCATCAATCCGTCAAAAGAGCCTTCCTGTTTCAATAGAAATTTAAGGAATTGGGTTGAATATAATAAATCTCGCAATCCCGAGCCTTGGGATTCTAAAGTAAATTGGTGTAATAAGCGTTATTGGGTTGGTTTTAATGCTATCTCCACAGAGTATGAACCATGGGATCCCTCCGTGTATTGGTATAACAAAAAAGGATGGGTTTTTTTCAACCACCGATGGGAACAAGACGAATCGTGGGATCCCGACGTGGATTGGGGGGAATTATCATTTATGTTAATAATGTACACGATGTAATTTATATTTTTTACACAAAAATATAAATTTCATTCTATGAACTTATAGTCCGTCGGTTGTTCGGTCCGCAAGATCAGTTTGGAGTGTTTGCGTTGCGACAGTTCGTGTTTGAGTCGTTTCCTTTCCTCTTCGGGCACGACGTCGTTCTCGTCCAGACATTCGTTGTAACTGAATTTGTCTTTGGTGAAGAAGAGCGCCACCCACTTGATCTGGGATCTAAAGTCTTTGGACGCGCTGTTGTAGCGTTGCGACAGGATCCAGACGGACTGATTGGCGTGCCGTCCCGAAAACGCCAGCATGGACAGGGCGTCGGCTTTCTTCTTGATCTGCTTCGTGGCCGAGCAGTCGTCGATGACGTACAGCGTGGGCGTTCCCTTGTACACTTCGTAAAAGTGTCTCAACGTGTCCTGCAGCAATTCTTCGCCGGTTCTTGGAGACGGGATTGACGATGACGACGCGTTTGTCTTTGGGTTGTTTGACGTCTTCGCCGATCCATTTTCTCGATTTGTACGCTCGGTTGAAGTCGATGGAAGGGCACAGGATGACGATGTGATCGAAGACGTCTCTGTATTCGCCTTCCAGCAGATCGAGAACGAATTCCGCCTTCCCGCATCCCGTGGCGCCCACGATCATGGCGGCGTGTGCTTCTCGCATGAACATTTTTTTCTTATGGGATTTTAATTTTTCTTAAGAGACGACGCTCTTGAAACGACCGTCCAACATGTTGATCTGTCCGTCCTTGACGACGAAGATGTAAACGTCCAAGGGATTGGTATCGGTTTCTGGCGTTCTCTCGATGAGGACGGAAACGCCTTCGCTGATGTTCTGAAGCTTGCGACCCGTGCCGTGGAGGTGGTTTTCGGGTGTCGTTCTCAAGTCCAACCAGAGACCGAAATGGTCTTTGAGATATTTTCCCAGAGTCACTTCGCTCAGCTCGAGTTCCTTGGCGATCGTTTCGGTGACGCTTTCGCGATTCAGGGAGAAAATTTTTTTAATCTCGTCAAACTGGTGATGCGGTCTCATACCTGCCGTGAACAGTTGGCTCGGTTCACCCTCGATGGTCGTTTCCACATTGGTGATTCTCGGATTATAAAACTTTTCGGGATCCTTGACGGAAGGGTCTTTGAAGAGAAAGAGAATGCCCGCGAGAGAGTGTGCGGAAGTGTTGATCTGATAATTGAGGGCTGTGTCTGATTTACTCATCTTCGTCTTGCGATAGCGCAATATTTGGTTGAAGTAATAGACGTGTTGACCCGCGTACCTCTGTCTGATGCTGCGAGCGAGATAGGGGTCGGTGATTTTCTTGAACTCCAACGCGATGTTAGTGACCTTATAACTTATCGCTTTATCGGCATCGTCGGGGTCCGTCGAGACGACGTGTATGGCATCGTTGAACTTCAACATGTATTCCAATCGATCTTGTAACCCCGCTTGATAAAAGGGTTCGCTCGTCTCCAAGATTTCGAAGTCCAGGGGAATGCAAAAGCGATTCCCGAACGCCGCGCCGATCTCGTAGTATTCGTTACTATCGAGAGGCAATGCATAGTTGATGGGTTTTGCTCTCAGTTTGTTGAGATCGTCGCTCTGTATCCCCTGATAGACCATGTTACGTCGTTCCATCTTCCAAAGATCGTTGTAGACGAAGAATTTATCGGCATCGTCGATGCTCTGAACTGTGTTCCCCGAGATCTTCACCTCGATCTTCTTGACGATGTTACGTCCCAGATTATTATAAACGCCCGTTTTGGCGAGATCGCCGCCGTTCACGGCGACTTCCATGTCAAAGCACAGTTTCGTGGTGCGAGGGACGATGACGTCGTTCTCGCTCAAATTGGGAAAGCGAACCGTCAACGTTTGGTTTTCTTCGATGTTCGAAGGATTGTGGGACACGGTCACCGTTTGGCGTATGCCCTTCACGCCGAAGGGTGTGCGCAATTTCCTATCGGGGTCGAGAACGTGTCCGTAATTCATCATCTTTTTTCTATTACGTAATTAAAAAATTTAAAGCGTTTTAAAAAAAACAACAATGGCCGATGTATTTACCTTCGATAATCCGACGTACGACGACGACAATAATGTCGTTGACGATGATGAAGAAGAATACTACAGTCCCGAACCGTATAAGGATGATAACGCCGATGAAAATACGGAGCAGTCGGATGGTTATAAATTTCCAGACGTGCCCGTCACACCTCAAGAAGATCAACGAGGGCGATTCGAATTGGGTAAAACAGTCGATAGATGGAAAAAAGAATTCGGTGTGCCCGATAATGACTTAGAATTTAATCAAGATGATAAGGGTTTTTATGCAAAGTGGCGCGGTGAGTGGATTAGATTAACATACGAAAAAAATCCTAAGAAATTCCTGGCTGTGGGAACGTTGAAAAAACACGGTCTCGCATTCCTCGAAGCTCTGGGTAAAAAAGATATCAGACCGAATGTAACGAAGGTCAAACGCAACCTCGAGAGTAACTTCGAATCCATCGAGATGCAAGAAACCAGCGTGAAGCAATTGGAGGTCGCCGGGGAGAGATTGTCTAACAGTATAGAGGACTTAAACCGCGTACTACCCACGAGAGAACTGTTGGGATTAGACAAGAGTCTGCGAACCGCTCGCGGCACGTTGCTCGTTCAGGAAGCTAAGAGAGTGGAGTTGAACCGCACGTTATTGCAGTGGCAGGAAGACCTGAAAAATCATCCCGACGACCGGGAACGCATCGAGAGGGAGATCTCCAAGACGCGAGGCGAATTGGACGCCGCGAACGAGAGCGTCGACATCCTCAAGGGAAGGCTGAAGTCGCAACTCGTCGCCATCAAAGAATCGATCGCGAGGTTGCTGGACGACAACGTTCCGTTGCGAGAACGGATCGCCGACCTGTTCAGAGAACAGGGTATCACCATCTTCAGCGTCCTGACGGCGATCGGCATGACGATAGGTTTCTTGGTCGAATTGCTCCTTCCGGGGACGAGCACGCCACCGCCCGCACCACCTCCTAAACCTCCCCACAAGGAGGGAGGAGCGAAGGAATGGATCAAGAAACAGTTGGAAGCGATCGGAAAATTGCTCGCGAGACTGGCCGTTAAATTCGGCGAGGCGTTGCCCGGCATCTTGGGTGCCATCGTGTCCTGGATCCTGTCGACGCTGGGCAAGACGGCGATGTGGTTGGGAGAACATCTGTGGGTCTTGGGCATGGTCGTCGTCGGCTGGTTGTTAACGAAACTCGACGAAGACCAGAAAAGAAAGTAACGATATAGCCAAGAAGGCCGTCTTCTGATCCTCGTGATCGTCTGACGGCGGTTTGTCCTGTAGCGCTGACGGCGGTGGTGTGATCTCTACGGGAGGTGGTGATGTGATCTCTACGGGAGGAGGAGGTGGTTTATCCCGCGCGAACTTTTTCGCGTTGAGGTCGACGTTCGTTCCGGGCGTCGTGGTGTCGGGAGCGATCAAGATCTCGTTATTGTAGTCGGCGATGTTCTTACCGATGTTCAGCTCCATGTTGCTAGGCAGCATGTAGAGCCCCGGATGGACGACGTAGTCGAGCTTGGAATTGGCGTACTTCAGACAGTCTTCGTAGCGCGAGATGTCGGCGGGTAGGTCGAGCGGTCGGTTGATGGCGTCCTCGACGTTGACTAGGAACTGCTTCTGGGCGTCCAGCGACGTGGCACCGGCGTCCACGATCGAGGCCCTCGTCTCCCCCTGCGAGCCCAGGATCGCCCAGGCGAAGACCCGGATGGACGCGTCCAGTCTGGCCAGACCCGGAAGCGTGAAGCCCTCCGGTTGGTTCGCGATGAAGGTGGACCACTTCGTGTTATATTTCCCGAAGATGGTCCCCTTCATCTTCCAGTCCGCGTCGACTGGCACCCCGAATTCGCGACAGATCCGCTGGTACGCCGACGCGTCGACGTTGTTCGTGAAGTGCTCGAAGTCGGCGTCGCTGGGTAAGGGGGCGGCGATCTCCTGCAGGATTCTTCTGATCTGATAATAGATGTGGAACCGGAAGAACGACTTGGACAGGTGGTCGTTTCCCATGTCCAGCGTCACGCCGCATCCAGTCGTGGCGCACCACACCGCGAAATTCAGCTGGTTCTGCCAGAATCCCTCGATGGGATGCCGGTACCACCGCTTCAGCATGGTGTAGTACTTCGACGTACCGTCCTCGAAGACGTCCGGGTTGTCGTACTTGACGAAGATGTTCTCGAACGACGCGCGAAACTTTTCTTCTTCGTTGACGTAGACGTCGAACGACGACAGATCTAGATTCTCTCTATACTCGTAGACATTCATTCTCTTTTTTAAGTTAAGATTTATTAATATTAAAAACAGCATGTTCTATCTCGTGACGGATATCGAAAAACCCTTCAAACTCTCTCGTTACGTCGATAACGCGAACGGCGGGTGGTGCGTGAGCGTCAAGTCCGTCCGTCTTTACAACGGGTTGTACAACGTCAAGAAAGACGTGGAGATACGCTACGCCAAAAGGGGTGACAGACCCAAAGTCCAAAGCGTGCACGCCGGGTCGTACACCTTCACCGACCTACGACGAATTCTCGCGAAATACTTCGACAAGGTGTTCCTGGACAAGACCACCATGAGGGTGAGAATCGACGGGTCGGGCAGCACGGCGGTGGTGCTTCCGCCGGAACTCGGCAAGATTCTAGGCATCGACGAGAACGCGTATCTCCAAGGCACCATCGTCCCGAGCAACAGCATCAACCTGCAGCCGGTGGAACTCGTCAACGTCCATCTCGACGAGTTGGATGAGGGGGGGGAGAGACGCCATGGCGACGGACATCCTCGCGTCCCTACCCTGTCCCAACGTGAAATTTTCCGAGTTGTACGAAAAAGATATAGTCAAGCCCGTGTTCCTGTCGTTGAGACGGGATCGCATCTCGGAAGTGACGATACGTCTCAAGGACGAGAGAGGCAATCCCATCGACAATCACGGTCAATCCGTTCACGTTCTATTGGAATTTAAGAAATTCTAAAATAAAAAAGGACAATGTCTAGATCGGGATTCTATTGGGAAGACGTGGAAAGGGAAGAACTGGTGGAGGACCTGAACGAGAAACTCCTCAAAGACCTCAACGACGCCAAAGAGGAGATCACCGCGTTGGCTAAAAACCGTCGCATCATGAACACCTTCCAATTCGAAGTGAATAAAAACGGAAGACTCCGCCCCGTACAGGGCACGACGATGTTGTTCGACGGTCACGTCATCCGTCTGGGTCTCTTGGGCGAACTGGACGTGACGCTGATCCTGAACGACGTGGAATACAGAACCTTCCGGACCCAGACCGGCGAGATCGTCCCGCTGAATCCGCCGTTGCGGGTGACGGCGGGCGACGTCCTCAACTTCGCCGTGAACAAAGGATCGAAATCGGGTTCCGTCAACGGCGTCGTCGTTCTCGACGTATAAAAAACTTTTTAATTAAAAACAAAAGATGAGTAACAACAACAAAGAGGCGTTGTACCCGACGTTAGAACCCGATCCGCAAGAGACTCGTCTCCGAAGGATCGGAGAGATCGAACAGACGTTCAGGCGAGAGATCGAGACGCGGAAGAGCGTGCACAAGAAATACAAACGAATCGTCAACACCGCGGACGGTATAGACGGCGCGCTGATCGCGGGAAGTTTAGTGTGTGGAGGACTGGGATTCGCCGTGCCCATCGCGGGTTTACCCCTGCAGATCGTGGCCGTGACCGTGGGCTCCGTGGGGACTGGTCATGAAGGGAATCCGACGAGTGTTGCTGAAGAAATCGGAGAAGCACCTGAAGATCGTCAAACTGGCGGAGAGCAAACTGAATTCCGTCGCGGATCTGGTGAGTCGCGCGCTGGAGGACGGGAAGATCACGGACGAAGAATTCGCCACCGTGTCGCACGAACTGACCAAGTATCGCGAGATGAAGGACAAGCTGTACGCCAAATACAAAGCCGACGACGTCGTAAAAAAAGTATCGACTCAAGAGACGGACGATCTGCGCGAACAGCTCCGCACCCTTCTTGGCGACAAATCGACTTCTCGTTAAGTCTGAGCTGTATAAAACGATGAAAACGCTTCGCTCTCGTAAGCCAAAATCCGCTTCTCGTTAACCGTAGATTTTTTTAAGAATGTCTTAAAAAAATAATCCGGTTAAACCTCTTTCTTGGGACGTCCGCGTCTTCTTCTCCTCTTGCACCGCGGATGCGTCTTGTGCCACTCGTCCGCGCGTTCTTTTCCACCGCACGTATAACACGTTTCGTATTTAGTGCTATCGGCCATCCACTTTTGGCAAGAGGTGCAATACTTCATCGTGTCGATGCCTCTCTCTTTCAAGTAGTTGTGGTGAATGCTACAAAACAACGAATTCACGACGACCGGATGCTTACACGGGTAGTCTCTGCGCATGCGAGGCATTTGACACGTCAGTTTGACGTCGTCGGGCCAATGCACCAAGACTTGGTTACCGCCGCCCAACTGCATGCACGTTATGCCGGCCTCCCCCAACATCTGTTTTACGCCGCGTTCGGTAAACGCCTTGTCCAGTAAAATAAACATTTTTTTTATTTATATATCTATTGTTTAAGTCTTTTAACAAATTTTTTTACGTTAAGAAATGAAACGTTTTACCGAGATGGTCTTGTTCGCGTTGCTCACGTTCATCGTTTTATGGATTTTACTCCTCTTATTCGTGATACTCAATCTATTACGCTTAGAACGTTATCACCGAACGGAACGATGGCTGAGACGACTTTTGCAAAAGATTTGAAAATGACATAAAGAAAATTTATTCGTTATAAAAAAAAAAAAGAAAACATGGCCTTCGTGACAGTCGAGAACTTTGACGTGAACAATTTAAGGACGGGTGACCATTACGTCGATAAGAAAGGGAAGCGCTATCAACGCGTTTACGTCGCGTATCGGTACCCGACCGGCGACGTGAGACCGTTAGTGATACACACACCCAAAACGGAATCGTCCGGCTTGTGGCAGTACGAGGACGGTTCCGATTATTCTATGAAATTTAAATGCGGAAAGGAATTCGTCACCATGTTGGAAAAGATCGCGGCGTTCTTGAGAACGGAAATAGAAAAACTCGCAAAGACACTGAAAGAAAACGGTAGAAAATCTCCCGTGGATGTCAACGATATAGTCCTCGTTAAAAAGGATAAAAAAAACACCGATAACGTGCTCTACACGAAAGTTAAACTGGACGGTGAACGAGACAAACCTATTTTTTACAGAAAGAGAACGGACGACGACCCGAAAGGCAAATCGATCGTCGAAGTCAACCCCCACGATTACGAGAAAAAACGATGTCTGGCCATCGGTTCTTTACGCGTAGACAACGTTTACATCCCCAACAAAGAATCGAAAGTATACATGCAAACTCTCTTACACCAGGTCGTCATCGTCAAAACGATCGGCGGTACTCCTCTACCGGATTTGGCCGACTGCGTAGAAGACTTGGACTTGGAGTCCGACACGGAATAAATAAAAAAAAAAAAAAAACACGTGACAGTATTTTTGTAAAAACGTAACGTTTTTTACAAAATATAAATAAAATGTATAAAAAAAAGAGATGAACGTGGACGAGATACTAACGAACGTCGCTACCGCCGCCGAGACGACGACGACGACGGTAGACGACTCGCTCAAGGATAGGTTATCGACCATCGTCGGATCGGGACGAGCGCGTCACTTCCTGGGAAAAGACGTGACCGTCGCCGACCTGAACAAGATGAACGACAAGGAACTGGACAATCTAAATCGTCTACTCAACGCGCGACTTCGGCATGCGCATGAGTAAATCGATCGCCAAATTCCGTCATCACGCTGTACGCCCAGAGTCTAAAATATTTTTTCGATCTGCAGAACGAACCTAAACTGATCGAAGAACTGAGCGAAGATCCCTTCCTCGACGCGGCCATCGGCGAAGCGTGCTGCAGCCTGTTCTACCACTTCGGTTCCTACCTGGCCCCTCTCAGTCTCGCCGCCACGTCCAGTCGCTATATAACGGGATTAAAAAAAACGGAGGGAATAGAAAAAGGTGATGAATCCGGAAGAACTCCTAACGAAAAAGAATCCGAAACGTCAAGAAGCGGGGAAGAAGGGAGCGCAAAAGAGGTGGAGTCGAAAAAGTCAGGACAGCAATGCTAATGGCAATGCTAATGGCCAGGTTGGTAATGCTAATGGCAATGCTAATGGCCAGGATGGCAATGCTAATGGCCAGGATAGCTGGAAATGGCTAGCGGTCGGCGGCGGACTCGCGGCCGTCGGAGTAGTGGTGGTGTTGTACAGGAAAAACCAACCGCCTCCGCCGCAGCCGACACCTCCTCCTCTTCCAGAACCTAAAGAAGAAGACGTCTCCAAATCCAATCCCCACGATATGTATTAAATAAAAATCTTTTCACTATAAAAATGTGTAACGAGACACTGAGAACGTTCATGGACACGGCGGTGTTGATGGCGTCGGGAATCATCACCACGAGTCTATTTGTTGTCATGATCGCACAAGTAGTGGAAGCTAACGTCCAACACATCCACCACCACGACTGTACCGAAGACGAAGAAGAGGGATAAATAATAATTCTTTTCATATAAAAAAATGAGTGAAAAGGATTTGGTCAACACCGCGTATCACGCGGCCGTCGTGACGGGAATCGCCACCGGGTACGCGCAACTTTCCAAGAAGTTCCTCAAGACGACATCGCCCAAACTGGATCTAGATCCGAAGGATCTCGGGATGGTCTTCGTCGACTACGTTTTGGCCGAGTACACCAAAGACATGCTGGTCAAGAAGGGCATCATCCCCGCCGATATCATGAAATAAACTAAAAATTCTAAAAAAAAATGGCAACGATCGCGATGATGATAGGAGGCGCGGCAGTCAATGCTCTCGCCTTCTCGGGATCGCAATTTCTATTCTCGAATCACGAAGAACAGAAGAGGCACGACGAAGCGATGGAAAAACTGACCGCGGCTAGAGATCGGTGGAATCACGAACGCACGAAGCGATTAGATTTTCTCAACGAGAGACTCAGGAAAGAAGGACATTCCCTGTACACCTACAAAGAAGTGGATGCCGCCATGCGACTCTACTCGCAGATGACGGAAGAAGCGGTGATGCCGCCCGAACCGAAGTTGAGCGATTTCTATCAACCCTCGGAAGAACATAAAGACAAGGAACTCCTCTTCGTGATCGTGGGAACGGGACTCGTGTTCTACGGCGTTAAAAAATACGTCGCCTAAAGTAAAAAAAATGGAAGAGATCTATCACAAACACTATTGGAAGGGAAAGGTCGCCATCGGGAAATTGGCCAAAGCGGCCAAAGTCAGCGAGAAGGAAGCGTTGGAATTCCTGAAAAAACAAGACGTGTGGCAAATCTACCTACCGGCTCCCAAGAAGATCGTGAGACCTCGATTCGAAGACGCGAAAGAAAACGACACTCACCAGGCCGACCTGTTGTTTTTACCGCACGACAAGGTGGACGGGAAAACGTACAAATACGCGCTGACGTTGGTCGACGTGGGCACGCGCTACAAAGAAGCGGAACCGCTGACGACCTAAAGACAGTCGAGAGGTGGCCGACGCTTTCGAAAAGATCTACGAACGGCGTCTGACGTTTCCCAAATTATTACAAGTCGACCCCGGCCGCGAATTCATGGGCGCCGTCACCAAACTCATGACCCGACACGGCGCGAGAATAAGAAGAGGTCGGGTCGACCTTCACCGCGACCAAGCCATCGTCGAACGATTTAATAGAACGTTGGGTGTGAACAGTTGTTTAGCTATCAATACGATCAAGAGATGAAACCAAAGACAGAAACAGAGAATGGGCGAAACGGTTACCGGAAGTCGTCAAAACGATCAACGAAGAGACCGACCCGCCCAAAAAGGTAGAACCCGTCGATAAAGTGCAACCGTCCATCAGTCCCTTTGCGAAAGTAAGATATCTGTATCGACCGGGCGAATTGGAAGGAGGCGGGCGCAGGAGGGCCACCGATCCCATCTGGAGCGTCGACAAACACGACATAGACAGACATTTCAGAATGCAGGGCGTCGACCTGTATCAGCTCAAGGAACCGGCGCCTCAGAGAACGTTCGTCCGAGAAGAATTATTGGTCGTCGGCGGCGATTAAAAAATTTATTAATATTAATAAATTTTTAATACCCGTAGGGAAGCGTGTCGTACCCGTCCTTCATCACCCTTTTATCGTAACACAACGTAAACTCTTTCTCCTGATAGCGATTCACGACACGTTTGGTTACGGAATCTCTCGTGATGGTGTTTTCTCGAACGGTCGTAATCCTCTTACGCGTTTCTTTAACGACGTCGGTCATCGCTTCTCGGTTGATGTAAAGAGAATTTTCGTAATTCAGACTAAATCCTTTGACCTTGCACACCTTTTTACCCGCGTTCGTTTCGTACGAATAAGATTTGGGACCGGTGGCGCACCACGACGTGATGAAATCGCCGCCTAACTCGTCCGTCAAATCGCCCAAGTTATCACCCGTGTCGATCGAGACCCCGTCGTCGCGATCGACGTACCACACGCTATCGGTATCGAATCCCAACACTCTATCGTCGAGTCTGTCCAACACGTCGTATAACATGGTTCTGGCGTGAGCCGTCGTAAAACACGCTATGAAGATGTTGACGTCCTTGGACTGATCGACGAATTGACCTTTGAGATTGTAAGTCATCTGGACCATGTCGTCGTTGATGAACTGAATGTTGAGATTGTCTATCGTGTCGTCCAACAACAGTTTATAAAAACGTGCCGGTTCGCTCACGTATTCGGTCTGTTTCATGTTGACCCTTTGGCCGAACTTGCCCCAGAGAGAGTTGAGACATAATTTAGAGATGGCGCGCATGCCGGGATTATACTCTATTTCGCCCAAGTCGATCCCCAAACGTTCTCTGACCATGTCTTTATAACGTTCTTCCGAGTCGTAAGGAGTGCCCGGACCGACCTTCAAAGCGGAACTTTCCATCTTGATCTTCATAAACTTCTTGACGTAGTCTCTAAAGAGGTCCACGTCCTCGCTGGTGTAGAGAAAATCCCAAACTTCGTAAATCTTCTCTATCTCGTACCCCTTATCCAAGGCCTTGAATAGCTCGGGAGTACACCACGTGCCCGCGAACGACCTCTGCTCGTCGGTGTGTTCGCACGGCTTCTGTGACCGTCGTTCGGCGCACGTCTTACACAGCGGGAACAAGAGCTTTTCGGCATTTCCACATTTCATCTTGACGGGTAGGACGGGATGATATAATTTCCGAGGCGGTACGACTTTACATTTGACGAACCCCATCCAAGTTCGATCGACGCGCTCGGGATTAACTATTTTGGTGGGGTGACCGACAGGGTAGGTCTTATAAAACTGGACCGTCGGGTACAGACTGACAAAGTCGACGTATCGTCCCTTTTCTCTACCGTCGAAGTCGTACAGCAACTTGGTCACATTGGTCCTACCGCCGAAAAAGGCATCTCGCGGGTCTAACGGCGTCACGATCTCTTTAACGTCTATGTCTTTCGCATCGCATTCCCAGACCTCGACGAACGCGTAACCGGCCCGTCGTATCTTCTCGTTTTTCGCGGAGGTTCGTTTTCTGAGCGTGTCCATCTCAAATTGGTTCTTGTTATTGACGGTGTCTCGCGCGTAACACTTTTTACACCCGTGCCAGAAACATCCTTGAAATTCATAAACCGTCCTCGTGTCTTCACAATACCCGTCGACTTTACCGATGTCGTCGGGCAGAGTCACCTCGCCGCCGTTCAACGCGTGTCGTATGACGACACCGTCTCTCTCGGCCACGTGATCCAGCCAAGAAATGGATTTCGCACTGTACGTATCGCGAACGACGTTATCGTTATGGACGGCTATCATCTTTTTGGGCATGTAATTACTTCTGTAAACGGTCATGCACACGGACGCTATCGTCACGTACTGTAACGGATCTATGTTTTCCAACGCGATAAAGTCTTCCCTGAATTTCAACATGGACCGTCGTAATATGTCGACGTCGGACGTGCAGTACTCCCTCAGTTCTTTCTGGAAATCAAAACACGTCGTTCTTTCGCACCTCGTACCACTTTAAAAACTCTTCCCTGTTGCGTTTGCTCATGTGATCGACACCGTAATGTTTTTTTACTGGGCAACGGTCCCACGTAACGTTGATGACACGGTTTGTTGAAATAATGAGGGAAATACCCTTTTTTGAGTTCTGTCAGACCAAACGTCTTCGGAAATTCCGCCAGAGCGGATTGGACAAAATTTATGGAATCGATAAAACGAGCACCACCGACTTCCATGTACATGATCTTCGTGCCGTTGTAAATGCAGTATGGTTTAAGGTTATGTTCCACGAAATACTTTAACAAAAACTGCGCGTCGTACGCTTTGGCATTGTGGGCGATGAACGTACCGTCTTTACCCAAGACAAACTTGCAGAACTCGTCGACGGTAGAAAATTCGTGTTGTTTACCGTCAAAGTCTTGGCACACGATTAGATTCGGTATGTGAACACCGGTGTCTTGCGAGGCTTCTATGTCGTAAAAATAATAACTCGTCGTCCGCGTTTTACAACTGTAACAGGGTTTCTTGGGCTCACACCCCGTGCACTTTCCACCCTTGCATCGTTTCTGGACCATGAAACACTTGTGCGTCGTCATGTCGACGTATGCATGACAATTCGGACATTCGGAATGACCGCATACGTGGGACTTCAAGTCCTTGGTCACCCGTTCGCACTCTAAACATTTCTGAACGATTGAACAAACCACGTCCGGTTCGTCGTCTTTCATACCTCTGGTGCGTTTATGTTCCTTAAAACAGACTTCGCCGAAAAACGCTCTGTTACAATCGGCGCACACTATCCTTTCACCCCCGGGGCAATTGTAACCGAAGCACGATTTACACTTATCTGGACATCTGTGACGATCTCGTCTCGTATATCCCTTCTTACAAGTATGACAGTAATATCCCGTACCCAAAAAACCGTTCATCTTCGTAATCACGTCGAAGTGATTTTTATTCTTGTACAGATAGATCGCGTCGTCGTCACTTCCTTCGGTCGTATAGATGATCTCGTTGAACCGTTCGCCGTCCACTACGTTGATCTGCACGCCCAGGTGATCGGCAAACGTTTTCGCGTCTTCCAAGGTACATCCGTCATCCAGGACGGGAACACCCGCTTCTTCGTGAAGTTTTAACGCTTCGGCCCTTTGTAATTTACGACTATCGTTGAAACCGTTTCGAAGCTGGGAATTCGTCCATTTGTCTTTATGTTTGTTGGCCACCGCCGTCACGATGGCTCGTGCCAGACACGTGACGTCGTCGTTTTTAATCGTGATGATACTTCTCTTCTTCGATGACGAGGTCTCCTTTGTCACCGGTTCTTTGGATCTCCCCTTTCCCCTCGGCATTATCGTAGACTGGACGACTATTTCTACTTCGTCTAAGGACACCTCGTAATATTCTATATACTCTTGCAGTGCTTTGAATAACTCTTCGGCTAAATCCCACGAAACGTTAATATATTTCGTACTGAACGGTTTCGGGAATTTCGAGTGATTGATGATGAGGCGAAATTTATCGCCGTTTTGCAACCCTCTATCGTTTATCACCGACCTTACGAGTTGTACAAATAAACGGTCTATATCGATAACCCGGTCGTCCCTCAATAGGACTACTTTTATACTCGTCGAACTGGTTTCAAACTTTAACCTGCGTGTCGAGGAAATTCTGTCGAAACGATAGGTCTGACCCGTGTAGACACGTTTGGGTTTTAAATACGTTTTTTTAAAATCGGCAGGAATCGGGAGATCTAATAACGGGTCGATATATTGAGTCGTAATAGATCTCTCGGGCGGGCTCGGTAAATCCAATAACCGCTCGGTAGATCGATGTGCATGAGACATATTTTTTAAATTGAGGCGTAATTACTTATGGGCTTTTCAATATTTACTACACTATACCGTTGGAGCACCTGCCAGGCGACTCGTGCGGTATTTTACCTGGTGAGCACGGGAGCGTGACGTTTTCTCACGTCTATACACACACACACACGCACACAAAATTGAAAAACATCTAACATGTACATACATGTATACACGTTATATATCTACGTCCATATATATAACAAACAGGTCAAATGGGGACGAGTACGTGACAAACGGAATTCCAGGAAATGGACACGGACGACAGTTCTAGGAAAAAGGTGAGCTCAAGTGTAGTACATATACTACTCCCAGGTACTCGGCATAAAAAGTGCATAGCCGTCGGCAGCAAATTGAAAATCAGGCGTGGGGGGGGGGGGGCTAAACCAACTTAAAACACACACATACGCCAGAAACATCTAGGGGCTAAGCCCCAATTTTCAACACCTATGTCTATCTTTGGAAAAAAAGGGGGCTAAGCCCCACCGGTTCCGACGCCTATGAAGTGAGTCATTCAAATGAGACTAAGAAATATGAAAATCACAGATATTTAAGTATTGAACGAAGGAAGGTTTATGAGACAAAATACAATTTAGGTGAAACTAGACAAAAACAGAGATCTGAAAATCCAGAGCCTGGCAGAGGATGGATAAAACCATGGATGAGTAGGCATCCACTGTCGACCGGTCAAACCCGCCATGAGTCCATATTTAAATGAAATGGAATAATGAATTCTCGTCATAATCGGCAAGACGATTCAACAATCACTTTCAGCGGAGAGTAAACTGACTTTTTTACACTGATTAGTTTCTGTTTCTCCAGACTGCCTCATACGCACTTGTTGAAATAAAATTAATTTACCAGTTAGATATTTACTGAAAACAAAGTGATAACAATGATAATATTTACTGTGTTTCTGATTTCTCCATCAGAACGTTACATCTCGCCCGTTGTCGGTTGTATACATTTTATCGAACCATATTTCAGTAGTTTTACAACATGATGGAATGAACACAATGAAAGATAAATTGAAATATACACTTTTGGATATTGATACCGCGATGGATATCAACACAATTGCACGAACAACTTTTTCAGACTACATGTGTGATATGTAATTCAAAATTTAGTGAAGATATTGACCACAGTTGTTTCTATTATAAACTCGATGGAAAAATTGTTATATACAAACAGTAAAATGCTGTTGGAAAGAAAGCTTTGAATACTGTTTATTCATAATTTCTTTTGTAAGGCTTACACAGAAATTCACATTCAGAAACTATTTTGATAAATTGAAAAGATAAAACAAGCTAGACTATCTGATGAAAGAATAGAGAATCAGTACACATGGTTTTTATCTGGATTATCAGATGTAAAATATACGTGTATTATATACATAACAGCAGATAAACTGTTTGCTGCCACACAGAAGTGAGGGTTCGGATTACAAGTAATTAAATTGGCACATGAAGTTAGTTTGACGAGTGACGAATTGACGAGTGACGAAAAGTTGTGTAGTTTGACGAGTGACGAATTGGCGAGTGACGAAAAGTTGTGAAGTTAGTTTGACGATTTATTTTCTTAAAACATTTTTTTTGTTTAAGACACCGTCTCTAGATATTTTAAATACAAATGGACTTTCTTTCAAAATTTGAAGTCAGAGGTCTCTCACAGAGACTTCTTCAATTCGTCAATTCATCAAACAGACTGACGAGTGACGAGATTTTTTTTCTTCTTTTTTTTTGTTTAAGACACTGTCTCTAGACATTTTAAATATAAATCGGGGCTTTCTTTCAAAAATCGTAAGTCAGAGGTCCCTCATGGGGACTTCGTCAATTCGTCAAACAGATTGACGAGTGACGAAATTTTTTTCTTAAAATTTTATCTTTTGGGTTACGATATTGTGTCTAGATATTTAAAATATATATCGGGGCTTTCTTTCAAAATTTGAAGTCGGAGGTACATCATCGGTACTTCTTTAATTCGTCAATTCATCAAACAGATTGACGAGTGACGAACATTTTTTTTAAATTACTTTTTAATGTTGAAAGAAAGCCCCAATTTATATTTAAAATGTCTAGAGACATCGTCTTAAACAAAATTTATATGTTTATACTTTTCAAGATAATGGGACAAAACTGTCCAAAATATGAGAAATCCTCTTAAAAGGGGAAATATCTCCCATATGGGTTGACCCGACAATTTCGGCCCTGTTAACTTTTTGTAGATCTTTGCATGCTGTGCATTTTTGCTTATTTCACTTTTCTGTATCTATCATACATTTCAAGATAATGTCAAAAACAGTCCAAAACATGAAAAATCCACTGAAAAGGGGAAATAACTCCCATAAGGGTCAATCTGACAATTTCAACCCTGTTGACTTATTAATAGATCTTTGCACGCTGAACATTTAAAGGATTATAAAACTGTCCAAAACACGAGAAATCCACTTAAAGTGGAGATAACTCCCATAAGTGTTGCCCTGACAATTTTGGCCTTCGTAACTTTTTTGTAGATCTTTGCGTGCTGAACACTTTTGATTCATTCATTTCTCTCTATCTATCATGCTTTTCAAGATAATAGGACAAAACTGACCAAAACATGAGAAATCCATTTAAAAGGGTAAATAACTCCCATAAGGGCGACTTGACAATTTCGACTCTGTTGACTTATTGTAGCTCTTTGCATGCTGAACATTTTTGCTTCTTTCGCTTTTACTTTATCTATTATACTTTTCAAGATAATGTCAAAAAACACCCCAAAACACGAAAAGTCCACAAAAAGGGGAAATAACTCATATAAGGGCCGATCTGACTATATCCGCCAAAATCAAATATTGGTAGATTTTTGCAAGCCACTCATTTTAAGGTAACACTTTTCTTTTCTAGCTTTAATAATTTTGTAGATATATGTATTGAATAAAAAACATCTGCTGACTCATTAGTTCTATATTTAGCCATGGCAGCCATGTTTGATCCTATCCCCTTTTCATCCGCAAACTTTATACTGAAAAAAAGGATTGTTTTCCAGTTTTTGAAAAGCATTGAATATAAATGCAATGGTTCATGGAAAAAAATCAATGTGCAGCATTGTATTTATACTCAATGCTTTTCAAAAAATGAAAAACAATCCTTGTATTTATATATATTTCCATTTTCTGTACCGGAAGGTTAAATGTGTCAGAAGAGAATTGAAAATGCAAATGCAATTTTTTACCAATCAGCTGGGAATCATGATGACTGATTCATACATAACTTGTAAATATTTTACACGGCTTGATTTCACACAATGCG
The DNA here is from genome assembly GCA_030159075.1 of Atrina japonica. Classification (NCBI taxonomy): domain Eukaryota; kingdom Metazoa; phylum Mollusca; class Bivalvia; order Pterioida; family Pinnidae; genus Atrina; species Atrina japonica. Next base: position 836,122 of record BROG01000014.1, read on the forward strand.
AGTTACAAGTTTCTGACAGGAATATCCGGTGAAGGCAAACAAATCAACCTGTTTATCAGAGATGCTTGACAAAGTTGCACTAGGCCTAACTCTCTTTTTTCTGTTCAATTGACAAGCAAATGTATGTTCAGGTGACCTAAAAATCAAAACTCTTGTAGAAGTCAGAGCAGTACTCAGTACCATCGTTATACAGTATACAGTATTTTATTGTGTTGGTACCTATATTTCTTTATAACTGTATAATTCTATAACACACACTAACACGTGACGTGTAATTATATATACAGAAATCAAGATATCATGGCAGCTCCCGTGACAGCATGGTATATGCATTTTAATTGATAATTTATCACTCCAGAATCACTGTTGCATTAATTTATGGATGTTAGGGTTGCATCACAGAAGTAAAATACCAGTATACAGATATACTGTGGAGAAGAGGGAAGATTTGCGGGAAATAAAATCTCAGATACCAAGGTATTAATCTACAGGAGTAGTTATAGGCAGCTCCATGACGTGCCATTTGAATTTAACCGCCACTGATGACGTCATCAGAATGCTGGCTTCTGATTGGTCAATTCAAATGGCACGTCATGGAGCCGCCTGTGACGTCATAACCGGAAGTGCGTCATACCGGAAGTGAGGTCATACCGGAAGTGCGTCATACCGGAAGTGAGGTCATGTTGTCATGGCAATAAGGAGAAAGAGCCAATCGTTGAGCTTGGAGGCGTGTCTATGAGCGGAAGTGGAAGGTTGTGGGGGCGGCCATTTTGGTTAAGGAGCCAATGAGAGCCTTCGTTACAAGAGGTTGGGGTCACGAGAAGTCACAAGAGGTCACGTGAGTTCACGAGAAGTCAACGGGAAGAGAGAGAAGTTGGGTTTTTCCAGTTTTGAGCTGAGAGTGAATCTATTTTTAGAACCGAAACTTTGGGGTTTTCCAGTTTTGAGCTGAGAGTGAATCTATTTTTAGAACCGAAACTTTGGTTTTTTTTCCAGTTTTGAGCTGAGAGTGAATCTATTTTTAGAACCGAAACTTTGGGGTTTTCCAGGTTTGTGAAACTCGTAGTTGTTGGCGCCACCGTCGTTAAGAGTGTGCGAGTGCGCATGCACGAGAAGCGGTAGGCCGAGCCCGTCACTGTTAGTCGTCGAGAGTTCTGTTTCAAGTGCGCAAGCGCGAGAAGCTGTAGGCCGAGCTCGACTCAAGCTTGTACTAAGACTTGTACTAAGGCTTGTAAAGTGACGGGTATGTACAAAGGGAGATCACTCTGTATAGACTGTATAGGTGAAACAAAGGGAGATTACTCTGTATAGCTTGTATGAGTAGGACTAAATGGGATCACTCTGTATAGACTGTATAGGTGAAACAAAGGGAGATTACTCTGTATAGACTCTATAGGTGGAACAAAGGGAGATTACTCTGTATAGACTGTAGAGATGGGGCAAAGGGAGATCACTCTGTATAGACTGTGTAGGCGAAACAAAGGGAGATTACTCTGTATAGACTATAGGGTGGAACAAAAGGGTTGATGACTCTTTATGGGCTGTAGGCATTAAACCAAAGGGGTGGGTGGGTAGCGAAACAGGAAGGTTAGGAAGGGTAGCCATCTTGGGTATGGAATCATGGGATATCTAGTTTCCAGGGACTGACTAATCTCACGGCAGGAGTGAGAACCATAGAACATGAAAGTGTGTAACGTACTCAAAGTTTGTCAAAGTGATCAAGTGTGTACCGTTCTCATGTTTCAAAGTTTGTCAAAGTGATCAAGTGTGTACCGTTCTCAAAGTTTGCAACGTGTGCAACGTTCTAAGTTATGAAGTCTCAAAGTGACACAAGTGACAAAGTGACACAAGTAGTTTGTGTCGTTCTCAAAGTTTGCAACGTGTGTACCGTTCTCAAAGTTTGCAGCATGTGCAACGTTCTTAGTTATGAAGTCTCAACGTGACACAAGTGACAAAGTGACACAAGTAGTAAAAGTGTAAAGTATGAAGTTGTTCACTTACATCGTTTCAACAAGTATCAAAGTTCAGATAGTGAAAATAGTATCTGTATTATTTTATATTATTTCTTGTACTACTGTATATAAAATAAAAAATTAAACACTCACCCAGAGAGAGTTTTTCTGACGATGTTGACTCTTCGAGCTTCGGCTGCCAAATGAGCTCTCAGTAGTCTAACTGAAGTTATTCTCAAGTGTTTAATGTTACTATTTTTAGAATTGCCTCGTTTTGAATTTTTGTCCTTCTAACTAAACTTTTTCTCAAGTGTTTAATGTTACTATTTTTAGAATTGATTTCTATCTCATAAAATTTGTTCAATCAAGTAAAAGAATTAACTTACTTACTACTAGACTTACCACTATAGTATAACACAACACAAAAACTGCATCGTTTCAGTTAAGGTTTCTTTTCGTGTAAGTTAAGTGGCCCTGAAAAGGGCCGTTTGTTTTGTCGGGTTTAAAAAACCCTATTCCCCGTCCATCAGACGTCGCAACTGACTGACTTGCAATTCTTTTTCTTCTATCAGGCGTCTAATTTCTTGTTCCTGCAGCCTCAGAAGTCTCAAATCTGCCTGAGCCATGGTATACTGCAGCTCAGGCAGTGGAGGCGCTGATGGTACAGCCCTGGGTGGAGGAGGTCTAGGGGGTGGTACCCTAGATCTGCAAGGTGCTGGTGGCGCCGGACGGTCTAAAAATGATGGCCGACGGGGAGTAGGTCGCACTACTGTCACTTTTCTCTTCGGCGACGAACACCTGTGAATTCCTCTAATGAAATCTGTTTCACTTGGAATATCTCCAAACCTGTCCATGGTGATGATGAACTGATACCGAGTCACACCAAATGTCTGGTTTATATAGAGACTATGAACGCGCACGCAATCAATGACGTCAGAGGTCTATTCGGAGTATGAGTTGTTTCATGACTCCTACTACTACTACTCGGAACGTTTTTGTCTTATTCCTTAGATGTTTTATGCATACACTACTCAAGTGACCATGTATATAATACATACATGACTGAAGTGACCATGTATATAATACTACATCTCTCAGTTTCATGACTAGTATTAAAATGGCTTACTATCAGTCCATATCTCCCGATACGATACAATTAAAGCATGAATTTTACCATGGTTGTGGCGGGACCTACCAAATCAGGGAAAACTGTATTTGTAAAACAGTTGATAGAATGGAAGGATCAATGGATTCATTCCCCTCCCGACAAAATTGTATGGTGTTATCGTGAATGGCAACCTGCTTATGAAATCTTACAACGGGAACATCAAGTTCACTTCGTTCAAAATATACCTGAGGATGACGAAGTCTTAGTTTCTGATCCAACTCGTCGTCACCTACTTGTCTTTGATGATATGATGGGCAGTAAATCTCTCGATTCTATCGTAGAATGGTTTACACGTAAAGCTCATCATCGAAACACAAGTGTGATCTACATCACTCAAAACTTGTTTGATCGTGCTAAACAATATCGTACCATAAGTCTGAATGCTCATTATCTCGTCCTGTTTAAGAATCCTAGAGATAAATCTCAAGTGACCAGCTTATCACGTCAATTAGACCTACCCGGTTTAAACCATGCTTATCACGATGCTACAAATCGTCCTCATGGTTATCTCTTGATTGATCTCACATCGTCTACCCCTGATAATCTAAGATTAAGATCAGATCTGTTTCATCCTTGGTTTACGGGAGGAATAGTGTTGTATACACCTTATAAGTAGACAGTCACTTTCTCTAGGGTGTCATTTCTCGTATTCCTGTTAACGTAGAATCATGAATCCTTTACCTAAAGCCACCAGTAAACTGGTGACTACTCTAAGAAAATTACAATTGGAGAAAGATCCCGTCAGGCGTCAAGAACTGTTAGAATTAGGTAGAGACGCTTTATTAAAATGGTTTGGTATGGGGGCTAAAAATCTTCTGTCTGGTACCATTCCAGTGACTAAACCTACAGCAACGTTAATACAGAGAAATGCTGATCATTTAAAAATCATTGCTGACCCAAAAGCTGATGAAGAAGCTAAGAAAACTGCTATCTTAAAACGAGGAGGGGCAGGGTTCTTAGGTGGGGTAATCATTCGATCCCTGTTACAGTGGGCTAGTCGTCTCAAGAAGAAAAACACTGCACCTAAAAAGAAAAAAACACCCCCTCCTCCTAAGCAGAGAAAGCAGAGCCCTAAAAAGAAGAAGAGTCCTAAGAAGAAGAAGAGTCCTAAGAAGAAGAACCCACCATTGGTTCTAAAACTAAATCTGAAACAGATTCGTGAAGCTAATACAATGAATCAGGCTACTCCTACACGAATACCGTCTCCACCTGTAACCAACAGTCCTGTAGCAGGAACTTCTGCTACTGCAACATCTATCTTTGGACAACCTATACGTCTTCCTGGTAGACCTAATATCAAAATTACACAACGGGAAACAACCTTCTATTACTAAGACTAAAGCAGTCCTACAGTCACTGAATGTACCTAAGAAGTCTACCCCTACTAATACTCCCAAGCAGTCTTTGTTATTTCCCTTATTTACCAAAACCTTTAACTGCTAAAGATGTATCATCTCAGCTGAACAAACATGTTACATCTACTCCAAAGTCTACTCGTTTACCTTCGTTTGCTTCTACCTTTGGATCTCCCATCACCAGTCAGCCTAAGACACAGGCTACTTCATATATGAATAGCTACAAATGTCTATGGTGTCGGGCTCTTTTTACTACGAGTAAAGAACTTCAAGATCATAAACGACTTCAACATCCTATGTTGATATAGGTTTATAAAACTACCTCAGATCATGTATTGAGTCATTTGTATAGAATACTTAGTTGTAGTGACATCATGGCACCACGAAAAAGTAAGCATGGGCTTGAATCTCATGCTGCTTTGATTAAAGTCTTAGGACAAAAGCAGTATCCTATTGAGTTTAAAAAGATGATCTTACGGTATGCCCCTGATGATACGATCATGAAAATTTGTGAAGTGGTGTATAACATCATAAAAGGAGTGATTCCTTTAACAAAACGCCAGAAACAGCACTTGGGTTCAAAGAAACGGGTCTTAAGAAAACTAGTTCATCCTCAATTGACTGTCCCTCAACGACGTCGAATTCTAACGAATCAACAGGGTGGTGTGTTACCTATCTTACCCTTATTAGCACCATTACTAGGAGCCATAGCTTCTCCTGTCTTAAAATCTATTCTATAACCATGAGCACACGAAAAATGATCTTAGTTCCCGAGAGGACCATGGAAGAACTCAAACAATGGAGAGAAAGAAGTTTAAATCCTTTGCCTCATACACCTGAAGTAGCATCTTCGGTGCGTTTAGGTAATGAATTAGATACGATTGTAGATCGTGATGATTTGACTCCTGAAGCTAAGGTAGCCAAGTTTGGTCAAGAACTTCATCGATACCGTACGTATCTACAACAAGCTCGTCATCCTGTAGAAGAGAGACCTTGGTCTCTGAAAACAGATAAAGTCAAAGAAGTCAAAGATGATGTTAAAACTGAAATGTCTTCTGATGATCAAGATCTTATGACAGCTATTTCATCCAGTGTCACTGCTCCATTAAAACCAAAAGTCCCTCTGTTATTTAAACATCTCAAGAAACATTCTGATGTACTAACATGGGAAAAAGACGGTCAAATACAATACAAAGGAAAGACCGTCCCTGGGGACCAATATGGTCGATCTCGTAACTGATGCTTTACGAACACAACCTAGAAAAGGGTATCAACCCTCGGGACTTGATAGTTTTGTAAAAGGATTAGTGGAATCGAATGTTCCTCGTGATTGGATACGTAACCCTAATTATATCAAAGTGATGAATCAACCTATTGTAAAACCAAAGGCTATGAGTACCCCTAAACCTCTGGATAATGATGATGAAGATGACACAGGGTTCTATGACGCTATGCCTTCTCTTCCTTCTACTGACATAAAAGATTCTGCAAAGACACCCCTTAGTCAGAAAATGGTGAAGGATTGGCAAAGATTGACTCCTACGGCCTGGTCTACCATTAAAAAAAATCTAAAAAGAGTTCTCATCTTCCAGAATGGATCAAAACTCAAAATCTTCGCAAAATGCCAAATTAGCATCCATCTATTATGATCCTTCTAATCGGGGTGGTTATGCAGGTGTACAACCTCTCTATCGAGAAGTGAAACGTCGAAAGTACCCCATTTCTCTAAATGAAGTCAAACAATGGTTGAAAGAACAAGACACGTATACGCTTCATAAATCTATCAAGAGAAAGTTTCCTCGTAACCAAACGAGAGTGACCGATATGGATGAACAATGGCAATTAGATTTAGCGGATGTATCCAACATCAAGACACACAATGATGGGTATACGTTTCTCTTATGTGTCATTGATGTTCTATCTAAATATGCTTGGGTCATCCCTTTGAAAAATAAATCTGCCAAAGAAATGGTACGAGGGTTTCAAGCAGTATTAAAACAAGCTAAAGGACGACGTCCTATTCGTATACAATCCGATAAAGGAAAAGAGTTTTTGAATCGTGAATTTCGTCATACGTTTCATGATATTCATTTCTTTACGACAGACAATACAGAAACAAAAGCTAGTATTGTAGAACGCTTTCAAAGGACCCTAAAAGCTCGCATGTGGAGATATTTTACTCATACTCGTTCACGTCGTTATGTTGACGTTCTACCTCAGATTGTTCAAGCTTATAATCAATCGTATCATCGTAGTATCGGTAGAAGTCCCATAGAAGTCAATCCTTCCAATGTGTTAGAAGTCTGGGAGACCTTATATGGTACCCCTTCTAAAAACCGTCCATTGCCCAAGTTTCATACAGGTGATCGCGTACGTATCAGTAAAGTAAAGCGTACATTTGATAAGGGATACTTACCTAACTGGACCACGGAACTGTTCACGGTCGAGAAACGAGTACCTGATCGTTATCCGTATGTGTATTACATCCAGGATGATCACCAAGAACGATTGGAAGGTACGTTTTACGAATCTGAATTACAACCCGTTGTGAAAACAGATGATGTCTATGAAGTCGACGAGATTCTCGATCATAGAAAAAGGCGTGTAGGTAAAAATCGTGTTATAGAAGAAGTGAAGGTACATTGGAAAGGATATCCTTCTACGTTTGATTCATGGATCCCCAAATCCAACTTGATCGACCAGTAGATTCGGTAAGCCGAGTGTCTATCAGAGTTAACAATGAGCCCACCGAGCAAACACCCGATAGAGTGAGTCATACGCCTAGTACTACTTGGAAATGGTGCGGAGAAAACATACCTCGGAATGAAATTGTATTCTTTGTTCAAGTCATTCTTACCTTTACTATCATCATAGCTTGCGTCGTTCATTTGGCTTTGAAAGATGACAATAGTCAGTTCTGGATGGTTATGTTAAGTGGATGTGTGGGGTACATCATGCCTAATCCTAGTATGAAACTACCTTCCAAAGCAAATCATTGAATCTATAAAGACTTCAAGTTCCCACGTTTGAATCCATTCCTAAGGACTGTATTGATAGTGACACATTATGACACTCATCGTTCATAAAGGGGTACCCCGTCAGAAAGGCTATGGGCTTCTCTTCCCTAAACTGACTCAATCGTTAACGAGAACAACTCATGGTCTGATCTCTCCTCAGAGAGGTGGGATCATCAATCCATTAAGACTTGCAGGGAGTATCGTCAATACACTCGTAGGAGCATTTAGTCCTAGAGCATCGGATATGCAATATGGCAAAGGTATTTGGTCAGACTTTCTCAAACCTACCATGACGAAAGCCATTCCTCATATAGCTAAATTTGCTTTGAATACGGGTATGGATGTGATACAAAATAAACGTTCATTGAAAAATGCTCTTGTTCAACGAGGCAAAGAAGCCGTGAGCAACTTAATGACGGGTCCTAAGAAAACATTAGCTCGTGCCCCCTCTCATGTCGCTTCTCGTTTAGCAGGCAAGAAACGAACAGGAACAACGAGTCATACGAACAGTAGTATAAAAAAGAAACGAACGAGCCGTCCCTTTCAGTCTACTTCTACAAGTAAATCTAAACAGGTCGGAAGAGAGCAAGATATCTTTGACTAACAAGATGATGATGCAAAAAGATTCCTGTGAGTGTAGTAGTGAAGCTTTAGAGTTGTTTAATGTCCCTCCCACCAATGTAACCTTAGAAGAAGGAAGATGGGTGGAATATTACCCCATCTCTAGTGTCAATACACAATCTGCTCCTATTGAGTTTGAAATCAAAGGACAAGGCGATGAGTATTTGGATTTGAACCAGACCTATGTGTACGTAGAAGCTAAAATCGTCAAACAAGATGGAACTGATCTAGCAAATGATACTCAAATCACTCCCGTCAACAATTGCTGCATAGTTTGTTTTCCGAGATCGATTGTAATCTCAATGGAAAAGTGATCACTCCTGGAACCGATACCTATCCCTATCGAGCTTATCTCGAAAAGTTGCTGTCCTTTTCTAACGAAACGCTAAAATATCAGATTAGTGCTACCAGTTTATGGTACAAGGATCAACCTGGACGATTTGACAAGTTGAATCCTCATGCCGATGATGTCGCCGAGAAAAACTCAGGATTAGCTGATCGTCATGAACGTATCAGTGAAAGTAAAACCTTTAATATGATGGATCGTCTCCATTTGGATCTGTTTGAACAGAAACGATTTCTACCTAATGGTATAGATGTACGCCTAAGGTTTAATAGAAGTCGTGAACCCTTTTACATGATGTGTGGAGGAGGTGTGAATTAGGTTATTTGAAGATATTACAAATGTATCTAGTGGTACGTAAAGTGAAACCCATTGCAACTTTACTGAATCAGATGAACGAACAGATGAATACCAGTACTGCTAAATTTCCCTTGAGACGTGTAGAAGTGAAAACGTTTACCATTCCTGCTGGGACACGTTCAAAGATTACAGATCATTTGTATCAAGGTCAAATGCCAAAACGTATAGTAGTAGGTATGGTGAGCAATGCCGCTTTCAATGGGGATGCGACAAAGAATCCTTTTTATTTTCAACATTTTAATGTCAATAAAGTGGATGTTAGTATCAATGGAGAAAGTCTTTGCACTCGTCCTTTAGAACCTGACTTTGAAAACAACTTGTACTTGCGCTCATACTTGAGCTTATATCAAGGATTAGGTCGATTAGGAGAAGACTGGGCCCCTTCCGTGACCATTGACAACTATAGAAGAGGGTTTTACCTTGTGGTGTTTTGATTTGACAGCTGATCAAGACAATGATCAGAGCAAGTTACACTGGATAAAAACAGGAAATTTACGCATCGAACTTCAATTTGCTCAAGCTTTAGCAGAGAGTGTGTGAACTGCATTGTCTATGGAGAATTTGATAACGTATTAGAAATCAACAAACAGAGAGAAGTGGCTATAGACTATTGAAACCATGCAAAGTATTCAAGGCTTGAATGCTCATCAACTCAATATTATTTTATCACGAGACCCTTATGTAGGACCTTCGTTCGGCGGAGTATACCCCAGAGACGTTTTACCGGACTATCTACCTTATGGCAAACATTCATTTATCGTTAATACAGATCCTCACGATCAACCAGGAGAGCATTGGGTTGCCATTCATTTCATAGGTCATCAGACTGCTGAATATTTTGACTCTTATGGGCTACCTCCATGGATCTATCCTGATATCTATCAGTTTATGAAACGCCATGCAGATCGAGTGATTTATAATCAGCAGATGTATCAACACCCTCGCACCAAAGTTTGTGGACATTACTGTGTGTATTATTTACGTCAAAGACATCGAGGTGTCCCTAGTCATGTTTTATTTCAATCGTTAAGTCCTCAACCTAGACCAAGAAGAAGAAACATTGATCCTTTACTAAACGATCGTTTTGTTTGGAGATGGTTTAGAGAGCAATATCGCATACCTGTACCTAAATCAACCGTGTATCAGTCCTGTCAGTCACGACAAGTATGGGTTTAATAACGTCAAGGAATCCGAACCGACCGATCTAGGACAAAAGCTGACGTTCTTTTGCTCCGCGCTGTATGGGCAAGATCAACCGTAGTAGTGAGACGTAATAAACTCTTTGTTGATGATTTAATATTGCTTTTTGGTATCATTGTACGTAGTCTTAGAGGGACAGCCCTAATCCTCCAAGAACTACTTCTAGTTTGAGCGGGGTAATAAAATGTTGAGTGAATAGACTTGTTTATGAATTATTTATGAGTTAAAAAACAATATAAAGTAGAAAGAAAAGGTGGGGGGGTGTGCATGAGAGAGAGAGAGAGAAAAACAGAAATAAGAGAAAGGTGAACATGTGGAGAGAGAGAAGAAATGAGAGAGACAAAGAAATGAGAGAAAGGTGAACATGTGGAGAGAGAGAAAGAAATGAGAGAAAAGAAATAAGAGAAAACATGGGAAATGGGAAGCGAGTACAGAGATACGATTCATGGGATCACGTGACCTGATGGGTATGACATAGACTGACATCCCATCAGAGTGCACACAGAGAGAAATCATGATTGCAACTGTATGGATGATCTGCTGTTCTCTATTACGCAGAAAAATGAAACATCAGATACGATGTACTCCTGATTGGAATACTTATGTACGTGGTGTGAAAACACCTGCACATTTTATAGGGATTGTGTATCATATGTTTGATGATGAGATTTTTACGACAGACCGCTTATGCGTATTAGAAACCTTTACAGAAGATGTAAGTGCATTACGTCAAAATCCTATCTATTGGGAGATCTACGGTATAACCCGTGACATGATCGAGAGACAATTGTGTACAAGCAACTAAAAAATACATAGATGGGATGTCACGTGATTCACTCAGCTATTAAAACTGCAGTTCAGACTTGAAACAGACCAGATGAATTTTTGCTTGTGGACCACTACACTAGTTATTTTCGTCAACATCAACTACAACATGGAGCAGAGCTACAGTCAATCCATTGATAGTCAATGGCACATGGTGTACGCAGAAGCCATATTAAACAAGATGTACGAAGTAGCCAACACTCAATGTTACGGCTGTGAGATTGATCATCCGAGTCAAAAGCAACATTCCTGCCTGATGATGTATGATGACGGCACAATGATGTTTCACTACTTTGACGAGGCTCTAGACACGGTGAACGAAAATGAACATTTTGGAAAAATTTGAAGAAAGTTTAGAGCAATCCAGCATTCCTAAAGCATTTAGAGACGTCTACAAACAGAAATTCTACTGCCCAGATTGGAGAGCTACTCAATGGCACAAAGAAACAGACCGAAGCCGACTTTGGGATACGGTGTATCGTTTGATGGAACTGGCACCCCGTCTCCATAATGAAGTGACAGTTTAAGAATTGTTTAATTTGTTCATTCAATTATTGTACATTTTCCAGAGGGATAAGCCCCTAACCCTCTGCGAAAATACAGTTTGATTTCCTTTTTTCATGGGGAAAATTAAAACATTAAAACAAAATTATTTTTGTTGTTTATGTATTTTATCTGGGTATAAGGTGTACACTTATAGTGTAAACATAGTACTAGTACACGGTAGACACAAAGGTACAAGAGTTATAGGGTGTAAAAGCACCATTGAGAAACTATGAGACGGAGTAATAGTATCACAAACTCTATGAGATGTTTTTGTTATGATGTATTCACTTCATTAGATAAAAGTCTAAATATAGTAAGTCATGTGACTAGAGAGAGGTTCAGTTCAGCCTGTGAAAACTCATTTGAGATCCGAAGCTCGAGGTGTTAACATCATAAGAAAAATCCACTACTATCAGCATAGGGTGAGTGTTTCATTTTTTTATTAGATAGGGCTAGATTATTTTCCATGCACTAAAAATAGAATTATCTCAAAAATAGTCACATGACTAGAGTATAGGTTCAGTTAGACCTCTGAGAGCTCATTTGCGATCCAAAGCTCGAAGAGTCAACATCGTCAGAAAACCACTACCAACATAGGGTGAGTGTTTCATTTTTTATTAGATAGGGCTAAATTATTTTCCATGCACTAAAAATAGAATTATCTCAAAAAAGTCACATGACTAGAGCATAGGTTCAGTTAGACCTCTGAGAGCTCATTTGGGATCCGAAGCTCGAAGAGTCAACATCGTCAGAAAACCACTACCAGCATAGGGTGAGTGTTTGAATTTTTATTACCATAGGTTTAGTGTTTATCGTATGAAACATGTACAAACAATATCTCAGAAAAAAATTAGGTAACTAGCAACGTGAATAAGGTTTTCATTACTTATCACTTAATTATGGTATCAGGGAAATACCCCATCATCTAATCAATGTTCATTCACTCTAGACCTTAAAGACCCATCACTATACATTTACTCTACAAGTCTTAGTACAAGCTTGAGTCGAGCTCGGCCTACAGCTTCTCGCGCTTGCGCACTTGAAACAGAACTCTCGACGACTAACAGTGACGGGCTCGGCCTACCGCTTCTCGTGCATGCGCACTCGCACACTCTTAACGACGGTGGCGCCAACAACTACGAGTTTCACAAACCTGGAAAACCCCAAAGTTTCGGTTCTAAAAATAGATTCACTCTCAGCTCAAAACTGGAAAAACCAAAAGTTTCGGTTCTAAAAATAGATTCACTCTCAGATCAAAACTGGAAAAACCCAAAGTTTCGGTTCTATAAATAGATTCACTCTCAGCTCAAAACTGGAAAAACCCAACTTCTCTCTCTTCCCGTTGACTTCTCGTAAACTCACGTGACCTCTTGTGACTTCTCGTGACCCCAACCTCTTGTAACGAAGGCTCTCATTGGCTCCTTAACCAAAATGGCCGCCCCCACAACCTTCCACTTCCGCTCATAGACACGCCTCCAAGCTCAACGATTGGCTCTTTCTCCTTATTGCCATGACAACATGACCTCACTTCCGGTATGACGCACTTCCGGTATGACCTCACTTCCGATATGACGCACTTCCGGTTATGACGTCACAGGCGGCTCCATGACGTGCCATTTGAATTGACCAATCAGAAGCCAGCATTCTGATGACGTCATCAGTGGCGGTTAAATTCAAATGGCACGTCATGGAGCTGCCTATAACTACTTACAGGAAGTTTCGGATACATATACAACTCTGTTGATATTGGACAAACACGGACCTCTGGAAATCTAGAGGTCCGATCAGATGCCATAGAGGAGTAAGCAACCCCCGTTGACCGGTCACACCCGCCGAGAGTCCACAGTCAAATTGAAATGATATAGGTGAGGGTGAAATCCTCGTGATAATTGGTACAGAACAGATTAGCCAATCTTTCATAAAGTGAAATTTGTGATACATAAACACCATATGCATGTGATTGAAGGATATTAATACTTAAATGTGGAACATTCACGATGGGAAAGACGAAATCGACGCGTTTGTCGTATAGTCTGGTTGTTAATTTCCTGTCTCTGTCTGTATTGGTAAAATGTCCGACAATTCAATATTTGTGTTATTTGTTTGTAGTTTTACACATCGCAAATAATTTTTAACCAGTGCCTCAAATTTAGACCTGTGTAGTGGATTGACGCCAATGTAGTGAGGGTCCATTTACACACCACGCCTGCCGTGCCACGGGACTTCGCCTCATCCAAAAGACGTGTGACTTTCACTTCGTATGCCCAGCGCGTGGAGAAAGTCTGCTATGTCATAGTATAAAGAACCGAACCCAGGACCCTCCTCTAGCGAGTCTAACAATCCATCACTAGACCACCGCATGTGGTTCACACTTCAGTATAAAGTAGCAAGACAGAATGTAAATCACGAATCAAATAAAACAAAATGTAACCATGTTTTACATTTTATGAATTGTGATACTAAAATCCTACTCGTTCAGGATAAAACTCATTTAAACATTTAATTGTCTTACATAAAGTTAACGTTAAAATTTCCGTCAAATGAAATGTAGTGACTAGGTGTTGTTGTTTCTTTAGTAACAAAATAACACAGTTATTGAAGAAATATTATACCCCCAGGTTTTAACATTGGCTTTTACCTCCTAACGTTGTTTTATTGGTGATTTTTATAATGCGACTAAGTATTATAACATCTTATATATACAAAGAACAAAGAACAAAGAACAAAAGACATAACAGATCGGTCATAGAAGATAACCAGGATAATGCTGAGGTGTACGGAATACGTGCATCTTAACAATAGATGTAAACTTACAAAGGTCATACGACGTTGAAGGGCAGAGCACAATGTATACACATATTTATAAAATGACTTTTAGTGATCAGCGGAAAATTCTACAAAGAATAATATGTGCTTGCATTTATCTATCAAAAGAGAAAATAAAAAAATCTAACACCTTGAGAAATGCATATAAACACATATAAATTCTAACCAAGTACTTACGTTTTCAAACACTTGTGTACTAACACAGTTGGTTTCTTTTCTATTCTGTCTTATTTGATATCCCAAAGTAATTACAACAAAAATGTTTTAGCACAAATGCTTTGAACTTTGTCAATTATCACAACCAAATTAATAATAAATAATTTATCACAGATAGAAAACGGTTCCTTCACAGCTCCACTATAAATATATCAGTCTATATTAACAATTATATGCGTTCCTGTTGCCCGTGAAGTCTGTGTTGCAGTGTTTTACGTATGAATTATTGCTACAAGTCAGTATCCATATGATAAGCTTACTAATGACATTAACAGGGAAATCTTTACGTGTGAAAACAGACACTATGTCTATATAAAAGGTACAGCGACTGTTCCTGTACTGATAATCAATGACATGGTAAAATAACACGATGTAATCAGAATGGAAATGGTAAATGTTGTGAAGTATTCTTTTACAGTTGTTATTGTCAAAAGTAAAATAACAATGTATGTGTTTGTCAAAGTGTAATAAAACTATCAAGTTTTAAAAAACAGTGATTATTACTATAGGAAAAACTATACAATATGAATGCAAAATTAGTTTAAGTTTTTTTTAATCAAAAATGATTTTGAAATATAAATAATAAATATTTACATACCGACTGCAATTCTCGTGTTTCCGATTTCTTTCTGTGATTTTAATTTGTTTTGTGGTAGGCCTAATGTATGGCTTTTAAGATTAAATACATAAGAAATAAACACGTGATATTCTATTCTTTATTGATTCGTTCATGTATTCTTACGCTGAAAAGTAAAGTGGTTAACACTCGCGGCACGCCACTGTATTTAACGGAATATGATATATATCGCTCTATATACTTGCAATGAAGGGAATTGCAGTCGGTATGTAAATATAATAGAATGATTTAGGAAATTACTTTTTAGATATCATATTGATGCATCACCCTCTTGAAATGATATTTATTTATGAATTTATTCTAATCATATAAATAGTTGAAATATCAATGCAGATGATTTTTTCAACAACAAAAAGTTTCAGTCTACACAGGTTTTGTGGTAACGGAAACAAATCAATGGAGATTTTAGTCAAAGGCTTATATTTGTGCGGCAGACAGGGCTGAATTTGTAAGTGTGAAATTCTAGAATGAACATCGACCAATCGGCAAAAAACACACTCAGTGTTATATCTCTATTATTCTGTATTTGTATGTACTTTCTACTGTACACGGATTAAAGACTTATCTGCTGAGGACGAATTGATTTGTATTATTATTAACAAAAAATCTGATTTACTACAAATATACCTCCACTTCAAATGTTTTTGATCTATTCAACCAAATATTCGATACAATAACCTTGATCTAACTGTTTAATAGATCTAAAACATTCGTACATATAAAACACAACTTCTGAAATCAATGTCAATATTTCACTTAATTATTGCTATATCTAAATATTATAATAATGAAACAAATCTCGTAGTAATGCATTATCAAATTAAGTTTTGGAAAGGAGATTTCACTCCGGCTTATTATATTTTAAATTGCACCGCCGTTTTAAGTTACGTCAGCGAGGAGGAGAATTCAGTTTTTGTGAAGCTACCGTTTACCATAAAAATGAAAATGTAATATAGAACTCGCCAATTATATTTCTGTAAACGCTGTCCTTCCCTGATGTTCTTCCCTGCTTTGTATAATTTAAAGGTCTATAATTACCAACAGAAATGTATATATGTTCATTTGCAACACATATGTACTATAACAGTTCGGGATTGAAATGGCAAAGAGCATTAATATAAATGATAGCAATCTTCTACAAAGAAGAAATTAAGACATTTGGGCCTAAACCGATCGATTTTCTTATGTGTTGGATAATTGCTAGGAACAAACAGATAGCAATCACACGTTGCACCAAGTATGACAAGAATATGATTACATCGGTCATTTCTATATAGTCAAATGAATTTAAAAAGCTTGATATATGTTTGCTGATTAGCATGTCGTGCCTTTTGCAACCACCATTTTATTGCGTTTGCTATCACATCCATATCAAATGAAACATTACATTATCTTTCTAATGGATGAGCAGTTAGTTCTAAAGACCTTCAATTTACATAACATACCTTTCTATTGAATGAGCAGTAAGTATGCAATACCATCAAATTACATAACATATGTTTCTATTGAATGAACAGTAAGTATGCAATACTATCAAATTACATGCCTGCCAAGCCCAGAAAAAACTGAATATCTACAGGTTAAAAAGAAACTGCACTTAGCTTGCGTAAAATATGAATGTAAAATGTTGAACAAATAAACATTATGAGACTAATTCCATTTTAAAATCCAATAATACGACGGATGTATATCAATATAAAAAATCTCAAATACCAAACTACAAAGTTTTAGGATGTCCAGGATATGTAGGCACAAATCTGGCAAAACAAATGGACAAACACGGACCTCTGGAAATCAAGAGCTGGGATTAGGTCTCATAGAGAATTAAGCATATACATATATGTATCTCTGGTCTATCCATAGTGTATACATTACAGTCCGTAGAAAGCCTCCAAAATCACATCTAAAACGATGACTTAATATTTATGTGTGGGAACAATCCTTCTCTTTCATCTCATCCTCGTTATCGTTATTAGATGCTAAACAGTAGTTGGGCTTCCAATACTGAGAGAGAGAGAGAGAGAGAGAGAGAGAGAGAGAGAGAGAGAGAGAGAGAGAGAGAGAGAGAGAGAGAGAGAGAGAGAGGACTGATGACGGAATTCCTTTAAGAATTGTTTTTCTATTTTTTTGGAAAAATATTGGGATATATAACAATTTCTCATGGAAAAAATTCTGTGCATTGCTGTACATTGATTTTTTTCCATGAGCAATTACTTTTATATCCCAATGTTTTTGGTTTTTTGGAAAACAATCCTTTTATTTATATATACTACCAATTTTCTGTGAAACTGTATTCCGCTGGATACTTAATTCATTCCATACAGTTGTCTTTACGGGGTGTTTTCCGTATGACGAAAAATCTCAACAGCTGTGTGACATGAGAAGTAGTTCTCTTTTCTACCAGGAAATACTAAATGGAATTAAAGTTTATGAGAGAAATATGTCAGTGACCAGCTCTCTTGACACGCTGTTTTACAACATATTTTCGTGTGAATTTATTATTTTATCAATGGAATATACCATAGAAAGTATGAGTGTGACTTAAGAGAAGGGAGACAGCCGAATATTACTTCATGACAAGTGGAGAAAGTAAGTTTGTTATTTCACAAAATTATTTACATTTGTCGTCAGGCTCAATTGATTTGCAAATTCAAAGATTTGCTAGTAGGCTATACTGCAGTATGCTGAAATACTTATGAAACCGTGATTGGTAAAACTATGTTGAAAACAAGTTATTATGTTGTGAAATAAGAAACTTTAATTGGTCTGTTTAAAAGTTAATTATATAGAGTATCTCGTCAATAACTTCATTACTGAGAAACCGATGAGCATTATTTATGCTCGGTATTGATATTGCAGGTTGTGATAAAACAAGATGGGTCTCAGAATTAACAAGGGTTAGAGGTGTAATGAAGAGGGATCCGATTTCACGTGACGTGAATGACGATATGTTTCTGAAAGAAATACCCGGTGGAGGCAATGCGACCTATTTATCAGAAATGCTAGACAAAGTTGCACTAGGCCTAACTCTCAAGTTGCGATTGTATCTACGAAGTGAACTTTCTGTGGAATGTGGTTCTGATCGTAACATTACCTAGATCTATCGTGATATGAACCTGTACTACTGACGTAGTATATAGTAGACCCTAGCCTTGTGCTTCTGATTTCTTTCTGTGATTCTTGTTTGATTTGTGGTAAAATATGGATTTTAAGAATAAATAAATAAGAAATAAATATATGGTATTCTATTCTTTATTGATTCTCCATATGTTTGCATAATTTAAGAGAAGACTTGTCCGACAAATAGATAGAAAGGGTTTGCTAAATATCCATGTATTCCTACGCCAAAAAGTAAAGCGGATAACACTTGAACCACGTGACCATCTACCACTTGTCTCTTTGAAATAACATTAATATTTGTTCTGTATACCTGGAATGAATGAAATGTAAGTATACTACATTGCAGCATAAAAACCACAGGGGCATTGTTACACTGATCCCAACAACTGTTGATACTTGTTAGATAATAACCGATAAAACGTGCATTCCCAATTCGCCCAAAATATATGATATAGCGACAAGTATGTATATGTATACCATTCTCGCCTTAAAAGAACGTCTACATCTGCTTAAGAGATTATTTCTCTTCACCTTCAGACATCTACAACAGTCAAAGTGATGATTTCTCATAAACCTGATACCACTGTTCAAGAGATGAGCTATTCTCATCCTAACGCGTCTATCAATGCTCAAGAGATGAGCTATTCTCAACCACATAACAAGCTTGCCACTGTTCAAAAGTGTAGTTCTCCTCAATTTCACACGTCTACTACTGTTAAAGAGATAACGTTTATTCAATTTTATATGTCTATCACTGTTCAAGACGTGATTTACATTAAATTGCACACGTCTACCACTGTTCAAGAGATGGTTTATATTCAATGTCACACGTCTACCACTGTTCAAGAGATGGTTTATATACAATTGCACACGTCTACCACTGTTCAAGAGATGGTTTATATTCAATGTCACACGTCTACCACTGTTCAAGAGATGGTTTATATTCAATTTCTCACGTCTACCACTGTTGGAAGAGATCCTTCAAAATCACGTGTTCGTAATACGCTCTTTTGATGTACCTACATCCAATACTGATTTTGCGATGCCATATTTATATTGGATACCTAAACTTTATAAAACCCCATAACAGGAGAAGTACATAGCAGGATCCAGCAAATTTTCTACCAACCTTTATTTTTACTCCTTACCAAGGAGAAACCTCAGCAATACTGCACAGTTGCTTATTCCAGAAGCGGTGTAAATCAAATGTGGATGCTTAAAAATTCTAAACAACTTTTAGAATATTTGAAGGCAAACAATTTTTCTCAAATTCACAGTATCAAAACATACGACTTCTCTACTCTTTACATAACAATTCCACATAAAAAATTAAAAGAGACTTTTTTAGCATCATAGACAACTATTATTTTTCACTAACAGTGATACCCGAAAATTTAAATATCTAGTGATTGGTTATCATGATATTTATTTTGTGCGAAACCACTCTGATTCTACACATAAATACACTGAAGTTGATATAAAAGATGCTGAAATTTCTAATAGACAATATATTTGTAATGCTCGGAAACTGTCCTATGGGAACCAATTGTACCACTTAATTGGCTGGCCTGTTTCTTTATTCATACGAAGCAGATTTCATTCAGAAACTGCTGAATCAAGAGAGCAAAAAGCTAGTGGTGTGCGTTCATTTGACATTTAGATATATCGCCGACGTTTGTCAATTAATAATGACAATTTTCATACTGATGTCAATGCGATATATCCCAGCGAACTAGAAATTAAAGATACAACAGAATCAAGCACACGCGCTTTATACTTAGACATTTTACTTAATATAGACACAGACAGGAAATCGGGCAACGATTTTGGCTTTCTCAGTGTATATTTTCCACATTTAAGTAGTAATAGGAGTTTATATTTCACAAATGATCAGATATACCAGGGCGTGTTCAACATATAAACAGTTACGGTCGGTATAATAGTCTTGTTTGCGATTACTCTATTTCACTATGTGAAAAATTGACATGTCTTTTTAATGGCGGTTGTTGAGACATCTGTACCAATTGTCACGAGGATTCGTTCCTCACGTATTTATTTCGATTTGACTGTGGACTCACGGAGGGTGTGACCGGTCGACAGGGGATGTTTACTCCTCCATGGTACCTGATCCCACCTCTTGGTTTTCAGAGGTCTGTGTTTGTCCATTTTTACCAGATTTGTATCTATATCCTGGACATCCCAAAAATTTTTACTTTTGTAAGTGAGATTTTTTTATATTCAAGAGATGATTTATATTCAATCAATTATAATAATCAATTTCACACGTCTACCACTGTTTAAGAGATGATTTCTCCTCAATTTCACACTGTTCATTTAAATTATATTCAGAAATTACTGTATAATGGTATGTCAGATAGATATATTGATTGATACTGCTACAATCAATAAAGTAATTAAAACTTTAAAATTTTTCTCCAGATATTGTGAAGAATTGGGTATGTTCTTCCTCCGCATCAGTTACAAGTATAAGTTGTATTACTGGTTTATCTTTTTGTCATCTTGGCAAATACTAACGCCTTTTATATATTTTGGATATAGATCTATAAATCTAGGTAACTGTTTTCCGAAATATATTCAAGCAGGCTTGCCACATAAAAGAACCCTCACGGCATTGGTTTCATCATCATCATCATCATCATCATGATTAAACATATGCATAATGTTGATTGTCACATGTAGTAGTACATTATTCATGATATGTGGGAATTGACGACAGCTAAGTACTATATGCATGTTTTTGATAACCAAGATATCAAGAACATCGACCAATCGGCAAAAACACACTCAGTGTTATATCTCTATTATTCTGTATTTGTATGTACTTTCTACTGTACACGGATTAAAGACTTATCTGCTGAGGACGAATTGATTTGTATTATTATTAACAAAAAATCTGATTTACTACAAATATACCTCCACTTCAAATGTTTTTTATCTATTCAACCAAATATTCGATACAATAACCTTGATCTAACTGTTTAATATATCTAAAACATTCGTACATATAAAACACAACTTCTGAAATCAATGTCAATATTTCACTTAATTATTGCTATATCTAAATATTATAATAATGAAACAAATCTCGTGGTAATGCATTATCAAATTAAGTTTTGGAAAGGAGATGTCATTCCGGCTTATTATATTTTAAATTGCACCGCCGTTTTAAGTTACGTCAGCGAGGAGGAGAATTCAGTTTTTGTGAAGCTACCGTTTACCATAAAAATGAAAATGTAATATAGAACTCGCCAATTATATTTCTGTAAACGCTGTCCTTCCCTGATGTTCTTCCCTGCTTTGTATAATTTAAAGGTCTATAATTACCAACAGAAATGTATATATACTGGTGTTCATTTACAACACACATGTACTATAACAGTTCGGGATTGAAATGGCAAAGAGCATTAATATAAATGATAGCAATCTTCTACAAAGAAGAAATTAAGACATTTGGGCCTAAACCGATCGATTTTCTTATGTGTTGGATAATTGCTAGGAACAAACAGATAGCAATCACACGTTGCACCAAGTATGACAAGAATATGATTACATCGGTCATTTCTATTTTGTCAAATGAATTTAAAAAGCTTGATATATGTTTGCTGATTAGCATGTCGTGCCTTTTGCAACCACCATTTTATTGCTTTGCTATCACATCCATATCAAATGAAACATTACATCATCTTTCTAATGGATGAGCAGTGAGTTCGAAGACCTTCAATTTACATAACATACCTTTTTATTGAACGAGCAGTAAGTATGCAATACCATCAAATTACATAACATATGTTTCTATTGCATGAACAGAAAGTATGCAATACTATCAAATTAAATGCCTGCCAAGCCCAGAAAAAAACTGAATATCTACAGGTTAAAAAGAAACTGCACTTAGCTTGCGTAAAATATGAATGTAAAATGTTGAACAAATAAACATTATGAGACTAATTCCATTTTAAAATCCAATAATACGACGGATGTATATCAATATAAAAAATCTCAAATACCAAACTACAAAGTTTTAGGATGTCCAGGATATAGGCACAAATCTGGTAAAAAAAATGGACAAACACGGACCTCTGGAAATCAAGAGCTGGGATTAGGTCTCATAGAGAAGTAAGCATATACATATATGTATCTCTGGTCTATCCATAGTGTATACATTACAGTCCGTAGAAAGCCTCCAAAATCACATCTAAAACGATGACTTAATATTTATGTGGGAAACAATCCTTCTCTTTCATCTCATCCTCGTTATTGTTATTAGATGCTAAACAGTAGTTGGGCTTCCAATACTGAGAGAGAGAGAGAGAGAGAGAGAGAGAGAGAGAGAGAGAGAGAGAGAGAGAGAGAGAGAGAGAGAGAGAGAGAGAGAGAGAGAGGACTGATGACGGTATTTCTTTAAGAATTGTTTTTCTATTTTTTTGGAAAAATATTGGGATATAAAACAATTTCTCATGGAAAAAATTCTGTGCATTGCTGTACATTGATTTTTTTCCATGAGCAATTACTTTTATATCCCAATGTTTTTGGTTTTTTGGAAAACAATCCTTTTATTTATATATACTACCAATTTTCTGTGAAACTGTATTCCGCTGGATACTTAATTCAATCCATACAATTGTCTTTACGGGGTGTTTTTCGTATGACGAAAAATCTCAACAGCTGTGTGACATGAGAAGTAGTTCTCTTTTCTACCAGGAAATACTAAATGGAATTAAAGTTTATGAGAGAAATGTGTCAGTGACCAGCGCTCTTGACACGCTGTTTTACAACATATTGTCGTCTGAATTTATTATTTTATCAATGGAATATACCATAGAAAGTATGAGTGTGACTTAAGAGAAGGGAGACAGCCGAATATTACTTCATGACAAGTGAACAAAGTAAGTTTGTTATTTCACAAAATTATTTACATTTGTCGTCAGGTTCAATTGATTTGCAAATTCAAAGATTTGCTAGTAGGCTATACTGCAGTATGCTGAAATACTTATGAAACCGTGATTGGTAAAACTATGTTGAAAAAAAAAATTATTATGTTGTGAAATAACAAACTTTAATTGGTCTGTTTAAAAGTTAATTATCGATACTTTTCGTTATGGAAAACCCGTACAGGCCTATACTAGATCCATGTATTATGTATATCAATTCAATATTTATCAGGTAATCATATATATTTTATAGCACGAACACGATCATTATATAGAGTATCTCGTCAATAACTTCATTACTGAGAAACCGATGAGCATTATTTATGCATTTATGTATTGATATTGCAGGTTGTGATAAAACAAGATGGGTCTCAGAAGGGTTAGAGGTGTAATGGAGAGGGATCCGATTTCACGTGACGTGAATGACGATATGTTTCTGAAAGAAATACCCGGTGGAGGCAATGCGACCTATTTATCAGAAATGCTAGACAAAGTTGCACTAGGCCTAACTCTCAAGTTGCGATTGTATCTACGAAGTGAACTTTCTGTGGAATGTGGTTCTGATCGTAACATTACCTAGATCTATCGTGATATGATACCTGTACTACTGACGTAGTATATAGTAGACCCTAGCCTTGTGCTTCTGATTTCTTTCTGTGATTCTTGTTTGATTTGTGGTAAAATATGGATTTTAAGAATAAATAAATAAGAAATAAATATATGGTATTCTATTCTTTATTGATTGTCCATATGTTTGCATAATTTAAGAGAAGACTTGTCCGACAAATAGATAGAACGGGTTTGCTAAATATCCATGTATTCCTACGCCAAAATGTAAAGCGGATAACACTTGAACCACGTGACGATCTACCACTTGTCTTTTTGAAATAACATTAATATTCGTTCTGTATACCTGGAATGAATGAAATGTAAGTATACTACATTGCAGCATAAAAACCACAGGGGCATCGTTACACTGATCCCAACAACTGTTGATACTTGTTAGATAATAACCGATAAAACGTGCATTCCCAATTCGCCCAAAATATATGATATAACGACAAGTTTGTATATCTCACATACCATTCTCGCCTTAACAGAACATCTACATCTGCTTAAGAGATTATTTCTCTTCACCTTCAGACATCTACAACAGTCAAAGTGATGGTTTCTCATCAACCTGATACCACTGTTCAAGAGATGAGCTATTCTCATCCTAACGCGTCTATCAATGCTCAAGAGATGAGCTATTCTCAACCACATAACAAGCCTGCCACTGTTCAAAAGTGTATTTCTCCTCAATTTCACACGTCTACTACTATTAAAGAGATAACGTTTATTCAATTTTATATGTCTATCACTGTTCCAAAGATGATTTATATTAAATTGCACACGTCTACCACTGTTCAAGAGATGGTTTATATACAATTGCACACGTCTATCACTGTTCAAGACATGATTTATATTAAATTGCACAAGTCTACCACTGTTCAAAAGATGGTTTATATTCAATTGGACACGTCTACCACTGTTCAAGAGATGGTTTATATACAATATCACACGTCTACCACTGTTCAAGAGATGGTTTATATACAATATCACACGTCTACCACTGTTCAAGAGATGGTTTATATACAATGTCACACGTCTACCACTGTTCAAGAGATGGTTTATATACAATTGCACATGTCTATCACTGTTCAAGACATGATTTATATTAAATTGCACACGTGTACCACTGTTCAAGAGATTGTTTATATTCAATGTCACACGTCTACCACTGTTCAAGAGATGGTTTATATTCAATTGCACACGTCTATCACTGTTGGAAGAGATCCTTCAAAATCACGTGTCCGTAATACGCTCTTTTGATGTACCCACATCCAATACTGATTTTGCGATTCCATATTTATATTGGATACATAAACTTTATAAAACCCCATAACAGGAGAAGTACATAGCAGGATCCATTAAATGTTCTACCAACCTTTATTTTTACTCCTTACCAAGATATTGACCCCGTTAAGGAGAAACCTCAGCAATACTGCACAGTTGCTTATTCCAGAAGCGGTGTAAATCAAATGTGGATGCTTAAAAATTCTAAACAACTTTTTGAATATTTGAAGGCAAAAAATATTTTTCTCAAATTCACAGTATCAAAACATACGACTTCTCTACTCTTTACACAACAATTCCACATAAAAAATTAAAAGAGACTTTTTAGCATCATAGACAACTATTATTTTTCACTAACAGTGGTACCCGAAAATTTAAATATCTAGTGATTGGTTATCATGATACTTATTTTGTGCAAAACCACTCTGATTCTACACATAAATACACTGAAATTGATATAAAAGATGCTGAAATTTCTAATAGACAATATATTTGTAATGCTCGGAAACTG
Organism: Atrina japonica; assembly: GCA_030159075.1. Taxonomy (NCBI): domain Eukaryota; kingdom Metazoa; phylum Mollusca; class Bivalvia; order Pterioida; family Pinnidae; genus Atrina; species Atrina japonica. Next base: position 861,664 of record BROG01000014.1, read on the forward strand.
TCCTATGGGAACCAATTGTACCACTTAATTGGCTGACCTGTTTCTTTATTCATACGAAGCAGATTTCATTCAGAAACTGCTGAATCAAGAGAGCAAATAGCTAGTGGTGTTCGTTAATTTGACATTTAGATATATCGCCGACGTTTGTCAATTAATAATGACAATTTTCATACTGATGTCAATGCGATATATCCCAGCGAACTAGAAATTAAAGATACAACAGAATCAAGCACATGCGCTTTATACTTAGACATTTTACTTAATATAGACACAGACAGGAAATCGGGCAACGATTTCGGCTTTCCAAGTGTATATTTTCCACATTTAAGTAGTAATAGGAGTTTATATTTCACAAATGATCAGATATACCAGGGCGTGTTCAACATATAAACAGTTTATATAAAGATATAAACTACTCACTGGTAAATTATTGACACAGGGATATCGAAAACCGCGTCAATGTTCCGGAAATGTTACGGTCGGTATAATAGTCTTGTTTGCGATTACTTTATTTCACTAGGTGAAAAATTTTTTCTTTTTAATGGCGGTTGTTGAGACATCTGTACCAATTGTCACGAGGATTCGTTCCTCACGTATTTATTTCGATTTGACTGTGGACTCACGGAGGGTGTGACCGGTCGACAGGGGATGTTTACTCCTCCATGGTACCTGATCCCACCTCTTGGTTTTCAGAGGTCTGTGTTTGTCCGTTTTTACCAGATTTGTATGTATATCCTGGACATCCTAAAAATTTATACATTTGTGAGTGAGATTTTTCATATTCAAGAGATGAATTATATTCAATCAATTATAATAATCAATTTCACACGTCTACCACTGTTTAAGAGATGATTTCTCCTCAATGTCACACTGTTCATTTAAATTATATTCAGAAATTACTGTATAATGGTATGTCAGATAGATATATTGATTGATACTGCTACAATCAATAAAGTAATTAAAACTTTAAAATTTTTCTCCAGATATTGTGAAGAATTGGGTATGTTCTTCCTCCGCATCAGTTACAAGTATAAGTTGTATTACTGGTTTATCTTTTTGTCATCTTGGCAAATACTAACGCCTCTTATATATTTTGGATATAGATCTATAAATCTAGGTAACTGTTTTCCTAAATATATTTAAGCTGGCTTGCCACATAAAAGAACCCTCACGGCATTGGTTTCATCATCATCATCATCATCATCATCATCATCATGATAAAACATATGCATAATGTTGATTGTCACATGTAGTACATTATTCATGATATGTGGGAATTGACGACAGCTAAGTACTATATACATATTTTTGATAACCAAGATATCAGATTTGGCGATAATTAGATAAAAAACGCCATAAAGATATATTTATTTACTTACGCTCTATGTATAGAAATGCATCTACATAAGAAAAACTTTATTCCCAAAATCAAACGTACAATTCAAACTCTAGAATGAAACAGCTGGTTCGAGATTTTTGTACGATATTGAGATGTATGGATTTTATATTATGGCTATTGTTACTTCCTATAGTATGTCACGATGCGTGTCAACGTTTATTCGTCATCTAAATGTGATAATGTAAGCTCATTTATACCAAAAATGTCGGTTGACGTGTGAAAAGAAGAATCACAAAGTCATGTCAAATCACAGCTATGTTGATATTATGAAATTCCGCCTTAGTTTTCAAATAACAATTTTCATTATTTAATATTACATTTTTCATATCGATCATATTTATCTCAATAAACTTGACCTTGAGAAGGCTTTGGGCATTGATTGACCTTGAGAAGGCCTTTGTCATTGCTCATTTAACAAATGATTCCTACTTCGTTTACACTTATATATCTTTTTCACATTAAATCATTACGGGTTCTATATACCAAGTATTTACTGTAATTTTCTATGATATACATTGTTGAGTTTAACTACATCTGTAACAAATACAAATGTTGGTACATAAACATTCCTCGTTGCTGCATCATTCCAAGAGCTATATGTGTACAGTGATCTGTCAGTCACATATTACTCTATTGTCTTTACAAATTAATCAACGAAACACGGTACTTGTTTGACGTGTATAAGTGTTACACATGTGTAGCTATACGTAATTTCATTGATTCAAAAATTACTACAGGAATCATAGTTAAACGAAATACTTGCAGCATAAACATAAGTATCGGGAGACAGATTTGCATTTTGTGACACAAGAAAACTTCAATGGAAACCACAAAAAGTGGATCCGATTGTAAACAATTGTGTAGTTTTATATCATCTCTACGAAATGAAGACCTTTAGCCCTCTGCTGTGGATCAGGCGATGAATGTGAGAGTTGTAACACCCTAACGCCTACAGACAGATTAAAACCACAAAATATTTATGAATTTTGCGGTATACTTTCCAGTGTGAACGGGAAAGGAAACCGATTCAAATGGGAATTACTTTTGCACCTTATGATTCCTGATGAACAAATTTCCGTAACTACATACCGTCAATGCTTACTTAATTGCAGACATTTTGCGGATTTTTCATATGTATGATCAATATTGCCATTAGACGGTCTGTATTTGTACAACTTGTGCTGGGATTAAACGTTTATGAAGTTATATGTGATTTTGATATTTTGTATTTTAAAAATCGTAATTACCGTCAATGAATGGACGTTATTGTCAGAAATAATTACAGTCACCTTTTTGAATCTTTAAGAAATAATCATGTTGTTAGTTCATTGTATACCTGCTATTAACGACAGTTATTAAAACAAATTTGGACAGTGATATTCATTCGTGAAATACACAAATCTACCTCGTGTACTGATAGCCGATAATAAAAATAATTCTACCAAAGCATATTATCAAGGGATCTGTTTTACATATGAACTAGGCGGACATTCGATTTAAACGTCTCATCTTCCGTGTATACCTTGTGGTATAGGATTTAAATGTGGTATAGGATTTAAATTCAGTGAAGTAAAACCACCTGAGCTTTTCATTTAAATAACAGTGCAGTCGTTGATATTTGCTACCATCTATTAAGTTTGTATATCAAATAGTGAACGCCTACATGTAGGAAAAGACTGGGAATTATGTTTTAAAGCCACAACCAGCACTATAAGATTCCTTTGGATGCCCCGGACATGTTTGTGCAAGTTAATGATGAATTTACACGCGAATCACTGGAATTTTATTAAATCATCGGTGTACACCTTAATGTAAAATTTTAGTATTTGAGGATTATGAAATAATGGGCGAGTTTAACATGTATTTTATTTCTGTCAAATGGGAACAACGTTTACGAGATGAAAGAGCAACACGTACCGGAAAGCAATATCATTCTTTTTGAAGGATGTAAAACAGACGTCCACGTTAAGTCTAATACGTGTCATTTCAGAAGTAAAAGTGATTTTAATAGTTTTTAAAAAGGAAGGACGAGCACACATACTGGCGATAAATAATTTATTGAAGTGTACAAAGGCTTATACAATAATCTTATTAAGGACCTTGAGCAGACAATTACTCCTATATACTTGGATTAACATGTCACCAATAAACATAGGATTCGCTAACACGACAACTGATCCTAATGCTTCAACCGGTGTTCTTAAAGATTTGTTCACTACACTTTTGGATAATCAAACAAGTGATTATGTTACTGTGCCAAATTATAATTCTACCACAAAACCATATGATGCAGTGGGTGCTATGAAGTTTACAATTGCAGTTGTTATGGTCTATGGTGTGGCTGTCATTGGTGTATTTGTAATGGGTTATTACGGTCGACGGAGACCGGAGCATGACGAAATGGATAGGCAGGCTACAGTGTTCATTAAAAATCTAGCCACTGTTCGTCATCAAATTGAAAAACAATCGCATCTTGGAACTGTGAATAAACTTTTAGAAAATATACACAATGAGTCAGACTGCGAAACATCTATTAAAAATATACCACCGATACGTAAAGTAGATCATATAGGAAAAGAATTATTTTCATACATGGCATTGCCATTAATGGCTGTCTCAAATCAGGAAATGAGTAGTAGTGATTTTAATGATTCTGCCTTCAAAAGTGGTTCATCTAATGATAAAAGCATTCCCGATGGGGTCCTATATATTTTAGAGGAGGTGAAAGAAAATGACGATGATTTTGATGATGTATTTATGACTGACGAAGAACGACAAAAGTATGGTGTTGATCTTTATGTAGACTTACAGGAATCGGATATTTTATAGCTATTTATTCAGATATTAAAATCAGTTTATATATTTATATATTTAAATATTGATATTTTGATTTATACCCTCAAATATGCATCTTAATTTATGTTCTGACAACATCACATCCCTCAGTTAATGATGGAATCATATTTCGTGTTCCTATTGTTTCATTTTGGCTGAGCAAAAATCTCGTTCCACTAGGACTTTGATCATAAGTCGTCATTGCTTCCCTGGCAGTATTGGCCACACATCACATATCAGACACTGATTGCATAATTCAACCAGTATTCATCAATGTAATACTATCTGCTTTTTTAAATCAGCATCTTTAGTCGTGTATCAATATATGGTTGGAGTCCAATGTAAATTATCTTTAACTAAAGTACATTTCAATATAAATAAATAAATATACATATATATATATATATATACTATATATATATATATATATATATATATATATATATATATATATATATATATGCATATATATATATATATATATATGTTTATATATATATATATATATATATATATATATATATATATATATATATATATATATATAGATATATATATATATACACTGGCACCTTGCTACCTTAACGACACAAAGTGATCTGAATATAGAGATGCCTCCCCCCCTCTCTCTCTCTCTCTCTCTCTCTCTCTCTCTCTCTCTCTCTCTATATATATATATATATATATATATATATATATATATATATATATTACACATATTTTAAACGATAAATAGCATAAAAGGGTTTAATTAAAAAAAAAAAAGAAACGTCCTTTTAGCCTAGATTTTAGACTAAATTAGCATAATGTCATCTTGCTTATTAGAATCAATTTGATGTTGTTTAGCTGAATTAGAATATCTGTATTCACCGACATAACTCATCGTAATGCTTTCTACAGTGAAACAAATCGAGTATATAAATATTTCTCTCTGATTTATTTCATGAAAAGTTTTAAACAACCTTACCATTCTTATGTACCTTACGATTTTCTCACTTGAGGTATCAATTTATATCACTTATATATTTCAACTTATAGAAATTGTGGTACTTATTTGGCATAAGTTTCCACGAGTGGACTTTGTTCTTGATTCAATCACAATGAGCGAATATAAATATTGTTTCTCAAAGGTATGGGGCGAACAATTCATTGTATGACATAAGGTTTTGATAAATAAACAATGTTATTTACAATACAGTCAATAGTCTATTTGGAATATCACCGTATCTGTTTACATATTGTAGTTACCTACATTAAGTTAAACACGATTCTTAAAAACGTGTACATATTTGTGATTGCGTTATAGACGATATAACCGTATCTGCTATCACATTTAACTCGTTATGTTGTCTGAGAAACTTAAACAAACCCGACAAATAGCTTTGGGACGATACTTTTTCTATCTGTTGACACATACATTAAGGTTATGTCTACTTCAGCAAAATCAGTAGAAATTATGGATTTATTTAAAAGTTTAAAAAGGGCATTGCCTGTCTATCATACATATCTATTGGTAATTTATAATCTGAAAGTCAAAACTTATAATGTAGGTATGAAAAGTATGAAAAGTTAGAAAAGCACAGTAATTGAATAATCGGGTAAATATGTGACTTACGAAAGGATAATTGATTTATCTGTAAAGCGATGAGGTTGTTATTTATAATTACGTCAAATATCACGTGATTTCATTCAGTAAGCTTCTTTGAATTATTAAAATAAATGGTCCACATAGGATACCTATATTTCATTCATTATATATCAATAACAGCTATAAACAACACTTACTATTGTAAAACGTCTGTGTGTAGGAGTCATTAAAACATCTGATATCAATATTACATCTCTACCCGGATTTCGTTGGATTAAATTCTTGACATTCATCATTATATTATTCATTAGGTTCCCATGTAACATTTGCGACGTGTGTGACACGCTAACAGGGACAATGACTCCTTCCGGACACCTATCCAATTTCGTTAAGGATTCGCAATTGTTTTTTATGTTGAGACCATTTGTATATAAAATTTCGAGTTTCGATTTTTCATTGGTACTTTTTCATATTTACTTGATAATACTTCACTGGTGTTCACATATCATACTGAGGACAATGTTCCACGGATCTAAACTGTATCCTTAAGTTATCGATCCCTGTGATCTCATTTAGACTCGCCCAAATCAATAAATAGTATGATCTAATGCCATTTCTTGGGCGTGATCAAGTTAATATTGCAGGTCAAGTTATTATAAAATTAGGATTTTAGATCAAACACTCCTGAATTCTGGCAGTCGTTTTTTTAAATGGGAGGGTCCAATTGTTACTATAGGAAGTCAATAATTCAAAAGAAACATGTATCTTAATGTCACCATGTTATCAAATGTTATCACGTGGCAATATAATTAGGTTCTTAGAAACCGTTTTGTTTTATGTTTAATTCATAGTGTTACTAGGGTTTCTACAATGATGAAAGTAGAAAAATCTTGATATTGACAGAAAATGATGTATAGACCCTTTAGCAGTAATTGTAGTCCTGTGACTTTGCCAGTCTTCCGGTTGGCAAAATGAGATACCCGCAAAATCATAGACGTCGTTATAGTAACTGATTGTTTCTTGACGTCATTTTCCGGGAATCTATCATTTTGCCAACCGGAAGACTGGCAAAGTCACCGGGCTGCAGTTACTGCTAAAGGGTCTATTAAACATACAAATATTTTTGAAATATAGAAACTAGAGGCAAATAAAATGTTCACAAGATTATGATTATTACATATTAAATTCACCCCTCGTAGCAGGTATCGATTGTGATCTCATTTGTTTATGGGTAAAATGAGAAAAGTTATCAATTGTGACGTCATATGTTTGTGTGAAAATGACGTTGTTTTCTCCCTTAAAGACATGACGTTACAATCGATACCTGCTGGTATGGGGGATAAGAGTTATCGAAAAGCAACGAAAAGACCGAATTAAGAGCAAAAATATCAAAGTTATAGTTTTACAAAAAAGCTTTATTCTCGTCCTTGGATGATGTCTTTGTTACAAAACGTTCATTTATAAAGCGACCTACGTAAGAACAGAAAGGATGAAGCTACAAACTGGACCTAGCACCATAAAATTTAAGAATTGTTTTATTTTTCAAAATTTCCTTAATTTAACTTCTTTAGTTCCTAAGTTTATGGTGTTAGGCCCTTCTGTACCATGAAACGTGGTAATTTCAAACGCTTCCCAAAGTATACTAGTATTGCAGGGGTAAACTTTAAGGTACTTCCCATACAGATGTAACGGTTCCATTTTCAGAATTGAAATTTCTTAACGTAAGAGAAAACAATTTATCGACGACGTTTTGTCAATTAATAATGACAATTTTCATACATATGTCAATGCGATATATCCCAGCGAACTAGAAATTAAAGATACAACAGAATCAAGTACACACGCTTCATACTTAGACATTTTACTTAATATAAACACAGACGGGAAATTAGCAACTAAGCTATACGATAAACGCGACGATTTCGGCTTTCCCATCGTAAATTTTCCACATTTAAGTAGTAATATCCCTCAGTCACCTGCATATGGAGTTTATATTTCACAAATGATCCGATATGCCAGGGCGTGCACAACATATGAAGATTTCATATACAGAGGTAAACTACTCACTGACAAATTGTTGACACAGGGATATCGAAAACCGCGTTTAATGTCAACGTTCCGCAAATTTTATGGTCGGTATAATAGTCTTGTTTGCGACTATTCTGTTTCACTAAGTGAAATGTTGAGTTGCCTTTTCGTTGGCGGTTGTTGAGACGTCTGTACCAATTGTGACGAGGATATACTCCTCATGTGTTTCATTGGACTTGACTGTGGACTCACGGCGGGTGTGACCGGTCGACAGGGGATGCTTACTCCTCCATGGCACCTGATCCCACCTCTTGGTTTCCAGAGGTCCGTGTTTGTCCATTTTTACCGGATTTGTATCTATGTCCTGGATTTATACTTTGGTATCTGAGATTTTTATAATTTAACTTATTATAAAATATCTACAAAACAAACATATACATCTTTGTTTCGAAAATATTACTAACGTTAGAATATTACGATAAACTGACATTTAATTCATCTTTTATCGAAAGAATCAACAGACTGGTGTGGCAAGTATATCTATATTGAAATCAGGGTTACTATTGTGTGGTAGTAAATGCTATCAGTAAGTAAGACCATAACACAAATTATTATATAAATAAAAATTAAACTGTTGCTGATTGGATAAGCCGGGTTTTACCTCTCAAAATATATCTATATATTCTATGGAGAACCAGTAAATATCATTTTTAAAAACAGAATATGGAAATTCCCTTTTACATTATTGGAATTACTTACACTGTAGGATTAGCATATATCTATATATTTATATAATAAAACAGTGGGTGGATATGGTGTAATATTGACTGGAAAACAATATTGATTGGGCTATCGCGTCAGTCAATATTGGTTTTCATGTCAATATTACACCATATTCATTTAATCTTGAAAAAGTCCATCATTGTATAATACAACATAGTAAATATTGCATATCACAGACCTCTGGATGATTCAGAAATGAGATCAGGTGCCAGGTTATAAACTTAGATAACATCACTGGACTTTAACATTTTATTTTTATACCCAGTAGATATTTGTTAAGGTTTCCAGAGGTCCGTGTTTGTCCATTTTTACCGGATTTGTATCTATGTCCTGGACATCCTATTGATTTATACTTTGGTATCTGAAATTTTTATATTAAGGCAAGACATGATGTGTTTTTTTTCGAATATAATGTTCAAGAACAAAAAATTTCAATTATTTGAAGAAAACATCAAGTCTATTAAGTACAGCAGGTTAATACACCCAATTTATCAATATCTTGCGATGGTAACTGAAAACATAATACATTTCCGAGTTTGAAATGAAATACCACGGAACACAAATTTCACTGAAAAACGAAAGTAACAGAGATCAAGATATTTATCTTAACGACATATATAAGAATTTAGAATTACATGTTTGACTGTTTGATCTGTTTCTGAAGTTATTGTTTGTTTATTGTATTATATATCACTTACTAACACGTCGATATGATTTACGTCTGCTACAGACACCGTAAACAACTCTAACTAGTTGACTGATGTATTCTTCACAAGACATTAACCAATGTTAAGGATTTATCAACAACGGCTGCAAATAAGTTACAATACATATTTCTAAGTGAAAAATAATATCGTTGATGTTATTGCAAGTGCCTGCTGACAAATAAACACACCACGTTATATAGGGTAAATAACACAAGAGTTTCCCCAGCATCTTGTTGAGTAATATCAATATTGCTTTTATCACTGTCAGTTTCAAGATTTTCTTGAATGTCAAGATATCATGGAGTATTTGATATCCTTATATGGATATGTTTTGCATCTGAGAAAGTTTTATTCCAGTTAATGTATATGTCTGAAAATCGAGCTCGTGGCAAGAGCTTTGAATGGTCACATTAAATCAACTCTTACCGTATCGTCTGAAAGTCATCTGTATTTGACTATATTTTGTACTGCTTTAGTAATCTATAAGTAAAATGAAGATGTACCAATGGATATTCGAAATTCCAAGTCCATTAGAATACGACAAATTGAATATAATAACGGTCTCAACATGGAGAACAATTGCCAACCCAAGCAGGATAGGATCAGGTGTATGGAAGGAGTCAGTGTCCCCTATTATAGCATGCTACACCCGTTACAAATAGCTATGGGTACCTCTCGGTCGATGAAAAGACCAAACTTGGTGAAAAGGTAATCAGTTAGCTTTAGATCTGATTAGCGAAAGGGAGTCACTGTACATGGTCGTGCTCCGGTATTCTATGTATCATTCTTCATCAACAGAACACATTTTCTTCTCGTATGAAATTATATTTACTAAAATACTTTGAATGTATTCAATGACAAAGGAAAGGTTACGTTAAAAATCTAAGTGTCAAACACTAAAATGTAAGTCAGCATATACATACAACTGTACTGTTTACTTTGGTATTACGTTTATAATATTACAAAGGAATCAAATCACAATTTACATACATGCTAAAGATTGTTGAATCATTGTTCGTGAAATTTAGAATATGGTTTGCAAAATAAAATTCTCTTTCCACACACACAAACACACACACACACACACACACACACACACACACACACACACACACACACATATATATATATTTTCTGTATTTGTGCTTTATATATATATATATATATATATATATATATATATATATATATATATATATATATATATATTGTATATATATATATATTGTATATATTATGTATACACATGTATATTACAAATGCAAATTAAAATAGTAGCAATGTTTTATTTTATTTTTAAATATATTATGCGAACACAATAACCTTGTTTAAAACTGACTTAATTTCTTCATACCTTATTTGCCTCCGATATAAAATTTCTTGATTATAATTTTTGTATTATCAAAATCATTTTTGCGTCTTACAACTTATTGGCTCAATTGATGAAGTCTAATTGACAGAAACGATATCGTCTTGAGCATTATAACTTTGGTATTATGTTTATAATATTCATATCAAGTCTTCAGCTACTTCTTTTACTTTAGGCGTTAACAAGAATTTAATTTGAGTTGTTCCCCTTGCACTGAATAAGCAACGTAGCTATTATGAAAAACCATACCGTATTGCTTGCGGGGAAAGTTGGGATACCAAAAACCACATAACTAAGTTAGATCTAGTATTTTACCTGGTTCATCTCATTAATGTGATATTGGCGTCGCAATTTGAATAAACTGCAAAAAACTTTTACTGAGTAAAACTAAGGCTGACTGCGCCAAAATCACATTAATACTTATTATTTTGGCGTAATTAAACCCAGTTTCTCTCACTTCATCTCAAATTAAGCTAAGTTTAATTCATTTTTGTGATTTTGCCTCAGATTTAACTGATGACGGTTAGCACGCCAAAATCACAAAACTCAGTTTAATCCAGTTTTCCTCAAGGATAAAATTAACATAAACTTAATTTTTCTCAGCTTAACTTTGTTTTTCTACAGTTAATGCAAGTTACGAGAAAAACTAGTTTTAACTGGCGAAAATATAGGTTTAACTTACTAATGTGATTTGAGTTAACTGCAGAAAAACTAGGTTTAACTTCGAAAATGTATTATTGACACTCATTAATGTAATTTTGGCGCTGTTAAACCTAGTTTTTCTCAGTTAAACCTAGTTTTTCTCCAGTTAATTAGAATAACTAAGTTTAATTGTAGAAAAACCAGAATTAATAGAAAAAAAGAACATTAATTGAGAAAAACGAGGCTAAACTCATTATTGTGATATTGGTGGGTCATTGGGAAATACCACAAATTTTCTATATTTTCACAAAATTACGAGGTACAACTTAAAATCAGAAATAATTTGTCATTTTTCTTCATCTTCAATCAGAATTCCCGATATGAATATTGTTATCAATGTGAATAAGAGTAATAATCAAGATTTATAATGTCATCTCGTAAAAAGGAACCAAGAAGTCATAATGCACACAGAATCGTAACCTTTGGCAGTCCACTATATTAATAGGGGAATGAATCTGTATGCAAAGTCTCGACTACGGATAAAATTGAAGTGAGAGAGAGAGAGAGAGAGAGAGAGAGAGAGAGAGAGAGAGAGAGAGAGAGAGAGAGAGAGAGAGAGAGAGAGAGAGAGAGAGGACTGATGACGGTATTTCTTGTGTGTGTGTGTGTGAGTGAGAGAGAGAGTGCGTGTGTGTGAGAGAGAGAGAGAGAGTGCGTGTGTGTGAGAGAGTGTGTGTGTGTGTGTGAGAGAGAGAGAGAGAGAGAGAGAGAGAGAGAGAGAGAGAGAGAGAGAGAGAGAGAGAGTGTGTGTGTGTGTGTGTGATAAAAGTAAACAACAACAGTGAATTGTAACACGAAGTATGCAATTATTCATGATTTACACGTAAAATAAATAAATATAACAACCAAACATCAAGATGAATAATTTATCAGGAAGCAAAATTAATAAGGTTTATGTCTTGTATATATATATATATATATATATATATATATATATATATATATATATATATATATATATATATATATATATATATATATATATATATAAAATAATAAAATATATATTATATATATATGGATGGTGTTAGTGCTTTGTTGTTGTTTAGAGTTAGGTTGCGTTTGTAAGTTGTCAACAGGTGAAATATCAAATGGAATCTAGGTCAAAGGTCATGACAAATGTTGTAGAACATGTTTAGATTCCTGTTTGTATGAACTAAAGCTTAAACATTGCCCCGGAATACACACACACACACTAGAATGCTGTAAAAATGAAAGAGTATTTATATTCATTTGATTTAAAAACATAGTGTTGTATTTTTAAAACCGTCTCCAACTTTATAGAAAAGCGGCTCTTTGATCTAAATCGGGCGTTTTCACAATACCAAAAAGGTACTATATTTGTGTACATGTTATTTTTTCATCACTTAAAATTAAAAGTAAATGAAAATGCCTAAGACGTTGTTGATAGAGCTTATTAAAATCTTATCTAAAATGTAGATCTATTTATACTTTTTGTATACATGTGAGGAATATTGTATTTGTTACAAATCATATTAGTAAAAATATAAAGGCAAAAGAAAATGCCTAGACAGAGGTTATTTAAAATATTAACTAAAATGATGATCTATTTTATATATTTCTTGTGCATGGGAAATATATGGCATTTGTTACAACCTATTTATACTTCTTGTATATTTGAGAGGCATTTTGTATTCTGTTATAACTCACGATCTACTTATACTTCTTGTGTTTTTTGGAGGCATTTTGTATTTTGTTACAACTCACGATCTATTTATACTTATTGTATATTTGTGAGGCATTTTGTATTCTGTTATAACTCACGATCTACTTATACTTATTGTGTATTTTGGAGGCATTTTGTATTATGTTACAACTCACGATCTATTTATACTTCTTGTATATTTGGGTGGCATTTTGTTACAACTCACGACCTATTTATATTTCTTGTATATTTGGGAGGTATTTTGTATTTTTGTCTACAACTCACGATCTATTAATACTCCTTGTATATTTGGGAGGCATTTTGTATTTTGTTACAACTCACAATTTATCTATACGTCTTGTGTATTTGGGAGGCATTTTGTATTCTGTTACAATACACGATCTATTTATACTTTTTGTATATTTGGGAGACACTTTGTATTCTATTACAACTTACGATCTATCTATACTTCTTGTGTATTTGGGAGATATATGATATATGTTACAAATCATTATCTATTTATACTTCTTGTATATTTATGAGGCATTTTGTATTCTGTTATAACACACGATCTATCTATAGTTAATGTGTATTTGTGAGACAATTTGTATTCTCTTACAACTGATTTACTGATGTGGCCGGTTGGCTATATTAGTGTATAACTTGTTGATTTATAAATGATAGATGATAAGTAAGTAGTTATATCTGCAGTTATAACTGGCAGTAGATGGTCTTCACTTTTGTACACTTTATTTGTTATAGGTTTGTTTTATGTTTTCTAGTTTATTTGATTAATGGTTTAATTTGTATCTAAAAGTCATTATGTTGATATAGAGATGTTCCATATATCCACAAATTGTGAATCTCCAAACGACCCCACATACAAATTACTGTATACCGACACAATGACCACACAGCTATGGTATATAGCAAACGGCGATTGCTTTAACCTTTTTTCAATAACACATCACACGCACTTAGGGGAATGAATGCACATACTTTATTTATGACTTTTTTTCAACTTTAACATTGTTAACGCGAAACAAAACTAAATACAGTGAAACCTGTATATAAGGGCCACCCAAGTGACCAGAAAATATTGATCTTTAGGTGCAGTTGACCCTTATACACAGGTTCAATTTAGTTGAAATATGCAGTCAAGGATTTGAAAAAACTGGCCTTTATAAACAGGTCATCCTTGTATAGAGGTGGCCTTTATAGCAGGTATTACTGTACTTGAATATGTATGAGAATTCATATGAAGTTAATACCGACAACTCGTACATGATAAAGTTAACTTGTTCTGTTTATCCCCGAGATTAACTACGAGTTAATTCCCTTAGTATGATATTAGAACAAGTACCGCCACAGTTGCGTAGAGTTGAAGCACGCTATCTATCACATTACAAAACACTACTTATCTATGCCGGTTCGATTTGAACGTAACGTAAAGTATGTCTGGTAATGAAAAAGGATTAAATTTCATTAATAATTACATCATTTAATTTTTTTAATAATCGTACTACGACAAATGTGTGGAATTGGTAGAATTTCTTTTCTTTTGGGCTCTAATTGAATTTCTTTTTCATGTTTTATGACAGTTGTATAACATTAAGATGATATCGATCGACTCATTGATGTAAGTTTCTGTTGTGTAATTAATGTCAATTACATCGAAAGTAGAAATATTGTGTTCATTCTACTTAAAATTCATTGTTTTGGAGTTTGCAATACATGTCACGCAAAAACTTCGATATTGGAAGATGATATCATAAGTAATAAGGGGATGTATGGTAGACAGTGATCTGTTGAAAAGGGGCTACAACACGTTATCATGTTCAGAAATGAAGAAATGGAAAGAAAAAAGAACACATTAGGTAAGGAATGGACCATCAACAAGGACTAACACATAAGCTAAGGAATGGACCATCAGCAAGGACTAACACATTAGCTAAGGAATGGACCGTCAGCAAGGACTAACACATTAGCTAAGGAATTGACCATCAGCAAGGACTAACACATAAGCTAAGGAATGGACCATCAGCAAGGACTAGTAGTAAGACTTAGAGCTCGAACCACAAGTTGCATTATTTCTCGGAGGGATCCGTGGACAAGTGGTTAGAGCACCGCGCTTTGAAACATGAAGTCTCTCACTTCTGTACAGCGCAGGTTCGAGACACGCTGGAACCTAAGCTGATTTTGTGCAAAAGTATTATTCCTCTACAATAAAGTGTCTGTCTTTGATTTGTTTTAAACAAGGTATCATCTACAGTATGTAATCCTTTTCCTGTATTCTAGTTGAATATCTCTCAAGCAGAACATATCAAGACCAAGTACTTACACTGCCATAATCAATGTGACATGGTTATCTATAGACAGCTAGCTAATACGATAAAATAGAAAATATGCTACTGCAAATATATAACCTCTTAATACGGGAAATGGACATGGTTAAAGTACCAGGGGTATCTGTTTCCGAATCCCTACTGTAATATATTTTCATCGGTTGTAACCCTGGTTTGAATTACAACAAAATACGCTATAAAACAAACTTAAAACAATACAATGATTACTTGTTTCTTCTTTATTGTCATGTTATTGCAATTCACTTGACAAAAGCAAAGAAGATACTATATTCCACGATGTACTCTGGAAATTATGAAATATGAGTAGACATTTTCCATTTTACATAAGCATATGTTACGCCAGCGCCTTCGATGTAACTGTGAGATTGCAATATCAATGCAGTCATAATTTAGTAATGTATTGTTTGTCGTAATAATTGTGTATGACGTGGATGGCAGAAGTATTAGATTTGTGCTAATTATTTCAAACCACAGACCTTCAATATTATACTTAAAATTCATGATTATTTATGCCGAAGATGACATATATGTATATGTACCTGAATTATATACGTTTGTCTTATATAAACACAAAACACAATGACTCACTTAGGCTCATCAAAATACAACCACAAGTAAACGCCTTATACTTGGTGTTAACACATTGCATTTTGATGACTTTAATGACATTATTATAACATAGTGTATCTGGAATAGCGATGTTGGTTAAATGCTTTGCCATCTTGAATGTAATGGTGGATGTATACTGAATGATGCTTTAAACAGTATATGACAATATCAATAAAGAATTTTGTATCTTTTTTATTTCAGCATAACGGATACTATAGAGGCTCTCATTCATGGGGTACTGGTCTACATATAATTCATTAATTCACCGTGTTTTCTTTTCAATACTCTTTTCAAAATTTCTATTTATTTTATATTCTGCTTTTTTCAAAGCTTTTATTATTCCATCTTTCGTATAATTTTATTTTGTTACAAAAACAACCAAATATGTCGGAGGGGTTTGAAAATCACAGATACCAACATATAAATCTTAAAGCGATATATGCTGTCACATTGACGATTTTTGTCCCATGACATATAGACGAGAATATGATAAAATGGGTGTTCATATATATTATCAAACACGTGAAACGTTGTAAATGATCTTCTTTTCGAAATTAATTGTTTTATTAGAATTTAAGTTTTCCCGTACCTTAAATATCCGGCTGTATTTCCGTATGCAATGACCTTTTAGATAAACACTTTCGCCATCTCAAATGTGCTTCGTAATTGGGTCAAGGGGATCTAGGCCCTTTACACGCTCGGTCTATCAGCAATCAGTCGGCCTATTTTTATGGGTTTTTTTATATTTATTTTTAGAATACATGACGTGTTTGTATTGGAAAGTTTTATGAAAATGTGCTTTTCAGCGCTATTTTAAATACATGAATCAAATATATGAATAAAATACCTAATCACTAAAAGATTTTTCTTCCAATCTTTAATGTTATCCTGAAATGATTCCTGACATTGCCAAAATCGAAACAACTAACTGTTTAAACTATGCGTATCTCATGCTTTACAATCGTGCCGCAATGTCCGGAGGAGTTGGGCAGTTTAATTTCGCCAAGATTGATACAGCCGAGAATGCGATGGGACAAGATAAAAATGGGACGAGATCACCCGATATACCCGACACGTGGACAATTTCAGAAATGGATATTTTAAAACGACGGAAAAGACCAACTTTAACTAATTTAGGTATGGAATGATGATGTACGAAAATAAATACAAAGGGTGATAAGAATATAATATATATTAATTGCCAATTGCACGTGCTTTTTGGACACTCGGTACAATTACCGAAAGTTAATTTGCAATGCTTAGACTAATGGCAGATAGAAAAAACCTGATATCACGGTTTACGTTTGGCAAGATTGTTACAATTATACGCATGCATTTGTTATGCTAACTACCAGATGGTCTCTTTAGGATATATATGAGATAATATTATTACATGAAATGGACATGTACAATTGTTCATCTACGACAGCTCATATCAAGGATAAATTTATCAAGGAGACAAATATACCAATCTAGTGAACATTTAACACACACGGAAACCCAGAAGTGGGATTAGGTGCTATGTAGGAACAAGCATCCCTTATTAACTACCTAAACTCACTGTGAATCCGCAGTCAAATTCAAGTAAAACAAATGAGGAACTAATCCTCGTCACAGTTGCTTTACTATCTACTATAGAGCTTAACATTGATAACAGTCCTGAGATAATCTTCGTCACTGTTGCTTTACTATCTACTCTATACCTTAACATTGATTACAGTCCTGAGATAATCCTCGTCACAGTTGCTTTACTATCTACTATATAATTTAACATTGATTACAGTCCTGAGATAATCTTCGTCACTGTTGGTTTATCATATACTGTATAATTTAACATTGATAACAGTCCTGAGATAATCTTCGTCACTGTTGGTTTATCATATACTGTATAATTTAACATTGATTACAGTCCAAATATAATCCTCGTCACAGAACTTAACATTGATTACAGTCCAAATATAATCCTCGTCACAGTTGCTTTACTATCTACTCTAGAACTTAACATTGATAACAGTCCTGAGATAATCCTTGTCAATGTTGGTTTATCATCTACTGTATAATTTAACATTGATTATAGTCCTGAGATAATACTCACCACAGTTGCTTTACTATCTACTTTATAACTTAACATTGATTACAGTCCTGAGATAATCTATAAAGCTTTTATTTCCTTTTTTCTGATCACTTAGTTACAAATACAATGTACATTAAAATACACAGGAGGGAACATTATTCTATTTATCTAAATTTACAATAGGAAAAACTGTTATATTATCGAACGTCATTTAAATTTTAAACCTTATAAATATTGGTTTATAATTCGTAATAATTTGTTATACTTTTATGTTGAAAGGGACATTATTTAAATCATTCTTTGAATTGGGTAATTTATTCAATTATATACTAAATGTATTGCATTAATAGTTTTGTTTTTGCAAGTATAACACCAGTGTATGATATCGTTTTGAATATCTAAAAATAAAACTTAAGCATTAAAGTGCTATGTGTTATGATTAGAAAGCTTTAATTTCTATTGATGACGTAAGATTACTTGCTGGCTAATACAATATCGATTATATATCAAATGATAGCGTTACACTGACAAATAATATAAACTAATGGTGAACTTAGCATTGTTATCAGTGTGTGTCAACAAGACATTAAACCTTTATATTGCCATCCAAACACAATTTCATTATCATATTTTGGAATACGATTTTTGAATTATGATAATTAAAGTCATTTTATTGTACAGATGAAATAAACTTTTGTTAACGGGGCAATATGAAACATGTCTATTTGATTTGTCGCGTATTTATTAGGTTACAGTACAGATATTGGTAAAAATCGCCATCATATTTCTGTGTCTTCAAATTTCTCATAATTTACAAAATTGGTAGATTGAGCAAAGGTTTTACATCGATATCACAAGACCTTAAAATAATATGAGCTGTGCTACAACCACTATTGTTATAACGTTCATTGTTCACCATTGTAATAATTATTACTATAATGATTATGATGTCCGACAATGGTCAAAATCAACTCTAAACCATTTTGACACACTAAAAACTATCCCTCAACACGAAATGGTCTGCATTTATCATGTTTAGACTTGTAAACAGTTTTTCAGGCATAAAATTAATACTGTATTGCAATCGTAGTGGGCAATTTACCTGTAAGTCAACCACTCGGAAAACCTCTTGCAAACATCTATTAATTCTGAAGCAATGCCGAAAAAAACCTGGTTCAGAGTTACATTGCATGAAGCTACTCCACTTCCGATAGTCATCGATACATTTTGTTTAGTACAAATCGCACGTGCTTCCTTGACATTCGATAATGATCGTAGCTATTACCGGAAGTTAAATTGCTATGGTCAGTGATGGCGGATTCAAAATTACGAATACAACGGTTTAAGTTTGGCAAGTTTATTCTAATACTTCTCCAGTGCATTTGTTTTTATACATGAGATGATCTTTTTCTGGTAATTAAAATAAGATAAAAAAATACATCAAATCATTAAGCAACATTTGCTCCAACGACAGGTCATATTGTATTCAACATTCCGGATCCCCAATTCAATATCAGTTCTACAAAAGTTATACATTTTGGACGTTAGAGTACAGTGTTCTATTTTGCATACTGTAGTACCCCTTTTAGAAATGCTGGAAAGTATTCTGAAACATGAACATATACAGGAACTACTTTTCGCCTATCATATCTAAAACTAACGGATAACATTTTCACCGACGTTGACCTTTTTACCGGACTCCGGAGGTTTTCATGGAGCATTTGCTACGGGTGTGGCATGCTGGCAGATGACGCTGACTCCTTTTTGACACCTAGTCCTATCCTGTTTGGGATTTGCAGTTGTTGGTCATGTTGAGATCATGTGTATACATTCTGTATCCGATTTGTCGTGTTCTCAATGGACTTCCGATTATCCATGATCGATACTTCTTCCTTTTTACTTGCTAACGATATACAATTTTTTTTGTAACCATATAGACAAGTGTTAAATTATCAATCACAATCAAAGTACAACGACGTCACCAAACAGTGTAAATTAGCTGTGTTGGCAATATGGATTGAGTGGTATCGTTATGATATGGAAACAATGGGTTCATTATTTGACACATATATCAATTATATATTTAGGCATTAAGACAGATATTCGGGATTTTCAGGATAACGCCCGTTATGAAGGCATTTCTAATCACGTATGATCAAAGAATTTTAAATGTTAAAAAGTACATTTAGTAGTCATTTTTAAACGAATTAGCTAGTACTTAAAACCATGGAATTTATTCAAATGTTGCTTAAAATTTCATTGATAATTATAGTCTTACAGCATGTTCATACGTCATGTCCCGATTTCGGAATGATTTTGCAGATTGACAAATGTTAAATAAACTGCATAAACGAGACGATAGACGCTATTACCAATAATGATGAAATCCAATCTAACGGATTTCAACAAAATTAAGCAAGATGTAGCTCTATGACTTGTAAATGTAGTATGTGATTAGAAGTCGATCTGTCCATTGTGGAACTAGGGGATTTCCAGGTTTTGGTGGGGACATTCCCATTGGAAATTCTAAACTAGATCAATTTCTCAGGGAAAATTGGATTGGTCCCTCATTCACACAATTAAAACCAGTCTATTTTCAGTGCCAATTCTTACACTTATCTTACATTATTACAATATCTCTGCTGTGATAATCCCTTTGACACGATTGTAGAAATTGCACAGAATTGTACTTTCAGATTGTTGTACACAGGGTGTATCCCAGCTTTATTCGTATATTTTGCGTTGTGGTCAACTGTTGTAAACCAATATGTCTGTAAACCATACACGTGAAGTCGTAAAACTAATTATAATGTGACGTAAGCTCGATCTGATTTTGTAAATTGATGTATTTCGAAGTTAGTCTGTTGTAGTGTACTATAAAGTCTGAACTCTACGTGCAAAATCTTAGTTAATGTTGCATTATATATTGCACGTTTTGTATTGTAGTAATTCAGCTTACACAAATTAAATCTACACACTGTACATTGTACATGAAAATACATCTATAATGAATCATTTGTCGTCATTAACAATCATTTAGCAAGTATGAATATCAGTGGCGAATCCAGAACTTTTTTTTCAAGTGTTTGTGTGTAACATAATCATACTATTTACAATTGTTATGCAATAAATGTCTCAATGCAGATATTTTCGATTGTTTTGTAAATTGTTGGCAAGAATCCGTTCCAGTGTTAGGAGACACACAGTGTCTATAATTCCTTTCACCTCCGTATGTCTTCATTGGAAACTTGTCAAATTTTAAAAACCAATGCAGTTAATCATATTTTATTATTATTCTGTGTAAAGTGCCTGTAAGATGATATTGTAAGGGATATATCGGTTAAATTTTCACTTCACAACCAGCGATTTGTTGGGATTTATAGATTGTTGTTGTAAGGTCCAGCTCACAATCACGTCATCCTTGCGGCCCGACTATCCTTTTGGGGGAAATCAGTGTGTCCTACAGCTGCTCCAGAACTCCATACAAATTCGCAAGGCCGCAGGGCTATCGCAACATCGCCAAATAGATTTTCGACATACACATTTTCCTAGCGATTTGGGGGGATATGCAGCCGTACAATTATTATACGATTTCAGTTTCAGTTGGATCTGAAGTCAATAAATTATTGCGGTTTATTTACAAAGGTCGCACGGCTACTGCATGAACACTTTACAGCTGTTACGATGCCGTTGGACAATGTCTACAACTGCCGACCTATGCGGATTTGTTGGGAATTGTCTATGGTACCCCGGGACCGCAAAATCATACGATAAAAACCACAAGGCTGATGTGAACTGGTCTTTAAAATCTGTTGTAGGCTAACCAATTAAAGCAAAGTGCCCGAAATCACCCTACCTCTCAGATGTTTGTAATGGGTATGTTTTTCTTTCTCTTTTCAAACAAATATTGTTTATTTTCTTTCAATGTATGTTTTTCAACAAATTATTCAATAGTATTACATTTCTTTCAGTAAACAGCAGGTTCAATGACTTGGCAACTCTGTCCAGATATTTTGTGGGTCGTACATCATGGCAGACTTGACCATGACACTAAGGGGGATTTATGTAGAATGTCACAAAGCAAGCGTGAATAGGATATATACGCACATTTAATACAGATATAGAATGTCATGACTTGGAAAATTTGCGACAAGAATAGAAAAAACGCTAAATATATTGCATAAACCGTGTATCCCGCTGGGTAAGAAGAAAAGCACGGCACAGCAAGAAAGACACTTCATAATTTGTAAACACTCGAGTTACTTTCAGTTATTTTACCTGGGTCAATACATGGTAAAAATACGCGTTTACAAATCGGGAGCATGCTGTTTTCTTTTGTCCATCTATTTTGAAAATGCTATTCTACCGCATGATAATGCAAATTGCTTGAGGAATACCACAATTAATCCAATATACCAGGAGAGATTTGAAATAAACAAGTGTTTTACTGACCAGAGGTTCTTATCATATTTGAACTGTCATTGTCATTAGTACGCTTATGGCTTTAAGAGCCGCGAGGATGATAACGATGAATACATTTAATTTTTTTTTTCATTTTTGTCTCGCATAAAAAGACATTCGGGTTCGAATCTATGCCGTGTCTAAGCAGAACTAATAAAAATTTCCAGTCAATTTCAACTTTCTCTGTATTAGAATGCATTTATACATGAGACGTATAGCATATTTAGTATATGCTTATTCAAAAAATGTCTACCGGCACGGTACCTAATATTGGACGGAAATAGAGGTTTGTACCGAATATCTTCACTTCAACTGATCAGGTTACTTTGAAATTTTGTATCATAATAGGTTACCTTTAGAAAAAATAGTATCTGATAAATTTTGGTGGAAAATACGAAACAATCAGTGAATTTAGCCAATTTAAAAACCCAATGTGGATGCTATAATCGTGATTGCAGGAGCCGGACCTATTGCCTTCATTCCCCGGCTCAGAAAAAAGAAAACGTTTGATAGAAGGATGGGTTATTACACGGTCAGTAGCAGATTCAGTGGGGCGTGGAGGTTGTACACCCCCCCCCTTCAACGCCAAGGTATTGATGTTTGTACAGCAAAAAAAACCAACTGAAATGCCCAGAACTTGACAAAAATGATTAAAACTTATGTATAAATATATACAAAGCTGGAAAGTTCATAAAAATTAATTAAAAAAATCAATAAATAAATCGTGTCGGATTTTAATCTATACGGTGGCGAACAGGTTACAATGTACCCAGATAAACACCGTTTGCTTCTGCAAGTAAACTGCTTAGGTTTAGCGGGGTTCGAACCCGCATTAACGAAAGTTGGCCAAACTTTCATAACAATTTTTAATTTTGTATCATTCGGGTGGAGTGTTTACGTTGCCTTGGTGTGAGCAATGTCCGTATATAACATGTCGTATATTTTCATCCCCAAGTTTGGTAAATTGAAAATTATTTAACGACTGCATAGACAGGGGCAGGCACGGGATATCTTTTTAGCCAACTTTAGGGGTGCCCGCTGCATACCGCCTATATCTGCCTCTGAATCTGTCCCATAAATGAGTAAAAACATATTGTATAGATTCGAACAGTGTGCCGTGTGATATGTATCAACGGAAATTTTTTTATATAAAAGAGGAAGATAGAATACAAAAAAGGAAAGAAAATCTGGAATTGATAAAAAAATATTTTAAAAAATGCTTAATTTGCAAAGAGTATACAACGTATTCCGGTACCAAAAAACTTTAAACCCGAATTTCACACAACCTGATTGTTACGGACCATCTTGCTTTCTTATTCGGTGATTTTGCACTCATTGACTCGTAATGAAACGAACAAACATATATTTGCTGTTTCATGTGTTTGTCTCCCGCCATTGTGTAACGAGAACTGGATACTCATTCTTTCTATAAATATTTTGAGTGTAAAATACTTCACAACTGACTTTTAACACCCGCATTACTGCCTGTGGGGAAATAACCAATTAGCTCTGCCTCATCTCCCTTTCTTTATTTTTCTAAAAGTAAATATGTTAAACAAACAAAAAATCACGCGTACATTATATACCTATTCAATTTGTTTTTAAACAAAAGGAAATATTTTGATTAAAACGTAAATTTACATATTCGTTTTAATAGGCTTTCCGTGTCGCAGATATCATCTAAGTAAATGTAAAATCGAATTGCATAATATTGGATATTTTATTTTCTGTAGAATTTTGTTGTTGAAATCTAAATCAGATTGCTTTATATCGTTATGGTGTCAATGAATTAATTAAAGAAGGGATAGAAAGGTTAATAGGGATATTTTAGTTTGTTCGTCGTGGGTCCGTGCAAACACTGCGAATTCTATAGCCATCTTTTTGTTTAACGTAGTCTTATCTGGTGTTCAACAGATATTTATGTTTTGGTTTATAATTATAAAAGCAACGTAAAATGATGTTAATCCACTTACCCATACCCTTTCGGAAGTGTAAGTAAATTAACAAAAGCATGTGTTTGTGTTTAAAATGTATCGAGTCCTCGTTTATCTTACCTCTATATTACTGCAATAAATTAAACCTACTCGGGTACATACCCGATGACTGCATAGGTCTTACTAATTTGACTTAATCAGATCTTTCCAAGTGCCCAATGTTGTTGTTAGAAACATCTACTTTTGGTTAGATCATGTCCTCTTGTATGTTTCTCAAATTTTAAAAGTTAAAGAGGATTAAAAACAATAAATAAATATTTTAAAGATATATTTGAAAAAATCTAAATTTCTAGGTTTTTTGTTTACCAGTTGTATGTATTCTACGGAAAATGTTTACAAAACCATATTTTAACAATGGCAAAAATCTACTCCATCTTCTGTTTAGTTTACGCTAGCTCGGTTCAATGGGTACATGAATGTCCATTTAAACCCTTGACTTCCAAAAGTATCGTCATACGCAGTTTAAGTACAGTTTAAAATCTACTATAAATTTAATTCGAAAGGTTAATACGTAAAACGACCGAAAAACAGTGCACATTGTTAATAAATGACGGTGAAACTCAAACATGTAAAATACCATGGGTATGTAGGCCTGTATATCTGAATTTACACCCCGGACCACAACGTCAAACTATTGTCCTATGACAAGTAGTCATGATGCATTTAGTAATTTCTTACGAAAAAACAAAAATTACCCATATGTCATACGGCACTATCTAATCCCTCTGTCAGGGTTTTTTTTATCATTATTATTATTGCAGAAGATGCCCCGATGTCCAGACAGCCAGTCACTATATGTACATCAAACATCTGGTCTCTTTAATATTAAATATTCTTAGTTAATAATGTATTGTCTTTAAACAAATACTCAAACTATCGTATCTAATTATCATTATGATTAATAAACGATCGATATCTTGATTAGTATGATATTCCCGAGTCGGCGTCTAAAAACCGCCATATTGTAAAACAGTATACATTTCTGACACAAAAAGAGACGATTAAATATGCAGCATTTGTATATGAATATTAATGCATGTATACACATATATATTTTTTTTCAACGACTCGGTTAGGTGATACTGTAATTAATACCTTAAAACCCGCATACATTTAAATGAAATATACGGTATACCCTTTATATTGTTCACAATTATTTCAAAGTTAAGACAATCAGACAATATGTTTTATTTCTTCTAAAATTGCACAGTACATACAAGTTGGGACCAGGAAGGGTGTCGCCACGAGCTGGAAACATAAGAACCGACTGTTGTATTAATTAATCCAAAAAGTTCAGTCAATTGATGAATGTCTCTGGTAATATACTGTATATCATGAATATCGGGTGCTGAAAGATTGGCGGCCATATTAACATATAATATTTAGGTGTATTGCTAATCAGTGTTACACAATTGGCTGTAGTGTATAGTGGGATATGTTCAAATTCCTGGTCGTAAAGAGTACTTATTGGACTGAAAATAAAAATAAATAAGTACGCCTATTGCATATGTAACTATGATGTCTTCTTTCCTATATTATAATTTTACGGCACTAAATACTGTATACTATATACAGTACTATCATATTCTACAATCTACTTAATACCCAATAATATACTTCTAAACTGATATGACATATTGGTCTATAATTTTGTTAATGGGTAGTCGAAAGGATTAATTAATTACCATACAACTCCCACTTACAATTAATCCGCTTGTTCACACTCGGTTAATTAGTTGTGACCATCGTGGGAAAGTATCATTTTATTAGTAAAGTTCCAAAATTTCACACACTGCGCATACTCTGTCTTACAGCTAACACTCCAAACTGTCGTTAAAAAATAATGGCTAAAATCCAATCGTCATTCCGTTACATCAAACGACCGATATGATTAATCTAGAAAGGAGTGTGATCTTTTAATTTTTGTATTTAGTACAAGTACTTATTTGGTACCCAGGAAATTAAAATAGGAGGTCCGAGAATCGTGGAAGTTCAAGTTTAATTATTTCCAAAAGCCGTAAAAGACTTAAAGGACATAATAACATTTAAGTAGAGATGACCACAGCCTTAATATATTATA
This sequence comes from Atrina japonica, assembly GCA_030159075.1. NCBI lineage: Eukaryota > Metazoa > Mollusca > Bivalvia > Pterioida > Pinnidae > Atrina > Atrina japonica. The sequence goes on from BROG01000014.1 coordinate 888,325, forward strand.
CACAAATCACTGGCAGATTTTAAATTTTGAATTTATTTGGTGGTAGGTAAATTCAAATCAGAATAAAACCTGACATCATTATAAGATGACATCACTTGAAAATACACACATGTAGTTCGGAGTAAGCGGAATTTTACAGACACAACAAAACCAGTCTTCATAGGGAGGTGGTCTTTATACAGAGGTTGATTTGTATGCAAATGATACTATTGGGGACCAGGTGATCCTTATACACAGGTGGTCACTTAAGCATGTTTTAATGTATTCTCTCTCTCTCTCTCACTCTCTCTCTCTATCACACACACACACACACACACACACACACACAGACGCATTCTACAAGGATTTGGCAAACAATGGAATCGTAAAAACAAACACATGACTGAGAACGAAGTCGCCCACAGATGAAATATAAGACGTATGTGACGTAAAAAGTATTTGGATACTAGTACTGTTTATTGTACTTAAATACCGATATACAGTTATACAGTGCTTAATTAGGACAGTTAACTACTACCACTATCATCATCATCATCATCATCATCATCATCATCATCATCATCATCATCATCATAATCATCATCATCATCATCATCATCAAAGACTTAGAATTTATCTATGTCTCAATTTCAATATAAAAAATATAATAAGAATACATCATGGCGTCAAATGTCGGGTTTGAAATCAACTGAATTTTACGAAAATATGTTGGTGTGCCACCCTCTACAAATTCGGTTTATGATATAAAATATACTGCGATATGTCGGTACTATATGTAGCGTTACAAGGTGTTCACGGTATCATACATTGTGTGTCGCTAGTTGATAAATCGTTGAAGTTTTACCATGCATTTATACTACACCAAATAGCTGCAGGGAACTATGTACTAAATGCACCTTACTTCCACTGAATTATTATGATGAGGAAGATACGAAAAAAGAAATAAAATTTATACACATACAAATTTATCAAACAGTTAAACATTCGAAATACCGTGAAACGTATCCGCAAAAATTAAAAAAGAAATTAATTAAAGTCAATCAAAATTATGTTTTTACTTACTAACGAAGCAGGAATTTGTAATAGATTATGACAAATCTGGAATGTTTGATTTTTTTACACAACTCAAATACAATTTGCAACAACATCGTGAAAATGAATATTAAATCTGTTCTCAAATTTATTCACAAACATCAGAGGCTCCCCTTTGTTTTATAACGTAATTATCATCCATTCTTCAATTATAACACATGGACAGATAAAATTTCTTTTCGTTCGCGTGAACAATTTTAATTAATTAGGTCGTAGTTATTACGTAGGTTATTTGTAATACTACCATTGCTCCGTCGCACTTCTAGTGGGCATGTTAGGCGAAAACATTTTAGAGTAACGTAATATGCATATTAATAAGTTGAATCAGGTCAATAGGTGTACTGGAATACTTCTCTTTTTGTATTACTCATAATTATATTTATAAATATAAGAAATTTACCTTCATATGTTTTTTCAATATTTGAAATAAATTTCGTAAAAAAACTGAAATTTAAAATAGAAGCAAATAAAGGTGAAAAAGGAAACATGCATTTCTGTCAAGTGTAAATCAGTAGAGAAAACTATTCTCTTATTTTCATGTATAGGTGTATAAAATAAAAGAAATTAAATTGAATTAATATTCATTACATATATATAGCTCTATCCACGCAATTATCTATCTATCTATCTATCTATCTATCTATCTGTCTGTCTGTCTGTCTGTCTGTCTGTCTGTCTGTCTATCTATCTATCTATCTATCTATCAACCCACCCACCTAACTAACTATCAATTTGCATTTAAACGATTTGAAATATAAAATTATAATCATAATATATGTTTTCTGTGAGAAAATTGGAGATATATACTGTGGTTGTAATTAGATAATTTAGGATAAAGGATTGGGGATATCGAAATACAATGCATCGTACATAGACATCGCTTTAAAAAATGAAAATAAAGTTGTAAATTTTATGAAATGTACAGCTTCTGTCAGTTTATCCCCGTAACGATTTACAAATTGCATTTAATCCGTCTATAAATGTTGTCACATACGACGTATATAATGTAACCAATGCCCTGGGGATGCTGGAATTACATTGTCGTGTGCCACCAGACCTAAACACCCTGTGGAAGTTTATATGCATTTTCAGCTCATAGTAAACTATGTATATTACTGGTGATAATTTCTTGGTTTAAACACCAGAACGACATGATTAGTATGTCCTGAAACCTTTAATACTTCAATGACCAATCAGAATTAAGATTTTGTCACGTGACCATAGGTATTGTACAGGTACGCTATATCTGTATTGTGTATCACAGGTAAACTTCATATTTACATCGACCAGTGACAGAACAGTGTGGACGGACGAGAAGTTGTTATATTTCAAAACTAAGCTGTTTACACAGATATTGGTTGCAAAACTGGTTGTGCATTTTTAAAAAACTGGGATATAATCATTCTAATCGGAGAAATGGATTATTCATCGGAGAAAATGTCCACGTTAAATGTGATAGACGGTGCAGATAAATATACAGCGTCTATAGAATTTTCAAATGCTTGTAGAGAATTTTATATGAACAGAGTAAAGGCTACTGAATCATTTAAGAAACAAATGCAACAGACAGAGGATGCTAAGAATGAACAAAGAGATCTAGAGAAACCCAGAAAAACATCATCGATAGAAAACGCAATGGAAAAGCTCAGATCGGAAATGGTATGTATTTAACCGTGTATTTCTATATCAGTGATTAATAAATAATTTTAAATGTCAAACTACTAAGTAGAAAGCGCATATAATGAAAAAAATATTAAAATATATTAATGAATATGAGCTTACGTTACACATACATCATAACTGGAATTCCCTATACAAATACCCCTTTTTATTTTATGTTCATATGAAACTGATATTAAATAATAAATTCAGTGTTGTAAAATATAATATAAGGCTTACGCAACTCCAAAATCGTCAGCGGATTTTCCTTTACAAAATACCCATTTTCTTTTTATATTTGTATAAAAAATCAACCTTACAAGCATGAGTCGACAAAATTTTCAAATTAACAGAGAGAATGTTATTACCTGTGGCTTCCGACAAAACGATGAGCCATTGAGATTAAAATCGATGTATATTCACTCGCTTCAGTAAACTTAAAAGGAGGCATTTATCTATCTACTTTTCATGTCTATTGATGAGTAACACCACAATAACACACATTTAATGCTGGTCTTTGTTAACTTTAACTTCTTTCTTTCATTTTCTTATTCAAAAATTGTTGTGGAAATTTATAAACATTTGAAAGACATTTTATGAAAATGACAGTTTTATAGTTTTTTTTGCTACCCCCTCAGCTTACGTGTTTAACTGCACCTGTAAGAAGAATAAATGCTTAACCTTGACCAAGAAATGGGATTTTGTAATGTAAACTTCTGTAGTGACTAAGGACAATATTTTACAAATCTTTAATTTGATCTTATCAGTAGATGTCTATCACATTAGTGGTCATTTGTGATTAGGCCACGTTGGTTAATACTGCTACCAGAGAAACCTACAACACATCTATGTTATATCTCTCTGATACTATTTAGGCTATAGATTTGCACCTGTATAGAACGCCGTATCTTAACAATGAATAGTTCTACCTACATGTACATGTATAATACGTGATTTATGAAAATAATCAAGAGTTTTGAAATAATATCTTTATTTTCGAATAAACTACAAAGTCATTAATAAATAACACCAAACGTGATTATAAAAAACCAATCACAGTCGTGTTAACGGTACCTGTTGTACATGTATCATACTTAAAATAGGTATAATCTGGAGTTAACAGAGATAATAATACCGTTTCCATAACATTTTAGACTCTGTACTACAGAATAATGTGATATTCAGAACATACACCAGTTGGAAAATTAACCAGTTTGCAAAGCTATAATATTAAACGTACACTACAAGTTATATCTATGTAAATCAGATAATCACTTTTAACAAATTTACATACATGTAACAAAACTTTAGTTTGCTACGTCTTTTTTTCTTTTTTTTGTAATGTGTAATTTTCATACACTAATTTTACATATCAAAGGAGATAATTCTTTTACATATAGACCCATAACTAGAACACGTGACTTAATGGAAAATATCATGTTTTACAGGCCTCGTTGATGGACCAGGATCTTTGTCTGATGCGCCAACTCCTAACTCTAAACGAAACGATCGAAGACATCAAAACAAAACGCATGTACGGAATGAGCAAAAATTCGCTTTGTGCCAGTTCAGGAAAACTTAGTGAAAGTGATTGGTCTATGTCTGAAACGGACATGTTTTCTCCTGACGACGAGGAACTCTGCAACAAACCAGTTATTAAAGTGCCCAAGGATTCTAAGAAACAACAGCGTTTATCAGACAGTCTCCAACAAAACAAATTAAGTTTGAACAATGGAAACATTCACGAAAAATCTCGATTTGTTGACACTGAAATTTTGGTAAATGGAAAACCAATTCATGTTGTTCATGGTGCTCAGAGTTCTATAGACTCTGGTTACGACGAGACGGACTCATACCAGACGGATATAGAAATTACATTGTAACAGACGGAACCAAAATAACTTTATGGAAATGACCTGTCAAAATGACCATTTCTACTTTACCGTGCGCCGATGTCAATCATAACCATTGTGTAATACCCAAGCTACAGTACAAAATATCTCGCCTTCAAGACAGGTCACAGCCATTTATTTAATGTCAAACATGGATATTAATCACCATTACATAATTTATGGACTATCACGAGAGGCCCTATTCTCATTCGTCCCCGGGATAAAACATATCAGGTGTGTAGATATAGTTTATAGTATAATATGTAAGATTAGACTGATGTTTTCTTAACAGATTGTTAACTTTATTATTCATAAATTGAATGACGATCAGATATATATCATTAATTTGTTATTTATAATTCTTTCATTTTCACCATAAATCAGAGCCTCTGTAATTCTTTTCTCTTTTTGAAAATCATTTTTACGGACTGGTAACTTATATTTCCTTTATATTTTCTACTTTCAGAATATGCTATTGAAGCGTAAGAGGAACATGGGCATTATCGAAAACGTAATGGAAAACGAGAAATTTACAAATGAATAACCAATCAGCAGGACTGATTGAACACACAGAAACAAGACATTGAAACCTTATGTTATATATTTGCAAATACGCTTTCTAATCTCAAATTTTATATAGTGTATTAGAAATACCATCTTCATATTATAGACTTCAGTGTAAAATGGCGGGAATCATCAGCACACATGTTAAGATGCACATGATAATGATTATAAGAACATTACAATTATATCTAAATGTCCTACTACATTGTATGTATGTTGTTAGTTCTTTGATATAATATTATAAGCCTATAATACATGTTATAATGTACAGTGCTTTCTTTATACATCAGCATACGGTTACAACTCGGTGTATGAACCAAATAGCGTGCTTTTAAAGCCAATGAGATTTTATGCTACAATCATATGAATGTGAACTGATAGCTTCTAATTATTAAATGCATTCCACAGATTCACAGTACAATAAAGAAGTACCAATTTTATATATAATATGATGAAACATTTGTGATCGAACAGATTGGCCAGTCTTTTGTAAATATCGAGATCGGTTGATCCACCTCAAGAAATCCATTTTCTAGTCATTATTTTATATGTTGATCTCCAATTATTTTAAGTTACTGTAATAAAATCAGAAACATAAGACATATCTTTGTTATTCTATAGATTAGTAACTGCTGACATGTTTTCCAGCTTTGTCTCCCGGACAATCTGAAAATGAATACTTCGGTATCTGTTATTTTGTATTATGATGTCAGTTATACATGTATATAGACTGATGTATTGGCTTATGCCATTCGTGGATTACAGCTACATTGTACTAACACATCAGAAGTTAAATCATATCTGAGCAATTTGAACACAATAAGACAGAGCTTACTTATTTATATATTATATGTGTTGGTCTGGCACAGAACAGTCAAAGAGTTGAACCATGTTTTGTTATGGTACAATATCAGAGACTTAGTACATTGTTAAACCATATCTAAATGTGGTTAAACATCAGACAAAAAGCTGAATCATATTTCAATCTGGTATGAATTAGACAAGTAGTTGAATCGTATCTAAATCTGGTACAATATCTGACAAAGGAATGAACCATGTTATAATCTGATGCAATATCAGAAAAAGAGCTGAACCATGGTTTGTTTTGGTGCATTATATGGCGCAGACAAAAAGTTGAACCTTATATACTACTATAAGATAATAATGATACAATAAACCGAGCTGACTTAAACATACATTGTATGAACTGTATGTGTTGGTCTGGTACAAATCACTCAAATAGTTAAACCGTGTTTCGTTATGATATAATGTCAGATACATTGTTGAACCACATCTTAATGTGGTTAAACATCAGACAAATACCTCTGGAGTTGAACCATATTGTGATCTGGTACAACATTAGAAAAAGAGTTGAACCATACTTTTTAATTTGGTGCAATGTCAAACCAAGAATTAAACCATATTTTATTCTGGTTCAACATCACACAAATAGTTGAATCATATCTTAATATGGTACAATACCAGACAAAACATTTGTCCACAAATCTGTTACGAAATCAGTCAAAGAGTTAAAGCATATTAAAATCTGTCACAAAATCAGTCAAATAGTTGAATCATTTTTATCTTGTACATTATGACATCAGTCAAATAGTTCAGTCATGTTTATTTTTATATTGTACAGTATCAACCAAAGACCATGTCTCAAAATTACACTGAGATCATAATTACATGTTATCTCAATTCAACATTGATATACAATATCTGTAAGAGGGCCCAAAATTTGGTGTTTATCAAATCGTTTCTCACTACAACACATAGTGTAAATATCGTTTATTTTCTGAAGAATGACAATTTGACTTTAATCTACGGAGAGTATTGTGTAATCCTATGATATCTTGTGTTGGTGCAATATTAGCCGAGGAGTTAAACCATGTTTTGTTCTATAACGATGGTAAAATGGACGATAAAACAATGTTAGAAAATATTTAGCATTTTACAAAGAGATCATAGTGTGAACAAAACCAAAACACTATATCAAAATTTCATAATTTATTCAAATGTAAAAAATTAATCTGAACATTACTAATTTTGTGTGTCTAAATAATAATAATAATAATAATAATGATGATGATGATGATGATGATGATGATTATAAAAATTATGCTTACAATAATTCGTCTATGATAAAATAAATGTTTGATAAATGTGACCCCAAAATCATTTCAATTAATTAATTAATTGATAGAATACTAAAATGTCTTACTGTCAAGGCAATATGTACTTACTGGTAAAAGAGAATAAAGAATCTTGAATCAATGCCTTGATATATTTTCGATAATATTATTCTCTCGTTGTTTGGATTATTCAGTAAATGTGTAACGCCAGACAGGATTTGTTTTAGCTTTGTTATCGATTAACGAAATTACTACACCGAACATTACAAAATTTTCTACAAAAGTCTTTGCAATAGCTACTATTAGATTATTTATACATAAAACCACTTGATTCTTTTAGACGACAATTCATCTCCGCAGTCATGTCAATAAAATGGAAATAAAGAAAGAAAACAAGTCAACAGAAGTGTTTCAAGTGTTTCGTTCCAAATGTATATAACGCTACATACCGTAAACTATTGCATAACTTTACGATTGAATACTCCACACGACTGGAGAATATTACAAATGTTATTATAATATTGTGTCTGTAATCGTTACCTAACACCGCACAGGTGGTAATCTAACGTCTAGCAGGTAAAACGCAGGTGTCTGTGATCAGACGGAATTCCAGGGCTGGATTAATCACATAACACTGTCTACAACGTCCAAATGTCCTTGATATTCCAGACATGTACATCTGTCCGCAAAAACTAAATCACTTGAGACTATTACGCTTAATGCTTCTGTACGGTCAATATAACATAGCCAGCAATTTTACAATACTTTTCTAAACAAATAGATTTTGTAATGATTTTGTTTACATGTCCCCATTGAAATTTATACGATCTATCACTGATTTGGGATTTATCTGTTTAAATCAGAATGTGAAAAATCGCAAAAATACACTACAAGTTATCACGATTTAATTTATCGTGGAAAATTATTTCATTTACGACTACCTGACGTTTTATATTTGGAAGTGTTGATAACCATACATGTGTGTTTAAGTTTTCGATTTTTTAAGTGAGAGATGAAGGATTGATTCTCTTTTCTTTGTGTTATTGTATACTGAAAAGTAAGAGTGACAAATAAAACGAAATAATTGAATTATATCTATGCGTTATATTGCATTGTCGTTTTTCTCATCGATATATGCAAAGATTTAATATGAAGATGCAAACACATTTGTTTACAGCTATATACAAGTTTATGTCAAGTTTAGTTTATTTCTCATAAACCAAATCAATGGTATAAAGAAAATACAACATACAAATTTTATATTACATATCACTGTGTTACATGGCAAGGTAGTATTCTAAGAAAAGTAGTACTATTAAATGTATAAATGTAGATGTGTACAGAAGGAAGAGAAAAAAGAAAAAAGGGGAAAAGAAATTTAAAAATGTATGTATTACAATCAATTACAATTTGAAACACTATTATAAATTTTATTCCGTCGTAGAAAAATTCTGTCATTAATACTATTACTGATTAATGAACATAAGGGTATTCAACATTTTCATATCAGCAATAAATGAAGCTTCAGATTTGTATATCGCTCCTACATACAAATATAGACCCTTGCTATTTCAGACGTAAGAATCATAACACAACACAACTAGGACCGACCTGGATGATTATTAACTAAAACTTTTTTTTTCTAGTTTACAACCGGGGCACGTGCTTGTCATTTGTCTTTTACCGGTCAAATTATTCAGTAAACAATACTGTACCCCTCAAGGTTAAGCAGATAAAGCTCTTAATAGATGTATATATCATCATGTCAAAACAATAAAGATCCCGTCCAGTGATAAAGTGAACTGACCGCTATCTGTCACTTGAATATGCATAGTGTTGAGATGGTCGTGACAATTGTTGGGTGATGTCCGTTGCGGACCAAAGGGAATACTACATGCAGAATATAGATAACGTCAGAATATGCTCGAAAGTAAGCCAGAGGGAAAACAAAACATTGAAACACGGATAACGTCCAAGGAAACTCGAATGCGACCCATCTGAAACAAATATCAACAATATATTTTGACAAATGATCGCTATATTCGTTAAACATCGATTAATAAAATGATTTTGTGACATGTTAACACGTTTCTAGTTAGATAAAATATCTTAGAAATACCCAAAATGCAGCATCAACTTCAAACCCCACCCCAATGCAACCAGCTTCAAAATGGTAAAGCAAAGAGCAATTGCGTCTCTGAATATTTTTCAGCTTTCTCAATAATTAATGTCAAATAGGTGTTACACTGAAGTGAAGCACATACATTATTGACAAGTTGCTGCATATAAATTATAAAATAATGTCAAATATCACCAGCTGACAGGAGCAACAACAGATACATAAAGTCGTTAATATTCTATTAATTTGCATACATCAAACATACATATGCGAATATACGCTGCATATGAGAAATAATAATTGTAATGCAGCGTGAAAATATGCTTAATACTTAATTATGGCAGTCAACAATGATGACGATTTTACAAATAAATATTTGGCGTCTGATTTTTTAGGGTGGTATGCTGTAGATCGATCAACATGACAATGTTTTGAAATGTGTTTGGTGATTTTCATAACCCTGACTAGATGTCTCATTCTATACACCTAACGGATTTATGATTATTGATGAGGAACGATGGACTTGATTTAAAAAACCGCACCCTCTAAAATGGACAATAGATCCTATCACGTTAACTGCAGAGCTGTAACTTTGGGAGGCAAAATGATACAAATTCTGGGAAAATGACGTCAAGAAACAATAAGTTACTATAGCGACGTCTATGTTTTTGAAGGTATCTGTATTTTTTATGCCCCCAAAGTCACAGGACCGCAGTTAACATTAAGGGTCTATGGTAGTAGAAATTCGTTATCTACAAACGACAGAGGCGTTGTCCCACTTTAATAATATAATGCAGAAGTATCATTGGATACCAAAATAAGTACACAAACAATAAGAAACATATCAAGTTACGACAATTTGATTTTTATACCCTGACTTGCTTAACTAAAACTAATGTTTTGTACGACAGATTGTCGCGGACACCGCATCAGCAATTCAAATAAATAAAGAATAGTACATTCACTTAAAACCCTGGCAGGAGTTTGTTCCCATTTGTGAAGTTTCGTCTTTGCTTAACCGTCATGGTCAGCTGATTTGAACAGTTAAAGTCATTCAAATACTCACATGAATTAAAATAACATTTAAAATTGACAGTAAACAGAATTAGCAATTCATTTTTTGAAACGTCCGCAGTTATACAGAATCATGACTTGTCATATTGAGGTGTAAGCTTACATTCGGCAACCGTACAGAGGTTCAGAGTCTTGTACCGGAAACCTGATAACATACATTTGATTAATTGTTTTAATGACAAGATCGTTTGAATTAATTTGACATTTAGTATAAGTATGCATGTAATATACGGTATAATCCGATAAGTTTGAAGTCGGTAGAAAGAAATAAGTATCGATAAAATGTATTTTAGCAATGTTTTTGCTGTCTTGAGTTCTACAAAAGTAAAGCCTTTGATTTCGATGTAATATATATAGTTTTGTTGTAAGCCGTGGAATCTTAATAATCCGTCATCCTTGTCGAGTTTATAACAAGCCAATGTCAACTTTGGGCGTTCTGACTATATTTTACACAATTTCTTTCATTGCGCTACGAAAGCCACGGCATGTATATACAATTAGTATTTTAGTAGTTTGTGTATCTTCACCCCGGGAATTGTTTATACCATCAATTAACACAATGTAACATACAACTACAAGTAAAGTTGAAATGAGAGAGTTTACCTATGTTCGTACAGGAATTGATGAAGTGTGACGATTGATATTTCATTTTATTGATTAATTTTTGTTTATTTGTTTTATTAATGTTTTATGCCACACTCAATCATTTTCAGTTATATGCCGGCAGCCAGCTTTTTATGGTGCAGGAGAGAACCTGGTACAATGTACCCGGGAAAAGACCACTGTCCTCCCGCAAATAAACTGGCAAACTTTCTGACAAAATCAGCTTCCAGCGGGGCTCGTACTTGCACTGACTAGAGGTGATCGACGTTCTAGTTTGAAGAGCAAGACTCGTACCATTGCAGTCACGAAGACACCTTTTTATAAAAAGGGTAACACAGAGTAACTTTTTCAGCTGTTTATATATCACAATAAATCAAAATGTTGTATCATACTTCAATCATCCTCGAGAATCTAAGTCAAACAGCTTATGCAAGTTTCTTTTATATTTCTTGAAGTGACAGGCAGTCGCATTAAAAATTAAAGGGAAAACTCCAATTAATTTGCTCACAGATTAATGTATGCAAAACGTCTTACAAAGTATACAAATCTACAAAAGATCCTCAGATTTAGGTTGATATTAGAATATCGTGGCATTCATTGCTAATATAAATAACAGACTATTGGTATTTAAGTGGCTTTAAGTACGATATTTGACATGTATTGTTTTCAGTTTAGTTACGTGAATATTTGATCATTTCGGGATCTGACACCAATTGACCTAATTAGTTACATGCTATTTTATTGACTTTATGAAAGTGTAACGGTTTAAAGAGTAGGGGCATTGTAATTTTTTTGAATAGTACAAACTAGCCAAATTACATGCATGTATTTCGTAACGGATCAATGTCCTTTTGGCGTTAGTAGAGGGATAAATCACACCACCAGTAACACAAGGGAAATCAATCTCAACATGTAGACCATTGCAATATTTTCTAAATACACATTTAGTTGTATTATTCAACATTCAGTGATATCTCGTTATGCTGCCACCATTTGTTTACCTAGAATTGGGCATTATAAAGGGTTTGGTGATAGGTTGAGGGAAACCGGAAATGAAATTATAGGGAAAATAGGAAAAGTGGATTTTCAAAACATGTGGCGTTCAACGAGGTGACAAATGAAAGAGGTTTTACCGTAGTCATGTCTGAAACAAATTTTATCATCTTCGATACCATTGATACATTCTTTTCATTTCACTCGATAAAAGTTGTTTATCTCATTAATTAGAATTAGAATTAAATTCACCTTTCATAATTTAACTCTGCGTAATTACATTAGCTATATATTACGTCACACATTCTTTGTGTAAACGTACTAGAATCTAGCCAGCGGGAGTTTGTTAAGATTGTATCAGTTTGTAAATACAACAAATGCTATACTTGTCCATTTGTTTAAAGTGATGATTGTCATGAACCAAATACTGTATTTTGTATTTGTCATACATATACTGACAAAATTTGTATCCAAACAAAATGAAATATGGCAACATATTCCAAATTACTAATTGTTGATTTGCTGATCATGCATTGCATATATGATCTATAATGCCTCTGCTTGTTTGTAAAATGTTCCCGAAGAATCGACATCAAATGTCCAATTGCATTAATATTAAGGTGTAAATTATGTGCAGTTCTGATATGATATCAAGGAAATGATTTTATATACTCATATTAAGTTGGCAGTACATTTGTTAGACAAAAGTAAATATGACAAGTATATAGAATGAAAACAGGATACGAAGAAACGAGAAGTATGAATAGTAATTAAAATTTGTTTCTTTGTTGTTTATTTTGTTGAATATCAACTACATTTTGTTTGTTCATGACTGTTTGTTGTTTCCTATTTGAAAACGTTATAATGCTCTATAACTTAAGTGCCACATATTTTGTCTTTTTTTACCTAACATGGACGAATATACACAGATGATACAAAGAGACAGATGATGCAAATATGACGCCCCATTAAATTTGACACACTAGGTGTACGCATGTTATATAAAATTACGTTCATTGTTAAGGGCATCATGTTGGTTCCTCTCGAGTATGAAATCAGTGCAATAGCGTAAACATCGAAATAAAAAAAAAGTTCAATAAACCTCAACAGAAGCAGGTGTTAAAAGTTACCTGGTGTGGGTGTACACCGTACCCACTTTATTGACTAAATGACATTGTATAAAGTCAACATAAACAAAAGGAAATTATCCACTGCAATCTTAATACGCTTTGTCGCACGCCTGAGTGATTACAAACAAATCTTACTTCTATAATCATTCCAATAATAAAACATAATATTTATCTGAAATAGGAAAACGGTTTTGAGGGAGCGTATTGAGTCCTCTTGTTACATATCTTAATTGTCAGTGTTGTTAATAAATAATTTTAAAATCAATGATCTATGTAAACGTAAATTTACCATATATGGCATTTATAAATTGTTTATTATATTCGGAGAAACAACTTCATACACATTGTTTTTCACAACGACTTCATTGATATTCCTCCGATAGAGTAGCTTTTAACATCTTGTGTATTGACGCAACTGTAGCAATCATGTATAAAATGTTTGACATTCGTGAACCATTCAGGTAAACATTTGACAAAATAGTATTGAGGAAGGTGAAAATGTTTTGACATTGATTATTTCAATGTATGCAAGCCATAAATTCTTGTGTGTGACCGTTAAATAAGAGAATTTAAAACTGAAATATAGTGTCGCACTTCAGAGTCGGGGTCACATATTCAGTGTCAACCAGTTCTATTCTCGAGTGCGGAAATATGTTCTGATATCAAAGACGTGATTTACAAATGTGCATGTTGACATTAGATATTATGATGATGACATGTATGTATCCTACAGACGCAATTTTTCGCGCACTTAAGAGTTCTTGCACAATATTTAAACAAGAAAAAATAAACAAACTTACGATTATCAACATACTTTTATATATCATAGATTGTTAAATTTGGCTAGTTTAATAATCACATGGAAATAGTAAAAATACTGAAGAATATCGGAAATAGAAAACCGAAAAGCGCAATAATTTATGCGCTTGAAAATAAATGGTCATAAGTTACCTTTGCTGATCTGAGAAAATACATATGTAATGTATGTATATTTATATAAAAGAATGGCTGACATATCTAAGCAAATTGCAGCTAAACGAAATCACAAAACATTACTGATCAATTTGCATTATGTGTATCTTGATATAAGAAATGGATTCCTCGCTAAACATAAATCTCGTCAATACTTCACAAGTGCTCATGTTGTGATGGTATTTAATGTATACCTGGAATTTTCGCCCCTGGATATTTTCGCCTTAGATATTTTCACATCTAGTTATTTTCGCCCTTTTACGACAGAAAACATATTCACCCTAAATTAAATTGAAAATGTCGCTTTCGTTTCAAATTCGCCCTCTTAACGAAAGACGAAAATGGCGAAAACTAAACGAGAGCGAAAACTTTCAGATATATAGTGTATATTTGCTTGAATATCCCTTTATAAATTTGTCAAATAATTATATATTTTATTTTTGACAAAACTATTAAACTGTCACCTATTTATCATACAAATCAAATTGATTCATATTTAACGTATAGCTCTTGAAGACCAGGGTTGCAGTGAAATTGTTATGTAAGACAAATGTGGATTTTGACTGTAACGCAGACGACAAGTCGGCGACATTGTATTACATAACCAAGAAATAAATTTGATTTTTACAGGAGATATTTGAGGACTTTGTTACACAGATAGACGTTCAAAAATGCAATATGTCAACACAAGTTGAACTAAATGCTCTCGATGTTTTAAGATCATTAAAGACTGGTGCGTTTCTTATATTTTGATAATGGAATTCTTTGGTCATGTTTTGACAGTATGCGGGATATACAAAGATGATTATACATGTATAGATCTGACACCAGTACGTTAATAAATGCTTTCATGTTAATCCGTACTATTTCTATAAAATACAAGTTTATCATTTGTTGCAGCCATAATGCAAGTCTTAAGCGATGTTGTAATGTATTTATCTGAAATATTCAAGTAACGGGTATGTTGAGAACTTTTCTGAGTCACTTCTTATTGGTTTCCTGTTAGCACCAATGTGTTAAAAATCCCCTGTATTATCTTTTGTCTGTTGAACACATAGTTATGTGGTATATTAAATACAGACAAACCCTGACGGTGCACTGCATATTTGATTAAGTCAACAAGTTTGTCTTTGTTGTGAATCATCTTGTAAACTGTACACTCGCCATACTGCGTTGATAGATATGCAGAGATATTCTACTGACTGGGTTAAGGTCGATGGTCACTTCCCGGGTACTTTATAACTCATCCGTCTTAAAAACTGGCTGACGCTACATTACTAAAAAGAGTGGTTTTGGACGAAAAACGTATCATGATAATCGATGACTAGGTATTTAAATCTGAAAATGAATACACTTGCGGTAAATATTTTGATATTTTATAACAACTATTTATGTAGGCTCTCCACCCATTGTCATAACTATCACCTGAATCTTAAATTGGGACATGATTAATGATATAATACATGATGCAAACGCAACATTTGTGTAAAAATGAGCACATCTGTGAAGTGTAGGATATCAATGACAAATATCGATGACTAGGTATTTAAATCTGAAAATGAATACACTTGCGGTAAATATTTTGATATTTTATAACAACTATTTATGTAGGCTCTCCACCCATTGTCATAACTATCACCTGAATCTTAAATTGGGACATGATTAATGATATAATACATGATGCAAACGCAACATTTGTGTAAAAATGAGCACATCTGTGAAGTGTAGGATATCAATGACAAATATGATAAAATCAGTTATAATTCTGGAAGTGAACAGCAAACAGAGGAGGTCGACTCCTTCCGGACACCTGGTCCCATCGCGTTTGGGATTCGCAATTGTTCTTCATGTTGAGATCATCTGTATATGATAAAATCAGTTATAATTCTGGAAGTGAACAGCAAACAGAGGAGGTCATCCTTCCGGACACCTGGTCCCATCGCGTTTGGGATTCGCAATTGTTCTTCATGTTGAGATCATCTGTATATCTGATTTGTCGTATTGTAATGGACTTAGAGTTTCGATTATCCATTGGTACTTCTTCAATTTTACTTTTTAATAGATGGCAAAATAAATTACGTCTTCAAATTTTGATACGGGCAATCATACTTAAGATCATTTTACCATCTGCAAAACTCTTTCGATATCTATATGCATATTTATGTCTTAAGTCATTGACGAAAGTTGATCACAAAAAAAAAACAAAAACAAAAGAAAAACAAAAAAAACCCAGATATCCGAGTTAACATAGACATATAGAGGAACAAGCATAATCAAAACACACTAGTTTACAGGTATAAAAGTCCACGAATGCTAACACGTATACATAATGTATATACTAACTAATTTACATGTATTACACCAGCACTAACATACAGACATACAGCTGAAAAATACGCAGATATCCACATAAACATAGAGAGAGAACCAACACTAACAAACACACTAGCTCACAGATAAACAAGTATACAAACACTACCATATCTATACTAGCATTCATAGATACATTTGTACATACACTTATATCCCCACACTAACACATTAACATACATATATACACTAACGTATTCACATTAATATGCAGGTATAGATGCATTCAAACACTAACAAAGTCTTAACTCGCTGACGAATCTAATCGAATCTGTACTGTTACGTTTAAAAACTAAGTATGAATATGCAAAGCGGAAATAAAGGATGAAATCCAAGGAATGTGGGATGGTTTTACAAATTCGGAAAATTATATAATGATATCATCTGGTAGGTATGTATTCAACATATATTTATCTGGGAAAATAATAGAACAACTTAGAAAAGTGTTATTTCCTGTAATATCACATTTTCATTTCCATTTACTAGGGGTTGTTTTCACTCTTTGGTTTGACTCCTGGAAAATAAGAAAAAATGACAATAAAGCAGGTATATCTTGTAGAAACAGACCAGAGGTTGAATTTAAATTATGTGTGATTTATGTTTATATATTTATAAAAAAAATAACATCTTTTAGCAAAATTAAACTGAGAATATATATATGGTAGTTTGTATAACTGGAATAATGCAGTGTATTGAGATTGTTCAATTAATCCATGCTTTTCCCTGGTTACTCAGATGGAAATATAACACTTACAAAGCCAATTAACCCCATAATATTTCCACAGATTATAACAAAGGAAGGAATAAATTTGTTTCTGTTAAACGTGTTTCAAATATGTTACACCACAGAAACGCTTTAGTGAAAAGACATAGTAAGCTAAATTGCAATTATATATATGTGTGATCAATATGGTTATACTCATAAAATTATCAAACAGGTAATTAAGAACACAGGTAGTTGCAGTACAATGCACACATCTATAATGCTCTTTGTTGTCATAATGCAACATTTTTGCTCCATGCATCGCATTTTTGCTCAATATTGATTTCACGGAAACCGATATGAGAATCAGAAAGTTAATTACTTATGAAACACATTTCAGGTTTCATTTGTGTACAATAAATAATGCGATAATTTCGAAAATCGATCTATCTATCTATCTATCTATCTATCTATCTATCTATCTATCTGTCTGTCTGTCTGTCTGTCTGCCTGTCTGTCTGTCTGTCTGTCTGTCTATCTATCTATCTATCTATCTATCTATCTATCTATCTATCTATCTATCTATCTATCTATCTATCTCTGTCTATCTATCTATCTATCTAACGATCTATCGATCTATCTATCTATCTATCTATCTATCTATCTTTCTGTGTCTAACGACGATCTTCTAAATCTTACATTTCTGTGTTAACACATTTTAAATCTTACATATCGTACAGATATTTTAGCTCATATTGTTGCGTGCAATTAAATGAGGTCGTTTCAGAAGATTTAAGTTTTACATTATACCCATAGCTGTCACTATAGGCATTAATGCATACAATTTAATACATCTGAATGTCAATAAAAAACACAGGTAAATCTGCAAGGTAGGGTAGATACTATCTAATTACAAAGACAGGATAGCACTCTGAATACTTGTGGTTTTTAACAATACCACAAAAAGTAGGTTTGTTATCTTAAGAGGCTTCTTCAAAGAAAAATATCCAGACAGGGGATATCTAAAAACGTTTATGAAAATTATTCTCCCTGTCTATTACACGTAACAAGTATTTCTTTCAAATCCACTTTTGAATTTGAAAGTGAAAAGTACAACAAACTTTTAAAATAATTGCGATATGAATGACCTAGCAGATGGAAATATATAAGGACTTTATACCGTCAATTACCTGGTTAAATATGTCAATATTTTAAAATGTCTTTATACTTTTATTGAAACAAAATGTTGAAAATTAGAAACTCATTACGTAATATCTAAATGAGATTAAAAGATAAAACTCATAATGTCTAAATGAACACACACACACACACACACACACACACACACACACACACACACACACACACACACTATATATATATATATATATATATATATATATATATATATATATATATATATATATATATATATATAAACTTCCAGTTGCCAAAGTTTAAGGGACCACCTGGAATAGGTCGATCCTTAGGACTTCGACTCATTAATAATAACTTAGAATCATACGATTTTCAGTTTCAGAGGTTCACATTACTCCTTTGATAAGTGATAGAATGAACTTAACTTTTAAATTTAAAACACCGAGTGTGTAGGAGAAGGTGAAGAATTGACATATAGCATCGTGCACAGGTAAATTCGAATCAACGAGAAATTCAACTCATTGAAGTTCGAAAAAGAGGAGTTTAAATATATATATATATATATATATATGATGTTCATTTAGACATTATGAGTATATCTTTTAATATATTATATAATATTTTGTTTCAAAAATATATAAATACATATATATATATATATATATATATAGAGAGAGAGAGAGAGAGAGAGAGAGAGAGAGAGAGAGAGATTAAGTAAAGAGAGAGAGAGAGTAAAGTGTCATTAATAAGACCTTATAACTACACTCACTATAGCCGTTCTATTATGATTCATTAAATCACACGATTTCACAATTACATTTAATGCAGTATTTAGCGAAGTTAAGAAAAGTTTTATATCTTGGCACTAAACATGTAGACTTAATTCTTTCAACTACATGCAAACCGTGTTCAAAGACCTTATGTAAAGCGGCGAAGCCTTGTACAACACGTGTAACAAACCATCGAAAGAGTGTATTGCTTCAAAAGCAATCGATGAATCACCGCATAAGAAACCCCAAACAAAACAAAAGGAAAACCGATTTGTCACAAAATGTTTATGATTAAAAGGTAATATATATCGCTGAATATAAGCTCTACGACATCTAGATATACGGAAGTTTATCGAAATAAATCTCTAGACATAAAAATATCAAAGCAGAGTATAAATCGATGCAATGGCAGTACGTGGACAAGGAAATATAACTTCTTGGGCTTATAAGCACAATAGTAAAAGAGAAATAAAAGAGTAAAATAATTGTTAGAAGAAAATTTCTATTATGTAACCTATTACCTGTAACTGATTACTATGGATGATAGAGACAACAAAGATACATCACATAAAAGTCTGGGTTCAGTCTACAGCACATATAAAATCGTGTCTTAAGTTAGTCCTGTATGATCCTGCATACAGGATATCATACACTAGATGAAAATTTAGGTGATAAAACGACCAGGAATATAGATATCCTGTAGACAAATGTGGCTACATTACTTGACTTTGTGTTTTTTTTGTAAACAGCTTGAGGATTTTTATGATTATTGTTCAAACTCATTTTCTTTCTTTTCAGACGCCTTTCCCTAAATAATAAATAATTGTGATAGATATGGACAGAGGGTTTTAAATGAATGAAAAAAATTAAATAATAAGAAATTAACGATCAACTTCTAAACTTAATCTGAAATATGCCAGGTGAGTAAGCGAAGTGAAACAATCTATCAATATACAATTATCTATCTTTAGCATATCACAATCTACAGTATTAATCATTGGATTGATTACGGATGATTTCATTTGCGTCTCCATTTATCTCAAAGGACCTTGACACCCCTGGGCAAAATACCTAATAGGCCATAGAATAATTTACCTTCGATTTGTGTTAATTAAAGTAAAACATATTCAAATTGTATCATTACGCGTAAATTTGTGTATATTGTGACAATGTACTAAGTACTAATGTCATTTACCTCTAAATAGGTGTACCGGCCATATCTCACGTGTGTTTACGTACCGACCGATGGAATCCGAAATTAATCAAAGCTGTATTACTTATTACTTACGTCTAAATTACAAATCATATGTTTTCTTCTCTCTAGGTTTTTGGTGGTGGTATAGAAATGAAATATGTCAGTGTTAGATATTTCAGAGTCTCCTTATACATTATATATAAAGAGTAAATACAAAATATACATACATATATAAATACATACATACATACATACATACATACATACATACATACATACATACATACATACATACATACATACATACATACATACATACATACATACATACAAACAAACATACATACATACATACATACATACATACATACATACATACATACATACATACATAATGCATGCATACATACATACATACATAATTACATACATACATACATACATACATACATACATACATACATACATACATACATACATACATACATACATACATACATACATACATACATACGTACATACATGTAATTACACTATATATTCTGAACAATTAAGTAAACGTTAACATTTTAATTATGTACTTAAACATTTTGGTATGAAGATAAACTATTTTCTTCCGTAAATTTATTATAACTTGCACATATTCATCTTACATATTTGTATTTCATTCCTTTCTCGAAAAACATTCTTACTCATTTCCGGCAGGTTGCAATGATAATATAAATACACATATGAGTAAAGCGTTTCTCAAAACAACAACAATAAGTTTGCTGGAAACACATTATAACCTATCTGTATCATACACACATAAATGTAGCGCTCAAAACAAATGCAACAAATCTGATATCCATATACAAGAATGCATATCACTTTGTATGTCAACTATCTACATATTATCATTGTAGTGACATTGGCATGTAAACAATAAAAAGGGAGGTAATTCATTACACGTCTACGTCTATTAGAACCGACATTCATTTTATTTGTGTATTCGGCACAATACGATGTCTTTTGGGGATTGCAATGCAGTACTTGTAACTCTGCAAAATGACAACCGAGTATGTATATATTGTGCATGGTTGATTGTTAATAAAGCTAAAAGTTACATATCCATACAGTCTGAGCTAATGCGTTTTATGCCTTAACACGACAACATGACGTTTTCTGTGGATATAGAATGAACATGGCACTGTTTATTTGTATGCACATGATTAAGATTAGTATTTCGCGCGAGATTGGTCACGAATTGTCTTACTGATACTTCATAAGTGTAATGTATTATATTAACGGGTATTTAATTAGGCGGAATGTTCTTTGATCGAGAATATAGCGAAATTACCTCACGATTAGCTTAAAAACTAGAGGTACTGGGACCTGTGCTGACTAGAAGTTAGATACTTTCTAATTCAAAGCGCGATGCCCAACCACTAGACAAAGAGGTCCCTATCTATCAAGTTATCAAATTGCTAACTAGGGCTATATTTGATTTAACCGAAATAATAGGTAGTATTTTTCATTTTGAAAATCGTGCTTCATAAAACATGACAGTGGCTTTCCAATGCCTTTAACTTTTCATTCATTCCATTTGACACTTTGTACTATATATTTTGTCATTACAAATTTTCACGAAGACAAATTATTTCAAAATGTTTTATGGACACAATTAAGAAAAGGGTGGTTTTCGTTTTTCTTTCAAATACACCCGACCAGTTTTCATTAATAGCTTATAAAATTTGAAACTCTGTCACTTTGAGAAATTAACGACCACGTTTTGCCGTTAAATGACAATGGACCTTCATTTGATATACTTGAACTTAAGACCTCAAAATACATTTCAAGCCAGCGAACGATCCGGATGGAATTAATGATATGATCCCATTAGTTGTTACTCTATTGAAAAGCGTATAAAATATATCAGTTCATATGTAGGATCTTGTCCTATCAACAGAGGAAAATATATCATTGTAAAATCTACCGAATAAGTTCACGTGATTCATTGCTCACGTTTTGTATTCGTATTAATGTGATACAAACGTTTCTTATTATTTGACTCCCTGTCCTATAAATCTTACTTACCATGTGATTAGCATTTTGAAAATAACCTTGTTTCAAACATTCCGATGTTTTAGATATTTCAAATACGAAATAAAAATGAGAAAATGAAATTATATGAAATTGCAATGTGACTACAACAAATTCACACCTTCTATGAATGTATTAATATCTGGTATACCCCAAAAACTCTTACTACGAAATGTAAGACAGCGGTGTGTGTGTGTGTGTGTGTGTGTGCGCGCGCGCGCGTGTGTGTGTGTATGGATATATGGACAAAGAAATGTGCACCACCAGTAATACATCTCTTGACATTTATATATTTTAGTCGAATCCCTTCCAAAATTTTCAAAAGAGAGATAGAATTTATTCGAGACGATTCCTCTATTTCTTTCACAATTACACTAAACACAATATTCATTTACAATCTTTGGTAAAAATCTACTGGCCACGGACTAGATATTTTATTGATATTGTGTAGCAAACTACAATTAATATTGCGTTATGATACATTTGCAGAACAGTTTTCATACCTTTTTATTCAGTTTAAAAAAGCTGATTGCATGATCTTCCGCTTATGATAAGGAATATTTTATAGATTTATCGGTCAACTTTTCCCCCAAAAATGATATCTGTTCTGAAAGAACATATTGCATTTCAGTGACCTGCATATTTAAATAGTTCGAATATTTCTAAGCACAAAGTCCAAAACTCGTCTCTGGTTGTACGAAGTCTTTTTCCATTTTGTCTATAAACTGCCGATAAGATTTCTAGGTTCATAAACAAACTGTTACTTAGATATATGTATAGTTTTCGTTAAATGTGTTCTCAGGTGCTTAACACCAGTGACCTGTCTAATTATTGATAATGAGAAGAAAAACCTACAAGTGATATAGTTTAATTCTTTGTCCAGTCTGTCTGAGCTAGCATTTTCCGCGGGATATTGGGTAATCTGTTGCAATGCTATATAAAAAGGCGTTGTCTCAAGTGGTATTAGGTAAAAATGAGACTTGTTGATCTTTGTCAGTGTATATGTTTTCGACCTGTAAAATGTATCCCGGGGATTTAGTCAATGACCTGCATTCCTATCACAGGTAGTAAATACATATTTCGTGTAAGTTGTCGGTGTTTGACTTCTTGACCTTTGGTATACATTACACTACATACTGATGCCTTTACTTTTACATCAGTGAAGATTCAGTCAAGCGTTAAAGTCATCGTGTTTATCTCAGATTATCACCAAAATTCGTGAGAATATGTTGATAAATTAAAAAGAACTTCGATTCTAATAAGAATGAATCAGTACAAAGAAGCAATTTTCATCTCTTTATGTACATAATGCTTAGATCGAGAGTGAAATAGTTCGATCGACTTTTTTTCTATGCTAGATGACCTTCATAAATTGAAATACATGAATGCAATACAAATAAATGAGCTATTTCAAATCTACAAATACCGTTATTTCTTTTATAAACTGAAGGGAAAATTGGTCAACTACCGTTGTCCATCCGTCTACTTGTTGAAATATAAAAATCACTGTGATATTCCTGTGTTAATAACGTAGCGGTAAGAAGTTGTGATATTTCTTATATGAAATGCTAATTTCTTTAACACGCTCTGGACCCAGTTGTTCATCTATTGGCTAAATTTAACTACTGGTTAAACAACCTAGGTTTAAATATTTTAACTAAGGGTTATATAACCTACAATTGAATTTTGATAACAGTGCCAAATTTTTCAGTCATTTTGAAAATATAGCCCTTAGTTGGTCAAAATATGTAACCGAGTTTCAAAATATGGCTAATCCATATCTAAGCGATGATTTAACAAAAGTTATATATAACCGATCATTGAGCAACAGAATTTAACCCAAGGTTAAATTTTAAACCTTGGTTATGATAGTTAACTGAGGGTTAAAATTTAACTAGTAGATGAACAACTGGGTTCTGGCATATCGGATCTTTTACGAATATAAACACCATATGCTGGCGTCTTTAATGTATATTTCGTTGGGATATATCGTTTTGACATATGTATGAAAACTGAAATACGTATAACCAGTGTTATCAATATGGTATAAATCAATATTGAATTTGATAAAAGTTTTACACACATCTATTGCGACTGCTTTGTCACATCCGTGATATCAATTTTAAATGAGATTCTTCCTTTGATGTTCTCCCACTCCCAAAGCCCACATGAAATATTGAAATAACCAGTCTCAATATGGAAATCACACAATAGGTTCCAACACATTTATGTAATAGAGAATAAAATGAATAAATGCATAATATTATACCGGGGGAAAGACTAGACATTTGAACAAATGAATAACCCATGCCCGGCAACTAATTCCTAAATCTTCCACAGAGAAAATGAGTGTACCGATTTGAAACATTTTGAGAGAGAATCCGTTAGTTGGTAATACTCTGTAGTCATAATGTGATTCAGGATGTTTTAACATACTTTTAATAATATACTTTAATCAACTTTGTGGTACATTCATTTTAATCTAACATATGACCTTCGATACTCCTCAAGGTTAAACTCTAGTCATTTTGACAATATCAGCTAGTTTCAAATTAGTTTTATACCGTATTGCAGTTTGTTTCATTCAAATTGAATTTGAACATGGCATTTGTTAAACTGCAAGCACAGTGCAATATGGAGATGCAAAATCAAATTCATTTGATTTATTTCAGGATCCTTTGTTTTAAGTAATTAAAATGAGCTGACAATTGACAATATATTTTGAAAGTGATACTCTAAATGGCAATTGAATCAGATGTCAGGGAAAATCCTACACAGTCTTCATGTAAGTTTGCAATACTGTACACATAAATTTTCGCTTCCGTTTAATAGGTTCGCCATTTTCTCTTTTCGATAAGATGGCGAATTTTAAGTGAAAACGAAATTTTCAAGCTAAAACTTAAAGCAAGAAGATATAATGAACATATATCTTATATGAGACTAAGATTGTTAAGGGCGAATTTAAGACAGGGTGAATATGTTTCCTGACAGAAATTTCCAGATATGGAGTTTAATTATACTTTAGTATTATCAGGATTGTTCATATTGATATGGTCTCTGTTCATTTGTTATAGTTGACATTTCTCCTTGGAAGTAAAATCAACCACGCCGACATTACAAGTTAAACGTTACATTTGTGACCTGTTCTTTTGGAGAAGAGTCGGTCAGAGTATTTGTATAAGAATTGTTTTAGATTAAAGTTTTATTTATTTAGGTTAAAGTATAGGATCACGACCTGCTCAAAATTTCATATTCCATATCTGGTTTTTTGACAGTTCAGTTAGGAATTCCATGTAAAATATCATAAATATTTCAAATAATTGTATTAGTTTAAACGGAGATAAATTGTGTACAATTGAAATTATACAATCTATATAAATTATGTAGTAAGTACATATTTGAACCAAAAACTAAGAAAAGGATCCTTAAGAAATTATTTTGGGGAAATTGTAATTCTTATGTTTTCAGAAACTTAACATCTGTGGATTTTATTATAAAAATGGTATGAGAATGAGCGCTGGTGAGGCATAATCTTTTTTGTTGTTTCCAGTACAAAAAATCTACAAAATTAGAAATATTACATCAGACTGAGAACTAAAAATGTTTTTTTTCGCATGTCATTGATTATGTCGTAAGGACCCCTTTCTCAGCCATTGGCTCAATTTGAAGAAGACAGACGTCAATATATTTGGGTAGAATTATTACATTGCAGATCAGACTGTCCAGCTTAAGAATCACTTACCACCGGCATTTAAAATCTTATCTTTTATTGTGGTGGTGAGAAACTTTCCATGGGGTCTATCTAATCTGTATTTTATAAACATCTATAGATAGAGAAATGATAGGTCTCTTTACGTTTGGCTTAGTATAATCTTTTCCTTTTTCCGACAGTCATTAAAACACTGTTGACTGTCTGTTTTTATAACTTCAGCCTACACGTTGTTCTTCAGTGGGGGTCGCTATTCACTGATTTTCTTTTTCTTTATTGGTTTACGTACATTTAACCGATGCAAGACAATAAACGTATTGAAATCAATGTTGACTTTTCTTTTTAGTTTATTTACTCGGTGAATTAGGAAGATTGTAACGAGATATAAGTACCTGACAAGTAGATATCATCAAATGAATATCAGGTGTAAAACTCTAATTAGAGCTTTCCTAAATGATTGTTTCCTTGAGGTATCTGTACTTGTACTTGTGTATCACTTACAATATATATGTACATGAGGAAACTAATAACATTTATAGATCTACATATTTTTTAAAACTTTTTTTTTAAAAATTCCTATCATGATTAGTACAAATTTTAAACTTTTTCCACTCATTAAGTACAAGAATGATACTTTAAGTATTATACTTCATTAGTCAGACAAATGGATATGTTCAAACCTATATTTGATCATCAGTATCAATATCAAAATCGCAGATAACCAAAGTATTTATCTTCGGGGTATCCAAAATACAATATACAAATCTGGTGAACACTGGACAAACATGGCCCTCTGGAAATCCAGAGGTGGGATTGCCATGGAATACAGCTTAAATGGCACCATATAGAAGACGTTTTGACTGGGCTCATTACAAAGCAATGACCAACTAGAAGGATGTCAAATTTGCTATAAAAATATTATGGTATCTTTTTAATTAAAATGAAATTCCACAAATAGCGCCATTATGTGAATGCTTCAGTCAATGTTTGTAATATGCAATGGTATACTGTACACTTAATATAATTACTTTTCTCAATGTACACAATTAATGCGAATGATACATAATATTAACTGTTATTTTTCATAAACTTGATATGTTTATATAAGTAGTATACATAAGAACGCTATTAAATTCTCTGGTTCACGGTTATTGCCCTGTGATGTACGACAAACGATGTCACGTGTAAGGGTTTGATTTTTTTTTTACAAAACATGATAATTTATGATTTCATCAACAAAATAAAAACCTATTGTTTTCTCCATTAGATAAACATTCCACGCCTGTTACATAGTTTTTCCGCATTTGAGATATTCTTGTCTCAACTTAGTGCGACACTTTTTAGTTTAGATGGACATTTTGCAGAGGAATGTTGAGTTGAAATAAACTTGATACACCTCTCTATACCAGTACCCTAGAGCTCCATTTCCCTCATTTCTTCTTGCATTTCTGTATTGTTAAAAGAGGTTTTTCTATACGTTTTACTAGTTTGGTATAAATGGGTTTGACTTTTGAACAGTCATCAGTTTGTGCAATAATTACACCAGAAATCGATGAGATGACTATGTTCCAGAGAGTTTTCCGGGAAAGAACATGGCAATGTTGGAGGAGAGAACCCGGTTACAATGTATCCGGGAATAGGCCACCATTTTCCGTAAATAAACTGGCAAACAACTTTCAGCGGAGTTGACAAAGTGCGATACTTTAATCACTCGTTCATGGAAGCCTATATAGCAAAGTTAGTTTACACCAATCATCCGATATTTAACCTTTTTGTCGATATGTAAAAATGAGAAATACAAAAACCTTAATTAACTGTAAATATAAGCTATGCAAATATGCATGAATACATAGATCAAGATGATGTATTATTCCACCACGCCTTGTTGGTTTCTGTGTGTGCTGATGACATTTTAGATATGATTTTACAAGTAGATTTCTCAGCTCAGCCATATAAGTTTGTGTCAATAAAATATATAAGGGATAACGAGTACAAAATTTGCGTGCTTCATCCACTGAACCCGATGTTTGTAAAGATACAATTCAAAGCAAGAATTTTATCTCACATGTTGTAAATGTGAATTCATTTAAAATTGCGAGACAGCGACTATATTTAGAATTTGCAAGATAAATCCTTATCGTGATTGATGCTTTTTTCTCTGCATTCTTATGCATATGTCTTTATATTTAGACAGAGAGAAAGAAAATAATGATTTATCTTATAATAGGTATTACCGGTAAACTGTATAGTTATATAGTTATCTATCTTAATTGTTGGATTTTAACGTTGTAAATCACAAGTACTGACTGAAATAATGACGGCAACAACAACAACGAAACAACATGAACAACAACCACAATAATGCTACTACTACTACTACTACTACTACTACTACTACTACTACTACTACTACTACTACTACTACTACTACTACTAATACTACTGCTGCTACTACTGCTACTACTGCTACTACTACTGCTACTACTGCTACTACTGCTACTACTACTACTACTACTACTACTACTGCTACTACTGCTACTACTACTACTACTACTACTACTAATACTACTGCTGCTACTACTGCTGCTACTACTGCTACTACTGCTACAACTACTACTACTACTACTACTACTGCTACTACTGCTACTACTACTACTACTGCTACTACTGCTACTACTACTACTACTACTACTACTACTACTACTACTACTACTGCAACTACTACTACTACTACTACTACTACTACTACTACTACTACTACTACTACTACTACTACTATTACTGCTGCTGCTGATGTTGCTGCTGCCGCTACTCCTCTTCCTCCTACTTCTACTACTTCTAATAATAATTATAATAATAATAATAAAAATAATAATAATAATAATAATAATAATAATAATAATAATAATAATAATAATAATAATAATAACGGTTATGATCGTGATAATAATAATGATATTTTTACATATTACAATGTTGGGAGTCCACAGATCTGATGATAAAAAATGAGAAACAATGTTTTCATTTCAATTGATATAGGTAGATGATTGGGTTATTCTATTAACTATAAAAACTTTCCAGTACGTGATAGAACATTCGTGGCAATATTAGAATAGGTTAGAAATTGGGATTAGTTAGCACATGGTGTTGAGGTGTTGAGATTACATCGACACATAGCCCCGACCTATGAATGTCATGTTTTTAAATATCAATGATACATGTTTATTTGTGGAAAGCCGGTGGTCTCTTCTCGGATATATTGTATCCAGTTTTCTCCTCTGCTAATAAAAACTCGCCGCCACAATATAACTGAAAAATTAAAATTAAAAAGAAAAAATCAAAATGAAAATCAATGATACAGGAAGCGTCAAAATATAGATATTGTTACTCTCGATATCGTTGACTCTCTTTAAGACCTTCTGCACCTAGGGTATGTCCTAAAATAAGTATAACTTTAACATACATTGCAGTAATGAATCATTAATGATTTGCTGCATTCTTTTAATTAAAAATCTATTATGCATTATTTACTTATATTGAGAAAAGGTAAATTTTCCTCTTTCTACGACGTAGACAGAGCTACATAGTATATGTCGACCCACTGTAGTTGGAGACACATTGACGGTAAGTTATAGAAATGTATCATTCTTATCGTTAAAGATGTCAAGAGATACACTTCAGAAGTTCTTTAATGTGGTTTGTATAGTATGTTAATTTTATCGATAAATCTGTTCAAGCAAAAAATCATATCTTGAACAAATAATAACAACAAAAAGAGATGGTGTATGAAATTGGTAGAATGTATCGGATAAGATATGATCATATCTATCATCGATAAATATTGTATTTTGTGATGTTACTTTGTTGTTATTTAGACGGAAATATTTCTTAAATGTTACGGCTGTTGTAACCTGACTTCGAGAAAGTGTTTCCGACATTTCTTTACTGTGCAAATGTTGCATATAGTGTGGTTAGCGTTATCAACGATCTCGAACTGAATGAACAATAAAATGGTTATAGTTCAGAATAATATCTTTGCTTTTTTATGACGTATGTAAATTTTTACATTTACGACCAATTTTTAAAAACTCCTATACGCCTAGTTGAACACAACACACACCCAGAATATATTCCCAGGAGGATACCCGGTAATCATCATAAAAGTTCTCGGGTATTTATGATCACTCATATAATTTTGTATTGCTGTCAGTTTTTTGCTTTTGAACGTAAACTACAAATATTATTTACAACTGTGCGATCATCCTAACCCGCAATAAAACGGAATCATTAAATGGATTGCCGTTCATGCTACTTTAAAAAGGAATTTCAATACATTCCATAATAAATGAAAAGTTATTTGTATATTTTAGTGGATTTGTTTTGTTCTTTACATGTTTCTGTTTGACATCCTGTAAGCTATAATGAACTTGTTTTTTTAAAGTTTAAGTGGTGAGTTAGAATTCATTTTCGTAAATTAATTAACAACGTATCTGGATGTCAGTAACAATCAATTACAAGTAGTTGTTACCGCAGCTCATAGTTAGGTAAATTCATTTAAGCTGATAATATTTATAACCAGTGGTTTGTTGCATGGTGGACCTTTTGAACCCTCGAATGTATAAATAAACCCATTACCTGGTATTTTGGAACAACCTGATTATTTCATATTCAATATTTCGAATGGATTAAATTCGAAACTTGTCAAATGTTTAGTATGTATTTTTGGCCTTGTATGATACCACTTTTTCGGAACTTTACTCTATTTTAAACTCGACCTCAACTAATTTCTGGTATGCATTTTTGTGTTGTATTTATATACTCTTTGATATTCCAGATACATGTTAAATACAGTATATTGTAGCAGAGTGATTGCTGGCCAATATATTTCACAATCTGTATCTCGTCGACAAGTATGTGTACATTGTATTTCAACCTTTTATCAATGGTTTTTGAAGAAACTATCTTGATACCAGGTACATAAGGATTGCCACACACTTCAATATGATAATTTACAATCTGTAACCGTGACGGAAAGCATACGTTTACCTATATAAATCATTATGTATTCAACAGAATTCCATTTGAACATTAAAGAGTTTCACAATATATTTTATACTATGAACATTTTTTGAAAAGTCAACGAATGTCACATTAAGTTTTATTACTTATCTTTCAGACATGACATTTTTTTCCTGCTCCAAAGTCATTCTATGTATGCGGGTTCTTCTAGTTTCTGAATATTTAATTGAATATAACAATTCTGAATGAATGAATAAATAACTAAATGATCAATTACAGAGTCAGTTCCCTGTGGTATATAGAAACAAAGGTGATATCTGACAGGTATCGTGACTTGCTGCCTTCGTGCCGACATACATCTATATCGACTTTTTTTTTACACATATTGTAATAGAACTGTATGCACTTTTATGGTATCCATACTGGTGTTATTTTTGTGCACATTTTCATATATATGTAAAGGTCTTGATTGATTTGTCTGTATGGTGTTCTACGGGTAATTTTACATACATTTTCAAAACACCTTCATGTACTTATGTACTTATGATTGAAATTTAATTCAAATTTTCAGTTCAATTTATTATCGAAGTTGTGTCCACATCAGATTTACTTTAAAATGATAATCTATTTTTAAAAACAAGAGAATTACCTTATATTTCACTGAGTTTTTAACTATTAATTTAATCTTAAATAATAAAATGAAAGCTCTATCAAAATTAGAATATTAACAAACTATTTGACATTCTTATTACCTATAAAATAAGACACTATTCTGTCATTAATGATGTAGCTTTAGTATGTATTGCGTTGAATGGATGGATATTGTTTATTTCACTTCTGTACGGAAATCATCAGATAAAGGCAATGGGGCATAAAAGCTGAGAGAGAGAGAGAGAGAGAGAGAGAGAGAGAGAGAGAGAGAGAGAGAGAGAGAGAGAGAGAGAGAGAGAGAGAGAGAGAGAGAGAGAGAGAGAGAGAGAGAGAGTAAGTCTGAATTCTTTGATAAACATAATATGAACAAATATCATGCAAAGAATGTATCATTTAAGACATTAAATTTTGATAACTAAAATTCTGACATATTTAAAGCGCAATTACAACTTTAATTGCAGTATGCACATGCTGCATTTCTCAAGTATTCTATGTATTCAAGTTATTTTAAAACAACTTTTAAAAATTCTGTATTAAATCAGAGACAAAGAATGATTTAATATCTTCAAAGACACCATGATTAGAAATATTTTACAAATAAAACGGCACGTCATATTTTCTATATGATTTTTGTAATTCTTAAGATAACAGATAAATACATGTATTACTCACAATTAAGATATACAAATGAGACCAAAACAAGTGCTCAAGATGATCATTTCTGTCATAACTTGAGCTCGAATTTAATATAAACGTATAATTCCGAAATAAAAAGAATGTGTAATACCAGGCAAAAATTATAAATTTAAATGTGTTGCTACCGCCGTCTAAGAGTACCCAATAATTGATACAGCAAAAACTTTTGATATAAGTATTCGGCTTAGTTTGGTTTATATTGGTCACCTGTGGATTCGAGCTCTGCGGACAATTAATAGGGACACCAAAATAAAGGTGACAGCGCAGGCTGAGTTTGACGTCTACAGTGGTTACCAACAAATAAAATGACGAATAATTTAAAATATTTAGATGGTAAAACGCTCTAAGGCAAGATATATTAGCTTTTCATTCAACTGCTTTGGTGTTCATTTTGTAAAAATGATTTTTACTTGCACTTTGCATGTTGAAATTTTCATATTGTTAAGTTCTTGAAAAAAAATACTGCAGACGAAACCATTTGTAAGGATCATGTGTGCATTGAAAATTATTAATACCGGTAGTTTATTTATGTTAGTTTTGCGTGAGTTTTTTTCTCGAAACATCGTCTGCATTCACGTCATACTTTGATGAAAATATCAAATAAGGAAATAAAATAAGCACATTTCATTTGAAACTTTTTAAAAGCTACAAATTAATCAAACTAAAAACAAATTCCGAAATTTTGAAATATTTTGAGAATTTTAGTTATTTCCATTCACTTTTTCGACTTAAATAATATACAGTCGTTATGACACGCCGAAATCACATTTATGAGTTTATGTGAAACTTAAGGTTTTCTCCAGTTAATTTGGGTTACGAGAAAAATTAGGATTAACTGGAGAAAAAATAGATTTAACTTTAATTTAACTGAGAAAACTAGGTTTAACTGGATAAAAACTAAGTTTATCTGAGAAAAAGTAAGTTTAACTCATGAATGTGATTTTGGCGTGCCATAAGTCGTGTACTTCCGTTAAAATCACAGATACCAATGTATTAACTTTCAGGAGTACAAGGACACAAAATGATACACATTTATACATGTATAAAAATCTGGTTAACACTGGACAAACATGGACCTCTCGAAAATCCAGAGGTGAGATCAGGTGCAAGGGAGGAGTAAGAATCTCCTGACGACCGACCATACCCTCCGTGAGTCAATTTCAGAATTACTAGGTTAAAAACAAGTAAGGAAAATATCCTCATCAAGATCGGTATAGATAATTCAACACTTATCTACTATCGAATAGTTAGTAGAGAACTGAATAAATGTAATTATACCGACCATAAAATTTGCGAAATGTTTACTTTAAACGCGGTTCTTCATATACTAGTGACCGCAATTCATCAGTAAGTAGTTTACCTAGGTATATGAAATATTTATATGTTGAGCCATAGCATATCGGTTCATTTGGGAGAATACGATAAATATGAATTGAAAGGGATTTTACTTAAAGCCTGATGACTCTCACCTACGCTCAGTTAGTTTGGTAATGTACTATGCATCATATTCATTTAAGAATAAAATATATGAAATGCACTTTGTTATAAAGGATAAGATATTGTGAATTACATACTATTTGTTTACACGTCACGTGACAGAAATTATAGTTTGAATTGAGCAATATTTCACACATTCATTCCACAATAAACAACATGGAACACATATTACACATGGGGATACAAGGTGTCTTATTACTGCTATACCGACGACATCCAGGTATACATCATTATCAAACCGCAAGATGACTGGAATAATTTCAGAAAAAGACTGGAAGCCTACTTGGTCAATATCGGTATTTGGATGTCATCAAACATGCTGGAACTCAACCATGACAAAACGGGGCTTTTCAAATCTACCTAATATTGTGTTCGTGACCTGTCCGAGATCAGTCTCACTTTCGACGGAAGCATCATCAAACCCGTGTCGGTTGTCAATGATTTAGTGGAAATCTTTGCTAAAACGCTAAACGTGGAGGAACATTTGTCTGCTATGGCGAAGTCGTACTTCTTCCATATCAGAAACATTGGGCGTATCAGGCACATCAGAGACGAAAGTGTGTGCACATGTTTAATACATGACCTTGTGGCGTCCAGACTTGAATATGCTAATACGTTGCTGCTAGCATAAACATATCACACCCACATTCATTAACCTTTATTGACTGCCGGTTCAGTACTGAATACAGTACAAAATCCTGGTGTACACATTCGAAGTGGTGCATCAACTCGGACCTGCATACCTGAGTAAACTGTTGTCTCCATATCGTCCGTATAGAACATTGAGTTCGGAAACTGGAATGTTTTCAGACGTTCCCCGCACCCAAACAAAACATACGGTGACAGTCGTTTTGACAAATCTGCACCTACCCTGTGGAACGGTTTACCAATTACCCTACGTTGTTAAAGTTTTAAAACAAACCTCAAACACATCTTTTTAAAGTAGCTTTTAATGTGTAATATTATGAAGCTTTATTTTCATGCAAGTTATGAACTCAACAGGTACTTAATTGAATATTCTAAAGATTTGTGAACAGTAAATATGTTTTTTGTGTACATTTCAACTATTTATATTTCACATGTTTGTGAAGAGCTTTAAAGATTCTATATAGATTATAGCGGTATACAAATTTTAGTATTGTATTGTATTGCAATACACCATACATAAATTGTGATATTAATCAATATTACAGAACTTTAGGTCAAATGGTTATTTTAGAACCATGGCGCTTCTACATCATTGCCTCAAGTGCAAAATCATTATGGCAACTTTTTGGCTACAATTTTCGCTCTGTGGAAATATAACAAGTGAAACTAAACATGTGAGAAAAAAGTGAATATTTGATATCATTATTATGTCACTTTTCAAGAAAATGATAAGAAGTACAATATGACAAAATAATTAATTGATCTAATTTAATCTAATTTTAGATGAAATTGACAAGTACTTATCTATTTTAAGTTCGACATTACTTTGACTTATATTCAGGCTTTGAAAAAAAAAAGATTTTACAAATTACTTTATATAGAACTGCACTTTGTAACAGTCTTTCATTTCTTTAATTAAAAAGTAATAAAGTAGATCTTGACAAGAAATGTAAATTAATAAGTTCATTTAAGGAAAAAAATGACTGCATCATTACATAGATCTAGCATATATTAACTATGGCTATATTGCACTTGATAAGAAAGCATCAATGATAAGAAAAATCGTCATATTTTAACGCACGTCCTTCCAAATAGTATATATTATTGTAAAAATGGCCGATTAGTATGAAATTTGCACACGCACAAACACATACGTACACATAAACATACACACAAGCAAATTATATTTTAGTCGTGGGGAAAATTTGATAACAGGGAAATCATGTAATACATAACAAATTATTTATTACGCGGACGAAAGAAATAAGCGGGGATCAATAAGATGGAATTTCCCATATGAAGACGGAAGCAGAAGATTATTTATCACAGTCGATAGATGTTGGTAATAACTGATGAAAGATGACCATTAATACAAACTATAGACTGATTCATGATTTTTTCAAAAAACCTTTTTACGAAAAGTGTATCAAATGCAAAAGAAAAATAAATATACATATCTTAAAGGGGCATTAGCTCGGGCATTCCCAAAAGATTATGATTTTTTTTACTATTTATGCTTATACAAATAGTAGGTCAAATTACTCATTTGGATAAAATGAATAACTGACAAATTTGATTTCTCAAGCATTTTGCACAAAATCTCTTAAAGACGCCGTTCGTCTATCTTTGTTATATTTAAGACGCTTGTTTTCCATTTTCTCAACGACATGGTCGAAAGACGATTGACGATTAAGTAAACGTCATGCATTTCATGTACATACATTATGATATAAAGTATGTTTCACATACCATTGTCTTCTTGGTTAAATCAGTGTTAATACCCTCTGTTGAATTGTTTACATGCCATTGTGATTATCTTGTTTGAGAATTGTAGTTATATGATATACCATTCTTAGAACGTAGTTATTAATACAGGGAAAAATTCAGAATTATGCTATACTGGCGGTAGAATAAAGTACATCAGTACTTGAGTCAATGTTTTGTTTTAAATTGTACAATTTCAATTAAGTACTGGGTTTATTCCATACGAGTGTTGGAGCCTCCGTCGCTGAGTTTTTACAGAATCGCACTTTGAACCTTGAAACCACTCACATCTGGTCAGCGCAGGGTCGAGCCCCGCTGGAACCTAAACTGATTTTGTGAGAACGTTTGACAGTTAACTTGAGGAAGGCCGATGGTCTATTCCCGGGTACATCGCAATCGGATTCTCCTCCACCAAAATTAGAAACCGACCTCTCTACCTTATAACTGAAAAAAATGTTCGTTGAATTTGGAGTAAAACACTATTCAAGTTCAAATTCAAATCCATACTAAGTCTAATATTTCAAATGAATACACGCAACCTTGAAATCTTATTTAATTGCTGTTTCTACGGTTGCCTCAAATATTTTAAATTATATATGCTAATAAATTTAATTAGCTTATTTCCAGAAATACGTACAATATGTATACATTTGTGTATAACTTAGATTATACTTAGTTTATATTTCGCTGACATTTTAATCCTATATATGGAGTAGTATTTTATACACTTTACAGCTCATCATATTCGATACTATATCTAAGGTACAGTGTCTTGTCAACAATGAGTCACCTAGGGTTTTGTCTTAACAAAGAGTGTCCAGGTATGTAAAATATGTACACATAGTTTAATTTAAGAAAAAAAACCGAATTCAAAGCGGACATTAAACGGTCACCAATGACAAGATATATTTGCAATGTGATAAATGCATCAATCATAAACAAGACTTAAACAACAGTCAAAAAGATAATATATAATGTTAATGTTTACCAAAGGGATTTAACCTACAGCATTGTCAAACATCCCTATCCGAAGTTATATATATATATATATATATATATATATATATATATATATATATATATATATATATATACTGCAGTGTGTGTGTGTGTGTGTGTGTGATACGTTCTGCCAGAAACTTTTTAAACCTGAAAAGTTGTAATAAAATTTCAATATTAAGTAAATCGTATTTTATCAAAAAGTGGTACAACACATTGTATGTATGCGTGATTTATTGTACTCCATTTTGATTTTACAAAAGGTTTTGAGATGATTTATGTTTATATTACTCAAAATTTGAGTGCGGTCTTGTATTATAGTGTGCGTATGACGTCAACCGTCACCGACAAAAGTAATTGAAATGTAAAATCTGATATTGAAAATATGTCTCCAGATCTTTAGGTAATCACATTTTGCTCTGCATTGTTCCTGAAAAATATGTCATGTTATCAAACAAATACCTACTGTGCCATAAAATTTTTGTGCAGAATTCAGGAGTAAAAATGAATGTAATACAGGTTAATCTATTTATCGAATATGTATGGGTATCTTGACCTTTTATCTGTAGTACAAGAATTGATTGTGAGGTATTACAATTTATTAGTACCAACGAACAACCACTGAAACATCAGACCTCACAGAGTCTGTGATCCTATTTCATGGATGACTTCATGCGACATCTTGTTTTGGAATCTTCATCTTTTTTTCAAGAACATTTCACATATTTTATTACAAAACACAAAATGCTTAAATGTTTAAAACACAAACTGTCAAATTAAGTAAAAAAGAGACAAGTTAGTTTGCATAAAATTGTGTAGAAGCGACCAGGGTATTCGGTCAAGTTCTGTATTTTCTCTTTACAGATACAGTGCATACATATATATTTTTTAAGATTTTAGAGAA
Source organism: Atrina japonica (assembly GCA_030159075.1). Taxonomy (NCBI): domain Eukaryota; kingdom Metazoa; phylum Mollusca; class Bivalvia; order Pterioida; family Pinnidae; genus Atrina; species Atrina japonica. Next base: position 926,723 of record BROG01000014.1, read on the forward strand.
GATTTGCACAATCATTTAATTATAATCCTCTTACAACCTTTATATAACCACAAATCCGTTTATGATTTAAAGTTTTGATAGATGTCATACACACAATGAGGACTACATGATATAAATGCCTAGGCGTAGGAGTATACGTAATATGTGTTAAGGAGTGTTAATCTGAATGGGAACAGAATGTTAGCGGACAGAATGATACATATACTTTAATTGACATTATCCAGTGACAAGTGGATTAGTAAGGTTGACATAGATCTAGTAGAAGAGGTTACTCAACTAAAAAGTAATTGGTTTAATTGATTAATGACTAATTCTAGAGCACAAAAAGGGGTAAAACAACAAATGTATTATTATTATTAGGAAATATGATCGATGCACTGCGTACACTCGACTTATTTTACGTTTCTCATAATATACTTGTTCAAACTTCATGAATGAACTTTTGTAAACTCTTTCCAACTGGAAAGTAATCGTTCTAGTCAGGCAAAGTAATACAACATGTATTTGACACAAAAAATCCAGCAACTAGGCTGTGACACATAAAATCAAATAGTTCCGGGTACTAACAGTCTGCAAAAGTGACATTGAAATATACAATGTGACAACTAGTCAATTACAAAGCTTTACACTGTGGACCATGAGGCGCTGATGTGAAAATTCAATAGGAAAGTCTTATTATGAAATGTAATTGCTAGACCATTATATATGCTTAGCTTTGACACAATGACAATATAGAAAGTACAAATACAAAAGTATTGAACATAATGTAAACCATAAGATAATACTGGAAAAAACGGAATGATTTGCAAATTATTTCCAACAGTAAAGACATAGAACGTTATAACATGTCAGACATAAAATAAAATGCATATAGAGTTTGATAGTTTACATGTTCCTATTGGTCCAACGATAAGATGATTACATATTAAATATTTGCTAGATTAATAGTGATATGTCTTACACCAGGTATTGTCATATGAGACAGTGTTAGCAGCAGGCTAGTGTCGCAAATGTCTTTCCGCCGTCGGTATGATATATGGTATATATAAATGTCTGACATCCATGTATTTTCAAATATCAAAATAATTTCAAATGAGTTATGACATCTAGGTATATGTTTTAAATATCTGGATCCGAAGTCACCAAATTTACTCAGTATTCAAGCTCATCTAACTTTTCAAGATTTCAAGGATAAAAATTCTTGCTCATTTCAAGAAAACAAAAAATATACATGTATTAAAATTGTTTGAGTACGTACTCAACAGATTTATTCTTTTTTGACAGGAAAATCATAAGTGTGGCGCAAAACTTTATATGTGAATGATGATAATATGTTTCCTATTCACTAAAACACAAAAGTTTTAGGCCATATGAACGGTTAATATGTAGTCAAAATAACGAAATAAATTTGAGCTTGAATATTGAGTAAATTTGATAATTTCGGGCCCTGATTGAGAATATTCCTATAAAGATGCTTAGCATAATAACTGTCACTCAAAATTCCAATAGCTAGGTAATTGTCAATGTATTTCACTCCATTCATAATAAAATAAGTCATGATCTAGTTTAATTCGAGATTGTGTGCCTTATCTCGGAATGTAAAAAGTTATATTATCATTATTATCGAAATGTCCCGATCATTTATTCTATAATGGCATCATAGTACTGGAAATTTACATGTTAATTTACACTAATTAATTAGTTTGATTTAAATATCATAATATCATATTCTATATCTCCAAAAGATCAAGATGATTTTAAGTCACCTCTTTTAAGTTAACAGGCTAATTTAATTGTGGAAATCTCATTTCATTGAAATAATTCAGCCATCAATATAGATTACATTGTAAAAATGAACCTCCCTATTTAAAGTACAAGTGTATTTGGTAAGGTGCAAGCAACATTTGTCGAACAATCCAAATATAAATCTGATATTGCACCATATTCTGAGAAACAAAATGACCTTGTTGATTTCTAACTTCTCTTGATTTCAGCTGATAATCTCCATCCGTTTACATATGCGTACTATAGACCTGCAATAGGTTGCGTATACTTCGCTCGGTCGCTTGACGTTTGTATATATCAAGTGCATTTAACAATCAGTCAGTGTGAAGAAATGCAATCGACAAGGTGAAACGTACACAATATCTCTTAAAGGAACTGTGCATTTCCGATTATTAAAGAGATAAACACTGATTAGCGATAGTGAGTTGGTTTATGTATGCGGGACAATAAGTCCTTTTATTGTGGTTTTCATTGCGGGGGTCTGTTTTACTTGGTCGAAGTAATAAACAGAGTTATTAACAGAGTTTGATTCTAGAGAAAATTGGTGTAGATATATTGCTTGCTTGCTTGCTCTCTCTCTCTCTCTCTCTCTCTCTCTCTCTCTCTCTCTCTCTCTCTCTCTCTCTCTCTCTCTCTCTCTCTCTCTCTCTCTCTCTCAACTTAAAAATAAAATCAAGGTATCAAATTGAATAATGAACGGAAACTTGTAAAATAGTAAAACTTATTTCTGTCCCTAGATCGCTATGTTTTCTAACATTTCAATGGAAATAGTTACGGCAAATTTGGTCCATCGCAAGTTATAGTTTAAACTTATTTCATTCCAATAAATTTGAAATGAGACTGAGCAACAGATGTTAACAACAATATTCTAAGGCTTCTCTAATTGCACATTATACAGATGTCAGGAAAAGAAAATTATCATTTTTAATATGTATGATAAGCATTAACTAATTTATGTATTGTAAATCTAAAACGTATAGTCAGAACCAAGAGATAACTGATCCGTCCTTTAGTTTTGCTTTACCTCCCTTTGGTTATGGGCGTGAAGCATTAACTGTAATATCATGTAGATATCTTGTTTGATGTAATTGAGACGAGAATTTGTTCCTCACTTGTTTCATTTGGATTTGACTGTGTACTCGCGGCGGACAACGGGATATACTTACTCATCCGTGGCACCTGATCCCACCTCTGGATTTCCAGAGGTCCGTCTTTGTCCAATGTTCCCAAAATTTGTATAATTATCTCCTGGATATCCTGAAGATTAATATTTTGGTATCCGTGATTTTATACATGTCTTCATGAAATCAAATAATGTATTTAATGAGTAATGCATCGTGTTGACTTAAAATCAATAAAATTAATTATATTTTCTATCATGTTTTTATGTATATGTCAAGCTGAAAAGATTCCCATGGTGAGATCATAAAGTTAGGAGTTAATTATCGGGAATACTTCAAACTTTTATCAGCAACATTTTAATTGATGCAATATCATTGAACTCAGTGCGTTTATCATAAACAATGTACTGTCTCATCATGAAACATAACTAGTAATCTTTCCTGCTTTCTTACTTTAAATTATTGACCTTGAATACAACAAACAACGATATGGATGATATTGTTTCTGCATTTTGTCAACAATGCGCTTTTAGCTGACTTGAAAAGACCTCAAAGTTTATATACCTAATGGGTCAAACGCATAAATTTATTTAGTGAAAGTCTTTATTAACAAAACAATTCGTAATATATTTACCTTTAGCGTAAATAAGACACAAGAAAAGTGTATGTCCAAATTATATACATAAGTTAAACCTTGTTCTTCTCAGTTAAACCTAGTTTTTCTCCAGTCGAAGCTAGCTTCGAGCAAAAACTACGTTTAGCTAAACATAAATTAGTTTTAGCTCATTAAAATGTTTTGGAGTCATTATTTGAACTAACTTGAGAAAAACTGGGTTGAAGTGAAAAAAAATAGGTTTATTGCCTTCAAATTCACATTAATTCTTATTTATATTGTTTTGACGCAGTTAACAAAGTTTTTCTCAGTTAAATTCGTTTTTTCTAGAGAAACAAAAATAGGTTTTACTATTTTTTTGTAGTTTTGACGCAGTTAAACTTAATTTTTCTTCATTTAATGTTAGTTAATGAGAAAACCTGGGTTAAACTAACTCGAATAATTCAAGCCCGCCCGGTTCCGATTCTCTCTATGCAGTGATCGTAGTGAACGGAATATAACGACTGAATTATTCGGGTTAGAGTTAAACTAAAAGAAATTATGTCTAACAGATATAAACTAGGTTAATTTATTGTCATTTTGTGTGTCATAAAGGTGCAATATTCAGATGTAAACTAATTCAATGAAAAAAAGAAAAATAATTTTGAATTTTGCCAGTTCTCTTTTCCTTTTGTTGAATCTGATACAGCAGGAAAAGTGCAAAGACTTCCTTAAAATATTCGCGTTATTTTTATCGCAAGTTTATATATGTTTTGTGAGGTGTTGTTGCGAATGTAAATTATACCCCAGAAAACAAGTAAATTTTGTTCATGCTATGACTCATCAAAACACACAATAGTTAGAGTGCTGTCACAACGCTTTTATATCAAAATGTAAGCTTTATTCTGGTATCGTATTTAGACCTCCGTCCTTTAGGTTAGAGGAATTTTTATTATATCAAGGTTTCGATTTCTAGCTTTGAATTAATAAAGAAATTTACATGATTGTGGTGCATGTACAGGTGTTGCAGTTTAGAAGTGCCTGTGCACCCGTATGTACTATCATTACATTCACAGTGAGACGATTGTCACCAAACGTAACAGAAAGAATGCAGCGTTTAACTTGAACACTTTCAAATGATCGTTTGTGTAATAAAATGCTGACATAAGACGAAAATTTACAGATGAACATAATTGTCTCTAACCCCAATATCCATGGATATTCCATTAAATCTCCAGAAGAGGTATGGATTGTTCAAATTTAGTGAATTTGATAAATTTCAATACTTAACTTAAAGATATATGATGACATGATAATATTTTGGGAATGCAGTATTTCGTCGTCATAAATGTAATGAATGAACATATGTGTTCTGTATGTCAGATATGTTATCAATCAGAACGCGTTGTCATAGTATCTGCTGACTACACAAATTTAACCTGACTTTCTGGATCTGCTCTGCATTACTATTTTTAAAACATGATTTGTATTACCTTATATCGCATATTTCTAATATTCATTTTTAGTATCTTAAATATACCCAAACTATTTTGAGTATCCATTAAGTTGTGGTGTGCTTTGCTGCAGTATAGATTTCAGTGGACGAAATCACTTATAAAATGTAAATGTAAAGTCAGATAAAGCCAAGGAAGAATTAATTTCCGCATTCACAATATGCGATGTACAAGTCAACCGAGATTTACAAATAGTTTTCTTTTTCGATATCAAATAGTCTAGTTCGTAAAAGTTAATCAATTTCGAAAATTGCAACAAACAAACCTGTAGTACTATTATACCTCAGTAAAACATCTTTCATCAGGAGACTTTCTTTACTCCTTCACTCTAATAAGATTTTCGATTCTGTATACGAAATGCATGTATTTTAATATTTTTTTAAAAAATATATATATATCCGAAATAAAACAATAATAAAGTTTCAACGCCTTAGTTTCAAAGATTTTCACACCGTGTTAGAACCATTTTATGTAGAATTAAAAACATATAGAGGCAGACAGACAGACTTACAAACAGACAGGTAGATATATTTGACGATGGAGTCGCGGCGGTTATTAACGGTCCAAAAGGGATGCTGACTCCTCCATGACACGTGATCCAACATCTGTATTTTCAGAGATCCGTGTTGGACCAATGTTCTCCAAATCAGAATATTGTCTGTTGAACCGCCTTATGATTTATACTTTGGTATCTGTGATTTAATATAAACACGCAGACAGATAGCTAGATAATAAGATAGATAAACTACACGAACGTACTAATTACTCGTCCTGAAGGTATATGAAATCTTTTAAGTGAAACATTGCGTTCTTTGATCATCTCTGTGCTGTGTCTTATGGCTTCATATAACGACTTTGCAAACAAATCATTGAAGTAATGACCCATGCTGAGCTAATCAAGAATATGATTTTCATGTCATGATTTCAATATGATAACCTAGCAGTCAGACGATAATTTGTTAACACTGTCTCAATACATACAAGACTGAAGAAACTGAAACCCACCGGGTAAATTAAATTTACTATGGGTTCGGTAGAAAAGAGACCACACAGGTATTATGATCGTTTGGGAATATAGTTTTACTTATCAACACGAACTTGGTAAAACCACATGATCTGACAGAGACCAATTTCTGACAGAAACGCCAAATCGACATGAATATTTATCGACTGTCAACATAACTAATGTAAATTACAACTCATTAAAATTTTATTTGAATTTTATTCATTTTAAACGCTTTTCGCAATTAATAAGATATGATTTCGCATTACTGTTTAGATCAACGTTTGCGTGAAAGATTAAATCTTCGCAAGTCAAACGGACTAAGATGATTAACCTCGATCTTCAGCTATATATATATATATATATATATATATATATATATATATATATATATATATATATATATATATATATATATATATATATATATATATATGTATATATATATATATATATATATATATATATATATATATATATATATATATATAAAGTATGTATTAGCCTGTATGTAACCAGTATCCTTCTATCCCACAAACATATACTTACAAATGAGAAGTCTGTGTTAAATATATACTTTCATTAGAGTCAAATTGCACGCCTGATGTACGTAATGAAGTAGGTTACCTTTGGTGACCGATTTTAACCTGCAATTATTCGCTACATTTGGGAACAATGACTACACTTCACCTGGTGATTTTTATGTGACTTTTGCGAATAGAATAACCGCTATTTAGAGGCAATAAGGTCTACTTGGACGTCCAATTTTGTACTCATTGTTTACAAAGATAAGTGTCCTCAAGTAACGTTTATGATGATTTGACGGGACAACGAATATAAGTCATCGATTGTGTTAAAAAAATCCTCTTTCATCTTTCGACCACCTGTGCGGAATTATGAGTAAATAAGTATGTAAGAATTTTCGGTCATCCATGAGGGAGAGATCAGAGGGCATGTTCACCACTATAGTATTATTTACAAAACTACATTAAAATACTCAATGAAATCATCGTTAAACAGAAAATATAAACAAGATGAAATCATTTACGAATCTAAGTAACTGAGATACATTTTCAATATCACAGAGTATCATCAAGTGTAGTTTGATTCTTATTTAAAATCCTATCTATCTATATATATATCTATCTATCTATCTATCTATCTATCTTAAATCACAGATACCAAAGTATTTATATAGTTGAGATCAGGTGCCACGGAGGAAAAAGCATCACACCTGCCGAGATGTCAAATTCAATCTATTTATCGATCGGGTGCCATGGAAGAGCCGGACGATCAAGTTAGCTAAAATAAAAAAAACATATACGTACATTAATAAAAAAAATCAAATATAACTCAATGTGTAAGTGTTGAAACTTGGAACCGACAATTGCATAATAAATTTGGCGAGCGAAAGTTTAACACTTCAAAGTGGACGTATATAGTCTAAATGCCATATGACTTATATTCGTAAAATGTAAAACAAAATATTTTTAGAATATCCAATTCCACTTTATTTGAAAAGGAGAGTGACGTAAATACTTCCCCTGTTTAGGAGTAATAATGCAACGTCAGTCTGTTCAAACTCATACATTCAGCTTCTTTATTTTTGAAAATTTAGAATAACGAATGTATAAGCCTTTTCGACAGCTTTGCGCTGTTTTCTAAATCATTTCAACATTTCTTCGAGTCAATGCTACTGTTTGTGTCGTGCAGTATTAAAAAGCCTGAAAAATAAAACAAAACCATTTTCATCAGGATCATTCAAAACATGAATATAAGATATATTGTCAATTTATCATAACATTTTGTTGTTTATAATAATGTTTTCATTTTTACTGCGACATTAACATAATGGAACAAAGTATCATACATACCGGATATGTAATGATGTAAAATCAAAAGTGTTGAGTATGGCACACAAAAAAAAAACAAGCTCAAGTTTTCTCTCACAAGACCTAGATTTTTCCTAATTAATTTAAACCTAGTTTTTATCATTAACTCGTATTAACTGAAAATAAACTAGGCTTTTCACAAAGTGAGCCAAAATAACAAAAATGAGTATTAATTTGATTATGTGATTTGATGGCAATTGAACCTAATTTTTCCCAGTTAATTTCAGTTTGCGACGTCAAAATCCCTATTTTTACTCGATACTCACATTTACTAATTAAGCTTAACTAATAAAAACTAAGGTTTTTTCTGATAAATGCGATTTTGGGGTACCATAGTGGAGGCATATGTCTTATTTTGATGAAAACAAACAGCAGCACAAAACATGTACCTTAGAACATAATTATAACACTAACTAATATCTATCACAAAAATGAATTTCTATTTCAGTTAAAATGATCTGTGACTTAAATATCAAATCATATTTCAAAATCGTGAACATATTTATGCAAGCGGCGATCATTTATCTAATTATCAATATATTGACTCCTTACAATTTGTTTTATATGCAAAATAATCATGAATTTTGTCATGGCAACAAAACAATCGATTTAAATAATACACCTTTCTTGATAAATTTTATACATAATAAATGATAAACTTTTTGTAATTTCACGACAGTTTGATTTACAAATTTCAAATTAAATGGATGGTATACATGATGTTTAAAACTTCAATCGTGGTTATAATTTTAAAAATATCTAATTGACTGTTAGATGTCATACGTTTGTGACAACACCTTAATATTATGATTAAACAAGTAGAAGATGAATGGAAAATTAATTAGATGTTCTTCGTTGTTTGTTTAAGAATTACAGTATATTAACAAGAGGGAAAAAACAAAATTTCACTATTCTTTTTGATGCCCTATTGCCATGAATGATATTTCCTAATTTCAAGGCTACTGTAGATACATGAAGTGAGTATTATAAACATAATACCAAAGTATAATGCTCAAAACCATCGTTTCTGTCAATTAGACTTCATCAGTAGAACTCCAATTTTAAATAGATTTCCTAAAGAGAAAGTGGTATCAGACAAGGCCAAAAAATAAATCTAAACGTATAACCAAAATCCGTCTAAGAGTAACCACTGTAAAAAGTTGGCTATCTTAGTTTTAGAAGAATTTAGAATTTTAAATGGTGCTATCAGTGCAAAATGTTACTTTAGTATTAGATTGTCAGCTAGTATCGAAATACCAGGCACTAGGTTTATGTATACTAAATTAAAAACTGCTACTCTAAAAAGTGTATATAATTTGGTGGGAGGGGAGGGGCTAGATCTAGATATAATTAGGAAAATGATAGCAATAACAAATGTCATATTACAACTTGTGATCCTCTGCTGCAGTTTATAGGTCATACTCTTCTCTGTCTTTTCACTTCTCATCGTATCGTCCTCATGGTATTATCAATGTAAGTATCGAAAATTAGAACTGAAAGCATCATCGGTATTAAGAACAGTACAGTACACGCCAGGTCCATACATTGGAATATTTACCAGCCATAATTGGCAGTATTATATAACGAACTGTTGTTTGCAAAATTTTCCTCACATGTAATTCTTTATATATATATATATATATATATATATATATATATATATATATATATATATATATATATATATATATATATATATATATATATATATATATATAGGTGACTCTATAAGTAAAAGTAGTAGTGAATGCTTCTGCAACATTATATACCATGTATGTCGATGACCGTTTTTATCCAAATCAGATACATAATAACGATAACGTATTTACACGTTTTTTATTTTTGAAAATTAGGTAGGGTATTATGTATGACAAAATTCACAGGAATTACGAAAACAAAATCCCTTATTTTTTGTTGTATTAAGAACCTTTATCGGTCGGAAAATCCATTTTCGGAACTATTGAAAACTCGAACTCTTGAAACCTCGACGTTTTTCGGTGGTCTCGTGGACTTTGAGATATCGAAGGTATATATAAGATCGACCGCATTCAATGATTCATAATTTCCATATTTCCATATCTGATTTGTTTTGGGTTCACGAAAGACGTTCATGAATAAGCGTATTGTTGTACCCTCCACTGACCTGAAAATTCAACGATGGAGAATAAATGGGACACCAGTCAGGATTATATGTCTTGGATGATTTTTGATGGTTTTTAAAGTTTAGTTGGCGAAACAGATCACAATCATGATAATGACTATGTGTATGTACAAATAATAAGACTTTGTTATAACCAAATCAAAGATTAATGATCTGTTCACTCAAGTTCAAACGATTTCAAGTCATAATGTTGACAATCTGATAGATGGAGTTTATAAATTTATTGCACATTCACTTTGTAAATCGTATGATGTATCCTCCTTCTATTAATAGTTCTTGAAAGGTAACGCTAATAAAGATATTTTACAACAAATGTACTAACTTTAGAAAGATAGAAAACTATGGACGCCATCTGTTTATAAGGCTATTGTTTTGATAAGTGAATATGGCAAAATAACAGTCGATGAAATACGACTGTATTATATATAATGAACTTCTTGCAATCTACATCTTCAAATGTCTGCTTAAAGAGTATTATTTGATATTTAATTACCATGCAGTTTTGGTATAATAATTCAATTATGATTGTATTTCCGTTAAAAATATATTTACAATTGTATTATGACTTCTGGGACCTCTGTAAACGTGTCGTGGTTAGAGCATTGCACTTAAGCATACGATGTTTCACCTCTACGTAGCACGGTAAAACCTCGATGTTTTGTCGGAAGTAAGTGCGTAATCTGCGAAATATCAATTATCCTTTTCCGTTATATAAAATTGACCACCAATGTATAAATGAAATTTTCCATGGGTGTCGTAAAACTAGAAAGTAAAGTAATGAAGTAAAACATTATTCATTTAAAATTGTCTTGCTAAAATTATATCAAATGTTGTGAGCATTTCTTGTTTTTATATTTTGATTTAAAGTCAAGGTTCTCTAATTCATAATTAAACTATCTGGTATCGTGTTTATGTCAACTTGGCATCCGTGATATACATACACAATCCAAAGAAGAGGATGCTTTTTTGCATTTGTACATACATTATAGAAATGATAAACAATTGAAATCATGTGGTGTTCAATATCAATTTTTATCTAAGACTTAAACGATCAATATTTGTATTGTAGTCTATCAAAGCGATTATTATATGTTTGAAACTCATGCATTGTATTGGGTCTTCTCTTAGGAAAATACATTTTCTGTATTTTTCTGAATTGCAGTATCTTGCATAATCACTTTCTTATTGGTTAGTTGAAAAACAAAACAGTAACCAACAGTGACCAAATAGAGATATTCAGAGATATATTGAGAAATTCAGACAAACAGACGAACAGATAGATATATTGATATATAGACTGAACGATCGATCAATCGATCGATCGATCGATCGATCGATAGATAAATAGATAGATAGATAGATAGATAGATAGATAGATAGATAGATAGATAGATGTTTTGTAAAGGAATTTACTAAAACTGCTTGTTTTAAGACAATTTTCCCGCATTTAAATGAACTCATTTCGGAAAATATCAAAAGCGACGTGAATAAAAATAATTTGAGAACATCACTACACCCATATGTATATAGGCCTATGATATATGTATTTGTGTTTGGGCATGTAAGTCTAACGTGTTCATCAGTCTTATGACAGATTCTTTTTTCAATAAACACAAATGATATACAACATAATTTTAATTTAATAATGATTTATTGAATGGATTTCATAACTTGACTAGTATGTAACAACATGGTTTAGAAAACACACGGTGCAAGGGAGAGAACTGTAACATATTTAAATGACAACACATCTCCCACAATGAATTGCACGATAACAGTTCGTGAAGCTCTCAGGTAAATTCAGTTAACTTCGATACAGCACTAACATGATTATATCTATATGTTTGATTCCGAGTCTGAATGATAGTGTTCAGAGTCATCATATCCCGAGTCTATTGAATTTTGACCACATTGTAAATAACATGTACTAGGCTTAAGATGGTGTTCTGTCACTAATGTTGGCAATGTTCTACTTTCGTTTACGGATTTCGATTGGACAGATTGGCTATGCAGTAAAATTCCACTTCTAAAGCGTTTCATAATACCCTTGTCATTTACATGTGGAAACACTAAATCACCATCACTTGATGTACACATGCTGTCTGTAGATAATCCCATATTGCAAAGTCTGTTACATTTCATTTCTTCTATGTTTTCATTTAAAATAAGCAGTTGCTTCATTAAGGATACATCTTGTTCCATTAGCGATGCCTGAAAAAGATAAGATTCGAAATTTTAGAATCCATGAATTTTGAAAAGCTATTGATGATTTATATGGTTTTTATTTTGTTCAGACTAACTAATTACAATTCCATGTAGAATGCAAGTGTATGCATTTTACAATTGAATGATAATAATGTGCAGTGTGGGTAAGATTCCCACTGGAACCTAAGCTGATTTTGTGAGAAAGTTTGTCAGTTTACTTGCGTAGCCGGTGGTCTTTTCCCGGGTGCATTGTAGCCGGGTTCTGTCCTTCACTTGTAAAAACTTACCGCTGTCATATAATTGACAGAATATAGTGCGTGGCGTAAAACTCCAAATATAAATTGATGTTAACATTCACAGTACATTACACAAGTATATTTTTAACGCAAGCTGTTATTTATCTTTAAAAAATGAAATCGCTTGAAACAAGAAAACCGCGTATAATTAATATTAAATCATACATTGACATTAAGTAAATAGATAGCCTAAGATATTGCCATTTTATATAATACCATATACCATGAAGTTATCAGATTTTCACGAATAAAGGCATAAAAGTAATTTCGAAAGTGAAATGTTCTACTAGCAAATCCATGCTTTTATATTTATGTTCTTACCATTTCTTGCCTCAATGTATGTAATGCCGATTCCATGGGTGAAATATTTGAGTTCTTATTTTCCAAAACTTTCTTTTTCAACTTTTGTGTCGTTTTAACTCTATTGAGATAAAAGTTTCTGCATGCATTTGAAAGTTCTAAGGAAGCGGTATATTTATCTGTCGTATCGGTATTGTACACATAGGGTCCCGACTCTGAATTTGCAGCCATTACCAAAGTTTCATTGAACATCTTGCACAAAATACAGTCATGGAAATATTAACTTCAATTCATTAAAAACGCATATATTAATTTTAACTTTGAGCCAAATATTCAACAATCACTGCAATCAATATAAATATGTCAATGATCGTTCAGTGCATGAACTGATGTCCTTCTCGAAAACTATATTACTTATTAAGAGTAAAGCGCGATTTTATATATCAGAAAGTAATCACGTGGTTCCCAGATCTGTTTTACGACACCAGTCTTTACGCCTCAGTAGAAAAGAGTACAACAAATGACAGATTTTGATCTAATCTCATTAGGTGTGTGACTTTTACTGACTATAGTTACAACATGTCACACACCTATGCACTAGCACAAACATATTTGTGTGTCCGATAGAATATCCAGGTCGGGTCAAGGTTTGACAACTTAAGGAATATTGAATGCATTTGCCAATTCAGTTAAAAGAGGTTTAAATTCTCGTGAAATTTCACTGGACGCCATCGATTTAAATCTCTAGAAACTTTAGATTAAAAAAGGACATATATAAATGCGTGTTTATATAAATATATATATAAGAAATGTCTAACCTTTTAATGCAATGGAGAGTTATTGAGGAAGCTTTTGCAAAAATAAAACCCGAGCTTTCTGATTGATTTCTCTTCTGACTGCATATTTGATAATCACTGGGACCTCATATGTCTTAACGGCAATTTTCAACTATATCTTGCTACAATAACAATAAACCTAAAACTGACAGTTTTAAAACAATTATCACGTTCAACAGAGACATGGTGTAGTGCACATCCTGTTTTGACATCAACATTATTGTCAAAAATCAGCTTAACTTTCAAGGGTTGTAAACACAGACGTTAATCAATCAATGCCTCAATACAACAATGAATAAGGAAAATAAATACTCGCCTTATAAATCTGTCGGTTAACCATTTTATCACGAAGACTTATATCGCTAACCTAACATGAAAAAATATGCAAAATATTATGATTTATTTGCAATGACGTAGAATGATTGATAAAGAAAATAAAATGAAATATCATTTAAAAATATACGCGTATTCAACCAATGTAAATGTATTGCATTTAAATTACAAACCATTTGTAAGAGAATGAAATATAATTCTGTTTATCATTTGAATATTACGAATGTAATAGTGAATTATGAATGTTTTACATCGGAGAAACAAATATATGTTTTCATTTTTATTTCATATTAAATATCTGCATTTAAGAGTCGAATTCTTTTTTCTGGATATTATTATAGAAGCATTTTCAAGGAAAATCGAACTCTTTTTGTAACATATATGACTGTTTTCACTTTAAATAAATTTCCAGTTGTATTTTAATATAATACACTTTTACAATTGTACCTTTGAATGTCTTTATCTATTTTCAGTTCCATTTTATTTCATTACACTTACAAATACATCATTGATAGTCCATTATTTATTTTTAGTTCTATTTCATTTCATTACACCTAAGCTATACTGCTGAGAGTCCATTATTTATTTTAGACGAATTATACTTTATTAAATTAATAACATGCATGCTGAGATTACATTACTTATTTTCAGCTGAAATATACTTTCTTTCACTAAAATAGACAATTCAAGAGTACATCATTTATTTTTCAATGGAAATATATTTTAATTACACTAAAACATGCATGTGGGAAGTGCAATGTTAACTTCTATTGTTTCATAGATTTAGACAAGTACATACATTTTATCAATTAAATCGTACACGTTTTTGACAAATTTCCTCTCAGTACATTCATCAAAATGCGGACACGGTAAAACAATATTGTTTGTTAGAAAGTTAAATATTGAACTCAGGGGAACCACAGAGTACAGATGACATGTGAAAAGTCTCGTTAACATAGTCAATACGTAGATAGTGAGCCAATTTGATTGATTATACAGATGTTTTTATTAAGTTCACCACCAAAACAGGCCTTGACATGACACTTATTCGAAACTAACGTTGACGATTTTCTCTCGATAAGACCGGAAATAAAGTACATATGTTAACAAAATATGTTTGAAATATCAGTCTCCTGATTTCTGTTTGGAATTCTCTCATTTCATCGATGTCATTTAACACTAGTTAACATCTTGTCGTTCAGCGGCATTTGGTGCATTTCTCTTTCTGTCGAGCAAATGTGCACGTACATCACGTAGTATATATGCTGTGGAAGAATATATATATCTGCTGTGGAAGAATATATATATATATATTTATATATATATATATATTTATTATTATTATTTATATATTATATATTATTATATATATATATATATATATATATATATATATATATATATATATTATATATATATATATATATATTATATAATCATATATATATATATATATATATATATTATATATATATATTATATTATATATATATATTATATATACTATATATTATATATACATGATATATATTATATATATATTATATATTATATATATAGTATATATATATATATCATTATATTATATATATTTATTTTTTATATATATTATTATATATATATATATATATTTATTATATATATTTATATATTTATATTATATATAGTATATATATTTATATATATTATATATATATATATATATAGATATATATATATATATATATATATATATATATATATATATATCATAATATATATATATATATATATATATATATATATATATATATATATATAATATTATATATATATCTAATATATATATATATATATATATATATTATATATATTATATATATAGCATTTTATATATATATATATATATATATATATATATTATATATATATAGATATATATTATATATATATATATATATATATATATATATATATATATATATATATATATATATATATATATATATATATATATATATATATATATAACAGTTATATGATATTTTCGTAAGTTAATTGTATAAAACTGTTGCAATATATATTTACAAATTCTTAAATATTTTGTTTTCATAATTCGATTACAGCGAGACAATAGATTACTATATTTCACGGCTGGGTGATTACTTTATTCAAAACTTGTTGTTACATGTTATTTGGATGCAGAATAAACTTTTTTTTTCTGTTCACAGATATTTTTATAAAGCACTTAAATCAGATTATATGTTCTCACAGGATAGTTGTCGTAGTCATTTACCTATTTAGAGCGCGCACATGGTGACATTTTGTATATCAATACATGATAAACAACTTATAGAATCTACGTTGAGTGACGCAATGGGAACACATTTGGCAGAATGTAAAATTCTCAGATATTGAACCATTTCGGCGACAGGCTTGTTTCCCTTTAATCTTGAATATGGCATGCCCAGATAATATTATAATGTACTTAAGGTAATCCACTTTTAACAAGATTTAGTTCAAGATTATTTTTATTTATAAATGTTAACTTTGCAAGCTCTGCTTAAACTGAAGTATTCTTGTTATTTGATATTAATTTTTGGAAACAGCTATAATACATATTCAATTGAGTAGGTAGATTGAATAAACATCCTTTTTTCCGATGCTGAGAATATTGCTTTTCTCTTTGTAAACTTAATTTGCCTTCTTATAAGTAAAAAAAGGTCCACACACAAATGTCTCATTATTTATCATTAAATGACAGTTTTAATTCATATCTTTGTTTATTTTTCATTTCATCGGAAAAACAGAACAAAAAGAAATCGGTGTATGGGATCAAGGTGTTTATGGTGGGAAACATGAGTACATTGCATAATTACACTTAAATATATCATCTTTTTGCGATACATAAAATGCCTGGTTATTTTATATTCGGCTTGTATCGTCTTTCTTTATCCTTTTGGAATTTAAGCAATGCTTTCCAAATACTGTTGCTAAAACTGTTTAAAAATAGTCCATAAATCTAACTACAGAATTTGATAGGTTAGAATGAAGTGGAATTATTTTTAAACAATAGCTCATATTTGTATATTTCGCTTAAAGGAGTTTTAGCTATGCTTTTACATAAAATTATTTCATTTTTTACTACTTTAGATTGATGTAAATTAAAAAAAAATAGATATACATAGGCCAGTTTGGCAATTACTCGTTTACAAATGATTAATTCGACCTTACCATTTTTATATGAATACGACACTGGACCTTAGTTTCACAAGTTATTAAGGAAATAAAATAATTTTATACCCGTGTATATCTCTTATTTGCTATTGTACACCAAACTAAGAAAATAAAAACTATTTTTTTGTTTTTGGAACACACAGTTGATACCCCTTTAAAAACTTATTTCTTTTTAAAAAAAATAATAAAATCTTGTCATTTCAAATTAAAATCTACTTTTAATGTGGCCTGTAAGACGGATTTTCAATTTGAAAAATTAATACACTCGTAAGTACGCACTTGTAGCGTGACTTTATCAATATATGCAAATGATAAAATAATTTAGTTCCACGCTAGTTCTATTGATGCATGAATTACTTGAGAAAAGGAAATACTCATATCACTTCATGTATAAATAAATAAAGCTCTTTTAAAACTAATAAATATTTCCGGAATATTTATCATGATGTCAATAAAGATGGTCATTCTGATAAAGATTATGGTGTTACACTTAGAACCGTCAAAGGTCTTCTATAAATAACTAGAAGAATCCCCCTAAAACCACAAGCTCACCATTGTCAGGTGCATTGCTTTATGTCTCAGCATGTCAACACCATTATATGGTGCACTAAGTGCTGATTTTTAATGATACTAAAATAATTGCGATTTAATGCAGGGGATCCTCTTTATCTATTATAGATTACAGATAAACCAATAGGTGAGGTACGATTACGTCAACATATCTAGCTGATGAAAGATTATAACTGCATCGATACTAGTTACCTCATACGTTGTCATTCATCGTTTCAGTGTGTAACACTGCAGGGGTTCAGTGTCTAATATACAGAATATATAATACATTTATGATACACTGTGGTAACTTTGTTTCATGATAGGTTCTACTGTTTCCTTTCACTATAGATTGTCCAAATCAGAAAATACTTCCCTCTGCTTTTCGTTTATTCCAGTCAGATGATATACTTTGTAAAATGACAAGGGAAATATCATGTCATATTTGTCTCGGCTAGTTTCAAGTTAGTTAAGGATCATTCGATTTCCGCTGGAACCGAAGCTGATTTTGTAAGAAAGTTTGTAAATTTACTTTCAGAAGGTGCCTTCCCAGATACATTGTAAACGGGCCCTCTCCTCCACCACTAAAACTGGTCCCACCAAACTGTTAAATTGTTGAGTGTGGCGTAAAACATATACAGTATGCAAAACACTCAAAACTAAATAGTTTTATTTGGAATACACATTTTTATCAGATGAATAAATGATGTGCCCAATGTATACTGTGAAAGAATGAAGAAGTAATGTATGTTATGTATGATAAGAGAGTAATTTAATCATATACATGTTTACTAATATGTGTAGTGTCTGTTAACGTTATATTCCCCATGCTACTATTACGTCAAATATTCTACCATTCGATAGCATTAATCAGGTTGTTGATATTTTGCAGAATAAGATATATTGGTTTTATGTTTTTCATACCGTGGATGTCATTAAATCATGTTACATACGAGGTTAGTTGGTTATTGTTTTACGCCACTTTCAACGATATTTCAGTTATATCGTGGCTGGACGACCGAGGTAATCTTTATCCTGTATATTATATGCCAACATATGCAACGCGGAATTTCTTTCTGTAAAATGTTTTGTATCATAAGATATTTTCCTTAAATGAAAAACATCATTTATTTAATATCATATATATATTAAGGTTTCCCAAATTCAGAAGCATGGGAATGAAATACTTGAGCGTTCAAGACGCTTTTTTATTTCTTCCAAGAAAATACATATACGCGTGCAGAAATGTACCGAACTATAAGTTTCTAGCTAAATTAATCGTTGTAAATTCAACCAATCAAGTAAGAACTAAAACAGATCTACATGAACATAAAGTATTCCCCTTCTACTTTACTGTAAACATGGATATTTCTGTGTGTTTTTAATTACGCGATTTTCTCACGCAAACAATACGCGTGGGAGATTTATAGGTGATCAGACACCTTACTGTGAGCAGTCCTGTTTTGAACGATGATTCTTAGTACGACTGTGTACTGGTATGTAGGAGGGGTGCTAATTTACACGAAAAACTCTTCATCGCGTATTTAGTGTAAATTACCACGTAAGTAAATTTCCGCGTTTACAGTATCTGTCAGATTGAGAAAGGGCACCTGATTCCCAATCACTTTATTACATAACTGCGAAAATAATAAGAAATAAATTCATTGTAGATAGATATGATGGGTTAAGAATCATACACATTAAATGATTATATATTACTTTTAAATGAAAAATCAAATTTACTGCTTTTATAATAATGTCAATTTTCTTCTGTTCACTGTAAATGAAGATGTCCTATTCAAATGGCTGAACGCCTATATACAAAATAATTCTGTGAGGGGAGGTCTAGATATACCTTTGTATGACTTATTCTTTGGTAATATACGTCATTGGTTCTAACTGTATCTTTACATCTACGTGCGTCACTGATTTCTATCGCCACCCGTATATTAACAATGCAGGCAAAACAATTTGTTATCTACTATACAGCAAACCATGCCAACAACTGGTCAAATGTTCGCCTTGCCATATGTATAAATACCCACGTTGAATTTTACAACTGGAAGTGATATTTGTCCAATTAATGATAAGAAATAATGTTATTTGCTTATTTGCAAACTTACACTTCAGTGAGATGTGTATATACAGGTATTCAACATTTGATGCCGTCTGTGAATTTCAGATATGAGAGAATATTGTATATCACAAGTACAATGTATTTGAAAGTTTCAGTTTTTATCTAATTATTCACCCACCTATCTATCTATCTATCGATTGATCGATCGATCGATCGATCGATCTATCTATCTATCTATCTATCTATCTATCTATCTATCTATCTATCTATCTATCTATCTATCTATCTATCTATCTATCTATCTATCTGTCTGTCTGTCTGTCTGTCTGTGTGACTGTCAGTAAACAGAATATGTTGAAATTAGTTTTCTATTGACAACTAACCTAACAAATTATAATTATAGAAATTAAATGACACTTTTATCTACAGTTTTTATATCTACTATCCACGAACTATTACAATAAGTAACAGTTTTAAATTAAGCTTTGTCGCGACAAAATGAATTACTTTCCCTCCAAAACGCCGCCCGTCGGCTAATGATTGTAAAGAATTGAAAATGCCATTCGATGTCAATTGAAAGAAAACATTTATTTTTTCAACGTATAGGGACAAATAAAAAATACCAACAACATTTTAACATTGGCGTGTCCGTTCTGACAAAATGACATAGCATTTGTTTGGCAAACGAGTTTCCGTGAACCAGAATACTGAATACTCATTGGTTGTATACTAAATGTTTAAACTGACACTTAGGTACATAGATGTATAGAAATATATCTTTTAATGTTGCTCAGAGTAAGTGGTAAATACATTCAGGAAATATTTCCTGGTGACCTTGAACAATGACACTGTACATAAGTAATTTTTTACAACTTTTCATTGCAGAGTAGTGGTACTTTACATTGTAAAATAATAATTTTACAAATTTTCAGTGCAGTTTTCCTTCAGAAATGCATCTATAGGTATGCAGTAGAGTCTATCCTATTCATTGTTCATATGAAAGAAAAACATATAACTTCAATCATAGCCGGCCTGACTCAGTCGGTTGTGCGCTCGACTCTAGATCGTGAGGTTGTGAGTTCGAGTCAAGCCGGCGGCAGCTTGTTTTCCTGTCCTTCAGACGAGACAGTAAAAATCGAGGTCCCGTGTCGCAGTTGGTGTCACCTACGTTAATGAACCTTCACTGCTCAATGACCATAAGTGCCGAGCATAGGCCAAAATTTGAAGCCCTTCACCGGCATTTGGTGACGTCTCCATATGAGTGAAAGATTCTTGAGCGGGACGTTAAATAACAATAAACAAACAAACTTTAATCACAGCTGATTACGTTCGTGGTTAGGTATTGTGATTGCACTTGTTAGATCAATTCCAAAAGAATATCAAAATGATTTTAAGGCTTTTACATTGACTTTAATTGGATTACCTTTATCGTCAGGTAATATCAAAAGTTAACAGCAAATAGCTGAAACAGGAGTGTACAGTAATTAAACGAAATGTATTTGTGTGACCGTTTGTAATTGATTTAAATCGTATTAATTATTAAACCTTTAAGTATTTAAGCTTTAAAAGGTTAAGGTTGGTCGTCCTCTACTAATTTTGATAAAAATGTTTTGATCTGTTTAAATGAAATTTTCATATTTTTATGCCGGATATAAATGATAACATATAAATAGATGCAAGAACTATTTAAAGGTAGACTGCCTTCTTCAAAACATGACAACAAAATATAAAATGTTTTTAAAATATCCATCACGCTATAAATGATTTCAAAGACTAAAGTTCTTTATTCCATGATTAAAATAGCTGATGGCATCATATTCTATATATTTCAGATCTTATCTAATTAAATTTCAAAAGATGCAATTCCATCTGTACAATTGATATTTACATGTATATGCACCACAGGATTGTCATAATTAAATAATTCCTTATTTGACGGCTATAAATTGCATCATAGGTGCATCATAGTTATATCTCTGTTGTCTATCAGGAAATAAAAAATGTCTTGGAATATGGAAACATTACAAGAAATATTGCGATTGTCATATTTTACAGGTATCACTTTACCTGCTTTTATTTTAATGGGTTCCTTGTCTATGAAAAACGAATTGTCACACAAAAGCCTTCATAAAACTGTTCCTTTTGATGAACAACATCAAAAAGATAAAAAAGAAAATGTTTAAACGTCCAAATGTGTAATTTATAATGGTAGACGATAAATATTACATTTAAAACAGAGAGTGTGAACAGGGAAATTGACCCAAAACGTGTTAGTATAGATGTATCCATTGGACGGTTTTGTTAGTTTTTAAATGTGGAATTCCTAGTAGGAAATAATGTGTGGTATGAATCATAATATATCTAATATTTGGGAGAAATTAAGTGACTAATTTCTTAAAAGGAAGCAAATGGTACAATAATTGTGATTTAATCGTCATCTAAAATCATTTTTGCTCTTTATAAATTAAATTCAACAGTAAAAGTCTCCACTGCAATTACTGAACAAAATGAAAAGATGAATCAATATGGAATGAATTTATTGACATTAAAATTGGCAGTTTATTTCAACTTATTAGAAACAATCTCAATCATGTAATTAGTAGAAAATGCATGTTTTAATAATTAATGAAGGTAGATATTACGAAAAAAATATATATTTCGATTTCACGTCAGGCCGACGCCAATCACTTTGTTTTAACAAATTCAATACTAAATTATTAAACACTATGATTTTTTGAATTTGGGTAAGAAATCGTTCTCGTCCATTTACTCGTTGCACTGTCAGTATGCAGGTGTTTCGTTTCTACTTATAGTGAAATAAGATCTAGTGGAAATTAACCGAGATCAATTAGGAATGTGTCGATATTAAACCAAGGAAAACGTAACTAGATAATTTACTACTACATCTACAGTACATAGTAAATCATAGCCCCGTCGACCGTACAAAATCCATTTACACGGATTTAAGGTCATTATCGTTAAAATAGTTAAGGGACAAAACAATGATCTGTTCTATTTCTATTTAAGGGAGGGATCAAATTATATATTTTTTCATTTTCTGAATGAATTATACGTTCATGTGTTTAATAATAGTATCATAATACAAAATGAAAGATTTTGTGAATGTTTATCTGCACGTGTTATGGTAAAATTGTATATAGGAAAGCCAAATTAAGACAGAAATCTGAAAACAGTTGGATCCAGGTGTATTCCTATTATGAACTTGCCAGTCTATGTCAAAATAGCCAACTCCTGTATGTAGATCACATAAAGAAGTTGGGATATTTACTCCTTATATCGCCAACCAAACGTTTATTTATTGCGTGTTAGCACGATACCGAAATTCCATCTGAGCAGGTGTACGTCAAGAACATTCGAGATATATATTGATAAAGGAAAAGTTATATTTACATCGATATTGATATAAAGCATATGGCAATCGCAAACGTTGAACATATTTTGTACTTCAAGAGTATAAAATGGTATGTATTTGGTAGGCATACACTCGGTGCAGATCATGATAAAGGGGAATAACTCTTTGGATAAAGGTTGGAAGTCGCAATTTCTGGAAAGTATATTCATTGAGAGTTGTGGCTCTGTATACAAGCTGAGACTTTGACGCTATATTTAATTGTTTGAAAGAGAGATGATACATATTAAGTATGAATACATTGTAAAATCACATTAATGAGTTAAACCTATATTTTCTCAGCTAAACTTAGTTTTTCTCCAGTTAAACCTAGTTTTTTTTTCTGTATCCCACATTCTCTGGAGAAAAAATAGATTTATCTGAGAAAAAAAGGTTTAACTCCACCAAAATAATAAAAATGAGTTAAGCCTAGTTTTTCTCGAGAAAAACTTAATTCAACTGAGAAAAACTAGGATTAACTGCACCACAATCATATTGAATATTGATATGATTTTGGTGCAGTTTATTCTTGTTTCTCTCAGTTAGACCTATTTTCTCAGTTAATGTGGGTTACTAGAAAACTATGATTAACTGGAGAAAAACTAGGTTTAACACGTAAACTAGGTTATTTGGGGAAAACTATGTTTAACTGAGTAGAATTAGGTTTAATTGAGAAAAAATAGGTTTATTTAAAGAAAAACTAGGATTATCTCATTATTGTGATTTTGGCGTGCTTTATCAGTTAAACCTAGTTTTTCTATAATTAAACCTAGTTTTTCTCAGTAACCCACATTAATTGGAGTAATACTATGTTTAATGGAGAAAACTAAGTTTAACTGAGCCAAAATCAAGAAAAATGAGTTAAACCTAGTTTTACTCGAGAAAAACCTAGTTTAACAAAGAAAAACTGGTTTAACTGTGCCAGAATCACACGAATGAGTAACTAACGCAGTTAACTCTAGTGTTTCTCCTGTTAATGTGGGTGACCAGAAAAACTAGGATGAACTTGAGAAAAGATAGGTTTAACTCATAACCCACAATATCCGAAAAAACTACGTTCAATTGAGAAAAACTAGGTTTAACTGAAAAAAATCATTTAACTCATTAATTTGATTTTGGCGTACACGGCAGACGATTAAATTAACTAAATCAAAATAATTTCTGGTTCAGGTTTTCACTTAACCCTTTTACCCCCGAGCATCTGAATGGTATGCTCTTTCTATTGTATATGGCCAGTCTATTGTGGCCTGTAGGGATGAAAGGGTTAGGTATTATTTTTGTACTTATCAATAAAGTACAACGGCGAATATTATTTCATATATTTTGGACATCGAATTAAAGATATTTTGATAATATAAACTTGAAGTAACAGTAGAAGTCATCATTGTTACTTCCCTTGAGTAAAATGAAGTAGAAGAGGGGCCCAATTAGAACCCATTGGAATGCCAACTATCTACTGGAAAACCTTTGCTACAAAACCAACGAAGATGGTGTCCACTAGAACTTCACCATTTTAATGATATCGTCTTCGGTGTACTTGTAATAGGAATCAGAGTGTTCCTTTACAATTCATGGTTTTTCATGGCCTAATGCTAAATATTTATATTTCCGATTTCCCTTTCTGTATATAAACGATTCTCGTATAATAGAAGTGAGTTTTGTATTTATGTTTCTGGTGAGGAATCTGTCCAAAGGATAGAAAAAAAATCAAAAAACTTTATGCTTGCTATATGTTTGAAATTTGGAGACTTTAGATGCTCCAACAACTTATGTATATTTACTCTTCATGGGAAAACCAGTTTAGCTTGTATAACATATATCTATCGTTTAGATCATCATTGTCTTAATCTAACACTCTCAGTATTATTTTGTGACTCTTTATTGACGTGTTATATGATATGAGAATGAAAAATTGTACTACAGAGAGCATTGCTCTTCATTGTCTTTTGCGTTTGAATCTCAAAGTTGACTTTATTTTCTGATATATCGTATATCCTTGTTGTTATGCAAAGTGAATGATAAATTAGATTGTATCAGATGTGCTACTAAAGTAAACAGCTACTGTTTACAATTTGGTATACTGCATTTTGCTATCATCCTTTTAAGGGAATATTAACTGTTTACCAAAAAATTAATTTGACTACTTGTACTTTATGTACAATAACAAATACACAGACATAAAATCTTATATTCCTATTTATTTTGTGTAATAAGATCAGTTCCAGTGTGTTATGCATATACAAATAGTATGGCTGAATTAATCAATTGCAAGTGAATAATTGCCAAACTGGGTTTCTTAAGTAAGTTTCACAAAATATATATGAATTTAAATATTGTTTTACTTGAACATATCTCTTTTTTGTTATTGTATATCAATCTAATTAGTAAAAAGAGGAGAGTATTAAAAACACAGCTAGTGCTCTTTTAGAGTCTCAATATATGAGAACTACGGATGCTTATTTATCATGCTCATTAAATCGTTTGCATAGTTGACGGATACGCGCGATAACTTACACGTAATCGTGTTATGTAAGTGTGTCGTTCGGTGCGGTCTCATCGCAGTAATAAGAACGTGAGCGATTCATTATTGTGTACAAAATGATACTTGTTGCAGAAGTTATGTATATCATTATGAGTTATCACCGTCATTACATCGGGACAATCAATTGCTTCTTTCTCATATTAAATATGATCCTTTAAGTATAAAAATATAAGATACATTCAATGATATCAACACATATAGCTCAATTTTGATTAAACGTCTGACATTATTTTAAATGAGGTTAATGTATTTAATATCTGAAAAGTTTGGGAATGTAATCACATAGCAATAAACTGATAAATTTAATAATGCACTGAAAAATGTACCGATATATATCATGCAAGTTGAAAGCTAGCAACTGTGATATGAAATATAAATCCACAACATTACACTTGTAGATAAGTATTATTGTGAAAGTTTTGATGAATGTCTTAACTGATATTGAAAGCTGTCTTTCAAATTTAGACAACAGTAGATGACGTCACAAAAGGATGACACTGAAAGTTTTACGTTGATTACAACATCTATATGGCAATTTAATAAATTTGCATATTTCTCCAGGATTATTTTCAACTGACGAGAATGACACAAAAAGATAAACTGATAGATAAACACATACGTGTATATTGCTGTTCTGTTTTATATTCAGTCCCTTTTCAAGCCACAGTCACTTTCGATAGAGTATCACTTTCTTACAAACTGTTAACTGATGCGTAGACAGAAAAAAGAAAGATAACTCTTGGTACCTTTGGTTATCTGATCTGACTACAACTACACAACATGTAACGTAAAATAAAGCCAAATGTTTGGACATAGAATATGTTTATTCCAATTTACATATTATGTTGTCATAAGAAACTTTGCGTTTATGTTGTTCTTAAAGGGATATTAATCGTGTTTTCCCCCAAAACAATTTCATTTTTTACTACTTAGATTGATATACAATAAAAGAAATATACACAGGCATAACAATCCTTAAATTCCTAAATATTTTGTAAAAATTGCTTGAGAAAGACAATTCTGCAATTGTTCACTGGCAATTGATTAATTCAACCTTACTATTTGTTTATACAAACCACACTAAACTCTTAGGGCTGCTTATAGTTCTTATTTTTTATTGTACATTGTACATTAATTACAAGTAGTAAAAGTTTGGGAAAATTAAAAATTATATTTTGGCAAACACAGCTAATGCTCCTTTAAAGTACAATATGACTTATTCAGATGTTGTTTATGGTACGCTAAACAAAATCAAATTTTCATTTGCAATGCTTATATCTGTACAATATTAAATGCTGTAAATATCAAGTTAAGAACGTATTGAACTGTAATTTGTTTTATTTACAACATCAAATGATTTAAGAACATCAACATGAACAAAAGAAAGCAATTTACAGTATTCAGAAACTCTGACGATAATGTAGTCATTTCCTTAGCTTATATATTTTTTTCTCGTCTAATGATACATAAAACACAATACTAAAAAATCCTTTAAACTTTAAACGGTTTTGCGAGAAAATATCTATGTATTTAAAATAATTATTTGTACATTATCATTTACACATCATTCACAGTAATTAATTTGACTGATTTATTCATACGCCATGGGTAATTGCACTATTTAGTCAATGCACTTCACGGACTATTTGAGTTGACCTACTTTATTAGCGCGTGACTTGTATAAACATCTTATCTATAAACAACTTTCCTTCTTTTCAATTTTGATGTCTAGATAACAAAATATTTGGTGTTTTATCTTATTTAAAAGAAAAGGGGCAAATATATGTAGGCCTACTCTACAAATCAGACGGAGCAACAGAGAAAGTCTAAAATACTCTTAGAAATTTTATATTGAAATGTCTGGAAATAATGTAAGGTTGTAAGGTAGAAATAAAATACAAACGGCACAATGTGATAGGATTGGTATAAAAGACGCAATCATCCGCTGTATTTAAAATTGTACTCAGGAAAAAAGTTCTTAAATATTAGCACATAGACATCATATTCTGAAGAGGTTGTCGAGAGCAGAGATTGCTGTAGGCATCAATAGCAACGGAAATTGTTCCTTAATTGATGACGTAATACTTTAATATAAATGTTTAAAAACAAAAAACAAAACAGGAAGTGTTGCAAGTTGCACGTTTTCAGTCTTATGTGTTGAAGTTCATAATGACCTTGAAAGCGTATACTCTTACGTTACTTGTTTTCCGATTCATACATAAGACAGATTGGGTTTCGGTTACACTTGTTGCCACTCTCTTATGAATCTCGATCCAAGTAGATTAACAGCGGGGATTTACAAAAAATATATTACATCATAAACATTTGAAACAAATGAATTTCGAAAACAAGATGTGTTAGAGAAATTTTATGCCGCGAGAGCTTGGTCAATTATACAGATTTTAAAGTTTCATAAGTATAACGAAGGAGTGCCGATGGGTATTCTAAACTCGAAGTCACTGAAATACGACAAATTAGATATAATAACGATGTCAACACGAATTACAATTGCGAATCCCTAATGAGATTGGAACAGGTGTCCGACAGTGCCAGCATCCCATGTTAGCATGTCACATCCACAAATAATGTCAGTTTGTTAGGCATGGTCAAACACAATATCATAATGGCTTTCGTTGAAAGTGTAGGAGATAAGTTCCCAAGTCATTTGTCGAAAAACAAAAAATCGCACCGATATTTGATATAGAAAGCACGAAACTATAGCTTTGGGCAGAAGCTATTGACAAGTATGAAATAATAGTTACATTACTATAGCAACATAACATGAAAAGAATTACAATACTTAATTGTAATGGTATTGGTTGAATTTACAATGGTCATGTGACCTTTGATTACTCTATATATACGGGGTCTCCGTGGTCAAGTGGTCATCGCGCCTTGAACCATGAAGTCTCTCATTTCTGGTCAGCGTAGGTTCGAGACACGCTGGAACCTAATCTGAATGTTGTGAGAAAGTTGACGGAAGGCCGGTAGTCTCTTCCCGGCTACATTGTAACCGGATTCTATCCTCCAACATTAAAACCTGACTACCACCATATAACTGAATAATTGTTGACTGTGGCGTAAAACACTATTCAAAATTCAAATACTATCTCTATCCAAAGGGTCTTAAATGTGGGAATTAATGTTCCAAAAGCATCGCACATTCCACATTCATAGCTCTTATCAGGTTTTACGTACTAACTGGTAGATTATGTTTATACATAGGCATTCCTACATGTATATGTAATAGTTGAGGTAATTTCACTTGACTTCAGTCCAAGCTCGCACACATTGTGGTATCTAAGCATGGTGAAATTATTTCAATATGTAAAGACTACATACTATAGTGTCTTGTCGGCTTATCCATATCGACAAATTATGATAAATAAATAAATCGAATACAAACATTTAAGGTTATGACGATTTCTTGTTATGTTGTATCAAACAAATCAATAATTGTGAATTAAAACAACAAAACGAGCAGTGGTTATGTCTCTAGAAAATGAACTTATATGTTTCAGAAACAAAGAGAGTGGAGGCAAACTTGAGACTACCTTATTGCATTGATGTGTAGTTGAACAAAATACTTACAGGTGTTAAATAGATATTTGGATAGAAATGTTTTGACGTTCCGTGTATTAATGAATTGTTGTACTACGTGATCATTGGTTAACAGTGGTAATACTCCTACAATTATATCTCGTGTTACAAACGTTGTGCCAACAAAGCTATATTTAAAAATAAATATGAATGATATGACCGGATGCTAACCCTAAATAAAGATTATCGATATAAAAAACAAATCATAGAGTGAGGTATATTCCTTGATCTTGTACTGGGATTATATCTCATGATATTCTATAGTTCCCTTAATGCGTTTTTAGTTTTTTGTTTTTTAAGTGTTTTCCGCTACACTTAACAATTTTTCAGTTATTCGGTATCCACCAGTTTTTAAGGGGGGAGAACCCGGTTACATTTCACCATTTTAAACATTCTCACACAATCATCATTGTTTCCAGTGGGATTCGGAATCTCGCAGAATAGAGTTAACATACCTCATGGTTAAAAGCCTGATGTTCTAACCACTCGGCCTAGGACATCTCCACTTAATGCATCTAGCCCACTTCTCCTTTAGATTGTCTATAATGTAGCCTATGTACATGTGGCTCTAAGACAAAACCTCGGCACCTAGCATTATCATCAGCAGCTGCCAAATCAGAAAATGTGGTTCCAAGCAAATGAGACGTCAAATTTCTAGGATAAATAATTATTGGGTCTGGATCCGGACTGCGGTCGTTATTTGCAACCAGAGCATTGTAGCGAGGAAACAAGTCAGCTTTGATAAAGTTTTCCCTCTATACACCATTGATGGACATTTACGCTGCTGTTTTAGATCTGTATAGTTAGCCCCATTAGCATAGCTTCCAGCGGGTAACGATCAATCAACAGAACGCCGAAGGAACTCAAAACAAAGTGACCCCGAATTTGCATGGAATATTGACCATATATCAGGAGGGTTATACAGGAGTACAGTTTCCTTTGTAGTGGGACTACGCTAAATTTAAGCTAACCATTTTGAAACTACTGTAGAGATAAGCCTATTATCGCATTAAACCTCATTAATTGTCAAGTATCATTTTTGTTGGAATTGTATCCCTTTCTTGGAGAGTGTAATGTTGTGTTGCCTATATTATGATCCGATATTTTACTTTACACTTCGTTAACCACTCTATCATATAACTGCATTTTTATCTACCCTGTTGACCCTAATAATGTTTACCAAATACATTATGCCGAAAGGGCTGAATGGAAACCTGATATCTATTTTGCTTGTCTCTTCAAACATTTCAAGTAACAGGTGATAAAACGATTGCTTCCAATGTCAACACAAATACATAATATGTAAGATTAATGTCATTACGTACAGTTCGTGCTTATGAAGATAATGATGACAATTCCACACCTACGTCACTATATAAGCATATCTGTGTAGGATATCATCACTTTGTTTTAACACTGGTTTATATAAACAATTAAAAATCGCTGGTTAAATGAGTAAACAAAATAAGAAACAATCTATTTCACCAAACACGTGGCTGGAACTCAACAACAGGTTTGTTCTGCTTTGTCCTATTGTTTTCCCCCTGTTCTTCCACAAACTACCACGTAACAAAAACAGGGGTATATACTTGTACAAAGCCTTTGGAGATGTATGTAAAGAAACAGTTCTAGTATTTCATTTATTATTCTGTTTGGACAGTTACGATAAAGAATCAATGTACAATATGTATACTTTGATCAGATAAAATCAAATGACACAGTTTTGACATCATGTTGTAGTTTTTCGCCAGATAACAAATAATATACATAGCATATGGATGATATTGTATTGTATCGCAGACTGCTGACATAGTTTCTTGCTCTATCTGTCATATCAGTAAAATAGCAGGACAGAAACATTTCTTTTCCATTCGACTGTTACACAACATGTACGCATAAACGACCTTACGTTAAACAGTGTCTTCTACGCAAATACTGAAACTTAATATTGCATTTCTCAAGTGAACTTATGGTTGTAAATAATTTGCTTGCACGATTCCTAAATTAACCTGGAATTGTTTAATAATTACAGTTATATTCTTTTCATGCTTGTTCCTGTGCATTATCAAAGACAGTTTTAATATCCATCAGGCATTGGTATTTAGTTCAGTTTGGATTTCTGTGTCAATAAAACTAGTCCGATTCATATACGCTCTTCGTTTACGTTTTCTAAACTACTAGCATTTGCCATGTCTTCTGTCATAAATGATTCAGATTACTGAGCCTTATAATCAGTTTCATAGCCCTATGAACTGTATCTCCATTTAAGACACATAGGGTGTTAATGACCAATAGCGTCTAATTTGTGATTTCTTGAAATAGAATATATATAAACTCTAGTAGAAAATTGTCGACCTAGATCTCTAGGGGCTTTTGGCTATCTCTATTGTTCAAGTACCTGTGGTAATGTATAACCTATCAAGTGATAACTGAAACAGATATACATGAACATAAATTTTGGCATTACCACTTGTTTTTATTTGATTTTGAATAGTGTTTCACGCCACACTCAATCATATTTCAGTTATATATGCTTTTTTAATGTTGGAGGAGAGAACCCGGTTACAATATACCCGGTAACAGACCTCAACTGGTCTTAAGCAAGTAAACTGGCAAATATCCTCATAAAAATCAGATTAGGTTCCAACGGGACTCGAACCTACGCTGTCCAGAAGTTGGAGACTTCATGATTTAAATCGTGATTCTTTAACCACTCGGCCACGGAGACCCCCGACCTGACCACTTGTAAATTTGCGAAAGGGAACTTTAATCCCTTTTCTTCTCATTGTATAACTGTAATAAATTACAAGAAATGTATTGTAAATCTTATGATGGGTACAGAATCATGTTTAACAAATAATTATGTCTACAATTTTACCATAAATCTTACTCTAAAGTCATGTCCATTGTTGTCTATTCGCTTTGATAAAAAATGTTCCATTAAAACTGCATAATTCTTGTATGCAAAATAATTGTGTTTTGAGTCTAGATACTTTGTTATTCTATTTACATAACTTTTAAATGTTCACCAGGTTTCTATACTGTCTCTTGGAATACCGGACGCATAATACTCTTTATATTGTATTACGGCTATGTTTTTTCAACTGACCAAACAGGATAATAACAAAATATTATGCTACGCTAAAATACAGTTTATGTTATAATACACACGCTGTGATAGAGTCCCTTTAAAATGTGGGATAGTTGTGGGATAGTAGGCCTACATGTGTGTGTAAACAAATTTTGTTTTGGTTCCTTGAATGACAAATGATTTTTCAAGGAATGACGTGTGGCCAAATCAGCTAACAACCACGACGATGTTGTAAAGTACCTGTCCGTAGTGAAATCTATGTGTTCATCAGATCAAAGTAACCGTGACTAAATCATGTCGTCATTATCCGGAAGGACATTTCTCTGTTTAACTTTGCCTGACTTGTTAGATACTCTTTCATCTGTCACAGCCGAGATTTTTGATCGTTAATCTGTGGCAAAAACTTCTGTCTTCCCGAGCCCGTAAATCCCGTAAAGCAATGCGTGGACGTAAGTCAACGATTCACAAATTTCCGGTTAACAACATATAGAACTGAAACTTTTATTTATTTCCTTTCAAAACAATTCTTCTATTGATATAGTATTTATGTTTTCCCAAATGTTAACAATAAATATGTCAAGACCACAATTGGAATAGATATTTGAATGGTGAAATGGTTGTCAAACAGTATATAGATAATGTGTGTGAACTTTCTGGTCGAATCCCTCCGGCACGAGAGATGTACGCGGCAATCACAATCTACATATAAACTCCTACACTGAACCGACATCCTGGGAGTCTGATGAAGCGGGGGAGGGAGAAATAAACTCTGCGGTCAGAGATAATGACGTTTATGACAAATTAAATATCAATGCCTAGGCTTAACGAACACAAACATATAAGATTTTTCGGTCCGTTGATTTTAGTTGATGTGTTAAGTGTTCTGGCTGCGGAACTATTGTACAAACATACATCACATTGGTGAAATGCTAGAATCATTTACAAATACATAAATAAACAGAACATAAGAGAAGCTTACTGTGTACAAATCATCTACACTAGTTGTTTTTACGCAATATGTATGTCGTAAAGGGAGGGGGAAATGTATTTTACCTATGTAATTGTGGGATGTTATAAACTCGTGAATAAATAAGCAGGTTGAAACTTTTATCGTAAAAGATGGAAGCGCCAATAAATCGACTTTTACTTTAAAGATTTGTTCCATAATTGTGCCCTTCCATAAACACCAAAATTTTTAATATTTAAAACTTCACTCCATCTTGTGTACATAGGGACATTAAATAAGAGTCGATATTCAGGTACTGTGGACGATAAAGTGGTACACACCCCGCAATGGGACAAATTCTCACTGTGAAAATGTCTGCAATTTAATTTAAATTTTATGGTTTTGTTCATTTGTCCGAAGTCACGGGATGATTTCTGATTATCCATTTTTCAGGGGATCAGAGAAAAATAAGATGACAAACACCTTTTATTTCAATGAAATTAAACCCCAAATGTAGTATTTAGTATCCATACCGCTTTATCTAAAAAGAAGGCGAGTGTGTACTAGATTCCGGTCGCCGTAAAATATGAACGACTACATCAAAAAGCGTAACTAAAGCAGTTGAGTAAGACTCGCAAAGTCTGATCGGAAGTGATAATACGTCAAGTCTTATCATCAAATTGTGACGTCACCTACGTCAGCAATGGCATAAAGGTGGCTCCATGCGGAAATTCAGAGTGATTTTTTTATTGAATCAAACATTTGCCTTTAACAAAGATAACGGTTGTTTCCTCGCTAAAAATCAACATTACAAATGAACGTCGGATATTTGTGGCAGGAAACTTAAAAAATGAGGTCTCTCGCAGTAAGCGTAGGATGTTAAAGAAACCTCACTTCCATTGCAAAAGTCCAGTTGTTTGAAATATGACATACGGTTGCTGTCGTCTCTATTCAAGTGAAAAAATAGTTTGGGTTTGACGAAAAGAATACAGAAGCAATATGATAATTGCACTTATAGCAACCCCAGAAACTGTTGACTATATATAAGCGCCGTACCTAAAAGTTGAAGGACTGTCAGTTTCTGTTGTAGCACAGATAAGGAAATGTACTAGTAAAAGTATCAGATTTGACGGGAAATCATCTAAATAAAGATTTACATCAAATACGTCTACAACGGAGACATACGTAATCGTTACAGGTTACATTAACTCCAACAATAAACAATACAGTGAGAGTCTGGTCAAGCGGGGGTGTGTGTATAATGAACTGTCAAATATATATATATATATATATATATATATATATATATATATATATATATATATATATATATATATATATATATATATATATATATATATATATATAGCTAAATAAGTGTGGCAAAATATAGATAATTTCTGTATTGACTCTAGATATAGTACAAATGAACAAAGGTACTTAACATATTCATATGATAGTAATGTCTCGTCCGACAAATCAAACGAAATTTGAACATTTTTTCGTCTTTTACTGATTATAATACTTTTGTATCATACACAAGTTTGATTACAATATCATTGTCTTTTCTATTATTTGTTTATAACCAGAAACAGACTAATATAGAGTGTTCAGTGTGTTATCTGCCATATTGTATGGACGTGGTCAGAACAAATCTAAACCTGGTCAGCTTTTTGCTAACACCTACTTACTGCCGAAAACAGTCAAAATATTATCAAATCTTTTCCTATACATTGCATTACCGTTGATTTTTTTTCTGACACCCTACTCTTATTTCCTAGTTAACAACGAATCAGCGATAATAACAGATACCTCCAGTTTATATGAATGTTAATTACATATTTCTTAACACTTCGACGTCAGTTGATCTGGTGTTTAGATTTAAAACAATCTGAACATTTCTTAACACGATTTTTTTTTATAATATTACTAGTTAGTTTTCCCCAATATGATTGTTTATAAGTTGTTACAGATTCCTTCACTTTCGCTGATCAACAACGTAGGTCATCTCCCGTATTATGTCTTGATTTTAGGCGATGTTTATGACGTCGGATCTTCTGTTGCGGTTTTTAGGAGCCAATATTATTTTAACTTTACGATGTAATTACACAAATACAAGTAGTCTAGTAGTTTTGCCACAGAGAACCAACAAGTACTGCTGTGATATCCATCGTTTTTTAGATAAACACGATGAAATGGATTATCCAGACTCTGACTGTTGTATTGTCGGTGAACTCCTGGAACGATAATTGCAAATTGTAGCCACAAAACAATGCAGTCACATGCAAGGGATAAATATTTGCTACACAAAATGGATCGTAATTTTATGGAACTGTTTACAACAAACGTATACTCCATCATACTTGATAAACATTTAATTGCATTCGTCATCCGAAATAGACACTAGTTTTTTTTATACTTAGGTGAAACAGATATCGCGGGACATTTCATAGCAAAATTATATTTCCAAAATTTTTATACACATTGTTCGTACGTTTGTTGCAATTTAACAACAAAGTTTTCAAAATTTATAAGTTTAATTTCAAATTTGTTTTCTGAAATACAATTATATAATACTCTTAATTTTACCATTGATCAAACGATTTTTCTATACATCTATAAACTGACTAGAAGCTTTCTAAAACCTTACTATCTGTAAACTTCTGTCCTGCATAAGGGTAATGAAGTAATATGTCTTCAAACTGTTTAAATAGCAATATAGATGATGTAAATGTAATGTATTGCTATATGCTGTCCGTACATTTGTTTTGATATAGCAAGGTCAACTAGTTACAAATAATGTTTAATCATTTTATATTACTTGCGAAATCGACTATAGTACCAATCGCGACCCAAATCGGATGTGACTTGTCGTCTAGGGATACTATTCCTCCATGGTAAATGTGCCTCTTCCGGTAGTTGTGGTCTGTCGGTAAGGGTAAGGGATGCTACTCCTAAACAGTACCTGCTCCACCTCGGGTATTTTGCAGAGTATTTGATCGTTCACGATTCCATGTGTTTGCGTATTGTCTCATGGATTGATATACTGCAAACACTATAATGTTGCTACTTGGTTTTAAGACTATAATCTGATATTTTTTGTTTCCCATGACTCTTTCAAGTATCTATAAGTCAGCTGGTCTTTGGATTCAATAATAAACAATAAATAATCTTGAAATAGTGATAGGTAACTAGAATCAGGTATATCAATAAACTGCGTTATTTATGCTATCATTGACCAAAAACATTCACATAGCATGTTTTCTTAATTATCTTATCGGAGCGACTAGTACTACATATTTCTGAGGAATCGCATGTAAATCATGTCCTCGAAACCCACAGAATTATCTCGATGATGATGATGATGATGATGATGATGGTGATGGGGCATTGGCTGTTTTTTCCTTTTTTTACTTCTCAGATTCATAGACAATAGCAAAAAGAGATATACACAGGCATAAAAATTCTTAAATTCCTATATATTATATTTATGAAAATTCCTTTACTTTCAGATTTATTATTTGACCTTGTATGATACCACTTTCTCTTTAGAAAATACATATACATTTTAAATTGGAGCTTAACTGATGAAGTCTCATTGACAGAAACGATCGTCTTGAGCATTGTAACTTTGATGTTATGTTTAAAATATTTGAGAAACCCAGGTTTGGCAATGTATAAACTCATCCTTACTATTTGTATATGAACACCACACTGGGCCGGACTTTATTTTTACAAAATATATAGGAATATAAGACTTTTTATGCAAGTGTACAGCTCTTATTTGTTATTGTACATCAAGTAAAAGTAGTAAAACTAGAAAAAAAAAATCGAAATCTATTTGTTAAACACAGCTAA
Source organism: Atrina japonica (assembly GCA_030159075.1). Classification (NCBI taxonomy): domain Eukaryota; kingdom Metazoa; phylum Mollusca; class Bivalvia; order Pterioida; family Pinnidae; genus Atrina; species Atrina japonica. Next base: position 964,049 of record BROG01000014.1, read on the forward strand.
TGTCTCTTTGAAAATTGTAAATACGCAGTTAAGTTAGCTGAGTGGTTGCGCTTTGAGCCATGATGTCTCTAACATCCGGTCAGTACAGGTTCGAGCCAAACTTAAGATTTTTGTGAGAAATTTTGCCAGATTAAATGTAGAAGGCCTGTAGCCTCTTTCCGGGTACTCTGTAACCTAGTATCTCCCCACCATTAAAAACTGGCTGCCACCGTATAACGAAATATTGAGGAGTGTGACGTAAAACACTGTTCCATTTCAATGTCAATTCTAATGCTATAATAGTGACCCATTTTGTTGGTCCAATTCAATGTCAATTCTAATGCTATAATAGTTACCCATATTGTTGGTCCAATTCAATGTCAATTCTAATGCTATAATAGTTACCCATATTGTTGGTCCAATTCAATGTCAATTCTAATGCTATAATAGTGACCCATATTGTTGGTCCAATTCAATGTCAATTCTAATGCTATAATAGTTACCCATATTGTTGGTCCAATTCAATGTCAATTCTAATGCTATAATAGTGACCCATATTGTTGGTCCAATTCAATGTCAATTCTAATGCTATAAAAGTGACCCATGTTGTTACACAATCGTCTTGTGAATAAGAAATATAATAATAAATGTGACCTTGACGTGTCATCTGAGGTCACTGACTGTACTCTGGTTTATTCGGTTCACTAATTACTTAATTCTAATGCTCACATTGACTTCCATCTTATATTTCAGTAAATCATATTTAGTATACGCATGGCGAGCAGGTCCTGCTTTGTTTACATGTATAAAGACGAACACAAAATAGAGTTCATATTTTATTCTCAATAAATAAATAAATTAACATTAAATATTATAATGAGATCATAAGTGTCAAATTAACAGACCATGGGTATAATAAATACACAATTAATGTCTCTTTCTGGTTCACACGATAGGTAACGATACTGTATTCAGAACAGAAATACTTTTACGAGATGTCCTGCCTGAGTGTCAAGCTTAACACTGTGTTGTACTGATCCAATTTACTACAAATGTCAACAACGTTTTCGTTTCTACAAAGAAACTCGTAATGCAAAAATCTTCAAAAGTAGTACTAAGGTGACTTTTCTGACATTCTATTTCCATTTCAACCTTTCATCCATGCCAGGTCAATATACACGACGTCTTTGTTGATATTTACACTCTTCAGTACCTATAAAGATAATGTAAAAATGAGTTATAGAAGAATCGTAGTTACTTCAAACTTTGAAAAACAAAAATGAAAAAAATAACAGTTTAAAGGACTTTAGTATATAATTGGGTCTTTAGCTTTAAACCACGAGTTGCAAAATTCAAAAGTTTTTTATATTGTAATAAATGTTAATTATTTAAAACAGTGATATCTTATAATTGTTAACATTTATAAGTCAGAAAAATGAAGTTGATAAAATGTTAATCTAATAATAAAATGGCGATGATTTATAACTCACTTTTCATAAGAATGACCATTTGGAGCTGCAATTGCTGACGCACGTCATTGTTCGTGCTGTCTGTGACTTGAAGTACCCCGCTCGAAAATCACTGTAATTCCATACGCTTCCATTGATCATACAGTCGTGTTTATCGCCCCATCTGAGACTTGTAATTCTGTTATTCTCTGTTCATTTGTTTGGTCTGTTGATTGGTTTGGCACCAGTCTGGTATTATCCGTCTGTATGATATTTTATCACAGGTAAACACTGTGGCTCAGATAAATAATGACTAGAAATAAACAGATTTTATAGTTCAGTCTTCATCACTAGAATCACTTTCGTAATAACCTGAATCACGGCCTGCACGTGCATTGTCTTTGCATTTGTCGTTGAATTTTATATCTTGATCGTCTGCAAGGTTCATTAAATTTGTCATTCTCCTTAATCCTTTAAAAGAAAATTTGTCTTCAGATTTTTCTTCAAAATGTTCTTCCATTGTCGTCGATTGTTTTTCAACGGTTGTCTTCGTCGTTGTGTCTGTAAATTTCCTATATGACTTAGGTTTGTAGAATGATCGTTTGCTTTTAATTTCTTCTATGCGCTCGTTCATAAGAAGCATTTGTTTGAGAAAAGATACGTCCTGATCTACCAACGAAACCTGAAACATGAAAAACAATTACTTTAATAAAAAAGGCTATAGGAATCTCCATAAGTAATAATTGTCTAATATTTTGTAATGAGCCAGCATGGACCGAGTTTTATGCCACTGTGTATGAGTAAGCAGAATAGTCTATATAGGTTTTATGACGCGAAACTCATTAAAATGCAACATCTTTTCAATAACAAGAAGAGTAAAAACTTGTTTACATTTTAGATACCTTTAGTAATCTATACCTACACACGAAACTTCAAAACCTGTTTACAAGCCCAGCTGCATTTTGGCAACCTTTACCTTAACCTCGCAAGTGAAATTCAAATAACATTAAAACTGCCTTCATTTTCTACTTTATGATTTTAGAATATTGCTTAATCATTGCAGGCCCCATGCATCAATATTTGTATTGAAATATGAGTCACATCAACAGTGCTTTAATTGTTATCCCCATGTATTTAAGCCGTATTGTATATCTCTATGTCGTGGGCTGTGATCCGTTTATATTTCTTTGATAAGTATGTCATAATCGAATCTACGTTGGTGTAAGTGAAATGTAAGAAGATATAGGTGGTGAATAAATTATAATAAAAATGTATTAATCAATTTTAATTTTCCGTCACAGAAACAAAGTACACAATGATAACTTTATCTTTTTATCTTGGGTGGGAAGTCATGTGTTTGATTATCTGAACAAATTATGTATTTACTTTATAGGTGTAACACCCTCATAACAAGATACAGACATGATATTTGATCAATTTTCTCTTGACCTTATATTATCTAAGCGTTTATCTAAGTATATTACTGGCACGAATATATATATATATATATATATATATATATATATATATATATATATATATATATATATATATATATATATATATATATATATATTTGTATTCTCAATTACGTATTCGTCTTTGAAAGTTAAACTTATTCTGATACTGTCATACTTTCCAAAACATGTATATATATTATATATATATATATATATATATATATATATATATATATATATATATATATATATATATATATATATATATATATATATATATATATATAATTTGTTTTGGGCCTTTTTGTAATTTTGGTATTATGTTAATAACATAGCGATATCTAGAATGGAATTTATTGATATTTTATATTATCAGTACATATTACTTCGATTATTTATTGTTATGATAAGGTCTAAACTTACCATTTCTTTGCGAAGTCTGTCCATTGCAGAATTAATTCCTGAGAATGAAGTTCCCTTACTGCAAGAGCTCGCTGATGGTTTTTCTGTTCCCATATTAACACTTTCTCTAAACTGTTCAGCTGACTCTAGTCTTTGTCTGTAAATGGTTCTCATATGATTGTCTAAATCAATGGAATCCATTGCGTCTGGGATAACTGTACTCTGTTCGAGTTCCATTTTACAAAGTATTAGCACTGTGCGTACACGGCAATGAGTAGCTCTATGTATATTAAACTAACAGAGAAACTTTATATATATGTATATAAATACTGCATAACAATCACGTGATCTCGGAGAGTCATGTAATTGGATGGGGCTTTTTTATAGTATACTCAATACAGTTTTATATTTATTAATACAATATTACAGATTCATTATCAGAGATATATAAATTTAGATTTAATCTCACACAACTTAATGGAAGTATTACTTAATAATAAACTCACTTTAGCGGGAATTTTGTGTGTAAATACAGAACCATGACTAAATAATTTAATTAGTTCCTACACGTTCACATAAATAATACTGAAACGAAAAATAGCTTTCATAATACACCAAGAGTATATTAGATATTAGTAGGATTTCAAGTTGACATGTATTGTAATATTAGATTAACGTCTTTAAAAATTTGTCGGATACACCGCAATGTTCAAGTACAAACCTCGAAAATTGTATACAGTTATTCTAGTGAAATTGTTTAAAAATATGACAAATCAATTTGCTACACAATTAACTAACTGCAATGTGGTTTTGTTTTCCTCTTGACTAAAAGGAATTTCTGAAATGGCAAAAATATTTTCTTTTCGTCTATCTGAAGGGGATATGCGACTCATAGGCGACTGAAGTTGATTGTGTTGTTATAGATAGAAGATTCAAAATATTTATGGGTAAATTCAAATTTTGATCAGTTTTACCTTAGATATGTAGCATACAGGAAGGTCAATTTAAATATATACTAAATATATACAGGAATTAAACGTAATTTAACGATTATAGTAAATTATTGTTGCATTATGAATAAAATGTTACCCTCTAAATATCTCTCGAAAATCTACAAACCTTTCAAATTAGGTTTTAGCAACACACACACACACACACACACACACACACATACACACACACACACACACACGCATGGCATCAGTGTTGAACTTTTATAACGTACAGAAAAAGCCAAGGGAAATAGTAAAATCTTCGATATGCCGTAATACTAATCAGATATATAAACTTGAATTGTTTTGTTAGCATCACAAGTGGTCTTACATATTAATACTGATCTTTATATATTTTATATATTGGGTTTATCTATCTAGCGGTGTGCATTGTCAGCTGTGTTTAAAATGAGCATTATCACCTTCTTATAATGCTTTTATCTCTTGCTACCCGTGGACATGTTATCTGATTTTTTTTGTATTTCATGAGTATGTATGCGTAACGGCTATAATTTGTACACGACAAAACATTCGTATGTTACGTCTATTCAGTGCGTTTGAAGATTTGGAACATCTGATGACACCGGTGTGTCATTAACAATTAGCCAGTACAAAAGTTAATATGCAGCTCACATGGGGTGTATTATACTCAGATCAACGCATCGTAAAAAACTTACCCCCAAGGACAGTTTGTATGAAGAACAGAAATATACCCGTGCGGCAAAACGTGTACATAGTTTAGATCAGTAAACAATATACATGTGATAACAGATCGTATGTGATACACACAAACGAAGTTATTTTCATGATGTGACTGCACTGGCCAACCCCCTGATTTTCAACTTGAATATTATATTGCCAGATATTATCTGTCAGTGTATGCAGGAAATTAGAAATATATGTATCGCCTTCAGTCTATTTTTATTATAATAGATTTCACAGAATGACAAATTGATAATATTTATATAAAATGTTGATATCATGGTTCATTGACTTCTAATACATTTTTACATTTCTATTTTACACATTTAAGTAGTAATATCCCACAGTCACCCGCATATGGAGTTCATATTTTACAAATGATCCGATATGCCAGGGTGTATTCAGCATATGAACAATTCATATACAGATGTAAACTACTCACAAATTATTGACACAGGGATATCGAAAACCGCATTTGATGTCAACGTTCCGCAACCTTTACGGTCGGTATAATAGTCTTGTTTGCGATTACTCTGTTTCACTGGGTGAAATGTTGAGTTGCCTTTTCGTTGGCGGTTGTTGAGACGTCTGTACCGATTGTGACGAGGATTCGTTCTTCACGTATTTCATTTGGACTTGACTGTGAAATCACGGCGGGTGTGACCGGTCGACAGGGAATGCTTACTCCTCCATGTCACTTGATCCCACCTCTTGGTTTTCAGAGGTCCGTGTTTGTCCAATTTTGCCGGATTTGTATTTGTGTCCTGGACATCCTAAAGATTTATACTTTGGTATCTGAGATGTTTTATATATTTATATGAAATATAATTGTGAACATAGATACATATCTAGAAAGGAATCATTTTCGTTGTTTATTGCTAGTTCGGCCCGTTTTGGGTAAAAAAAAATGATTAGATTTCCTTCTTGTTTTTCTTAAATGTTTACTAAATTAAAAACGATAAAATAAATCGATTTTTATTGAAGAAAATATAAATTTTCTACTTATATATACGGGACATGTAAACATTTATAGTTGAATTTTACTATTCGATAGCGATGCTGACATCAAAATAATGTAACATCCGTGGGAGAAACAACACTAATCAGTAATGCTGTCATGTTTATTCCAAACTTCCATATGTTAAATTCAGGCATTATTTCACAGAATTTCATAAGCTCACATTTAGCTCTGTGATTACCAATTTTATTTACCTGATTCAAAATAAGATTTCGTCGGCTATTAAGACTCAAGGTGATAAAAAGCTCTTGTATCTACGACACCTTTTGAATTATGTACATAAATTATAAGAAACATGTAGTCAGTTTTAATTTCGTTTATATTGTTTTAAGCTGATTTGACTATGTTCAACTTAATTAAATAGCGCAAACCATAAGCGAACGTGAAAAAAGTTCAATCATAGTACATGCCAATCAAAGAGCACCTTGAAATAAATCTCCATTGCCTTTATGTTACCTTTATATATCTTCACCTGATGTGTAAACCGTTTTCGATACTAATGATTAATAAATTGACGTAAATGTATATAAAGACAGGTACAGTGGATTTCACAAATATGACGAGAATTGGCCCCCTGCCAGTGTATTTATACACATATATGAGTCATATTTCGCTTCAGAAAAATAAAACAAATATTCATTGAGATGACCTTTACTTTAATATACATGCCATACTATTATTTCCTTTTTAAACTGATAACGACCTTTTGAAACACCCAGCCGTTGCTGCGTGGTTAGAGCATCGCGTTTTGAATCATGAAGTCTCTCACTTCAGGGTCGAGCCGCCCTGGACCTCAACTAATTTTGTGAGAATGTTTACCAGTGTATTTGCGTACGGCCGGTGGAAGATACTTCCCGGGTAAATTGTAACAGGGTCTCTTCTCCAGAAATAAAAACTGGTCGCCACCTAATAACTGAAAAATTTTTGAGTGTGGTGTAAAACCCTATTCAATTTGAAATACTCAGAAAGAGAGGTAACTCGTAGTAGCAAAATAAGCAATACCAATGGACCCCAACAGTGTTATAACAAGGAACAGATATGAATCTGAGCTTTTTCACACATCACAATAACATTATGTTAAAAATAGAATAACTTCACTTTATATATGAAAAGGACTTTTACTTGGTACATACGAATAAGATTTCTCCAAGAAAGTTAATTATATTACACATATACATGCATTACGTTCTTCGGGAAAACCATGACTATTCCATAACTTGGGTGCATGCGTATTCAGCATTTCCCGTTTACTATTGCATATTCCCTCTTTTCACTTGTGTCTCCTGAAACAAGAAATTAAAAGAATATCATTATAGTAACTAAATAACTAACTAACTAACAAACTAACTAACTAACTAACTAACTAACTAACTAACTAACTAACTAACTAACTAACTAACTAACTAACTAACTAACTAACTAACTAACTAACTAACAACAACAACAACAACAACAATAATAATAATAATAATAATAATAATAATAATAATAATAATTATGCTAATGATAATGAAACGTGTTCCACTCTAGATTTACCGTGTCACAACTGCCATGACACATGACTCTGATTTTCACTGATCCAGAAAATTTTGCTCATATACGGAGCACTTGACCAGGATACAATAAAGGTTTGTTCAAAATTCCAGACATGGCAAGAAACAGAACGTGAACTCGCACTTACAGGATGAGTATCATTTAACAATGGTGATAATGCATAGGAATCCAATTACTTTTATATGTCTTAACTTACCTGAGATGAAAATGCAGCTCCAAAGGCAAGATATCAAAATTCAATTATCCACTCGCAGTCTATCTGCAGGGTCACTGGGTAAACTTCCTGATATCAAATACAGGGTGATGATATGCTTCGATACTTAGAAGATATATTTTCAGATTTGTCACAGTATTTCGCAGAAATTTTGTGGACCATTGTCAAGTTTTATTCCTTTTGTTTTATAAGCTGATTCGGTCTAATAAAACACATGTTACATAAGATGAAAATTTACGGTCGGTTTCCATTTTCACCCTTGGCATTAAAAAGCATATTGACCAGTATGCTGTACAGTCAGAGAGGTAATTCAATCAAGATGTGGCCAGGAAAAATTTCAATTGAATATATTTTATCATAGATAATACGTCTATAAATAATATATATGTACTACTCCATTTCGTCAATATTACTATCATTCTCAAACTCGTAGAAGCCGGAATCCCTGGGGTTTGATAAGCTTTTTACAAGTCCTCGTTGACGCACTGACTGTAAATAACCTATAGGTTTAGAGGAACATATGTTTATTTGATCAGAATCAGTCAAATGTGCAATGTCATCGATGTCATTTTCCTCGCAAGAATCGTCAGATGATTCGTCACTATAATCATAACAAGTTAAAGTAGAGAATCTGGTTGACAAGTTTGTAACGGAAGTTAAATCTGTTTGACACTTCATTTTATTAAAATTAAATTCTTGAAGTGACCCATTTCCTTTAAGTTCTTCAATTTTTTCGTTTATCACCAGCATCTGTGTCATCAGCTCTAAACCTTGATCAGCTGAGAATATCTGAAATATGAGCAAATACATGTCTTCAAAACGATTATGATAAATTAGAAACCTACAGCAACCATTTAAATCGGTCAGTTATTGACATATTTGATAAACTGTTCATTAAATTAACTGTTCTAGAAATGGGACTGGTGACCCTAACTATTATTGTGAATATAACTTTTTTCTAGTCACTAATCATCATCATCATCGTCGTCGTCGTCGTCATCATCATCGTCGTCGTCGTCATCATCATCGTCGTTGCCATCGTCGTCATCGCCGTCATCATAGTTGTCATCATCATATAGTTGTCATTATCATTAATAATAATAATAATAATAATAATAATAATAATAATAACATTATATATTATATTATATATTATATATTATTATTATTATTATTATTTATTATTATTATTATTTATTATTATTATTATTATTATTATTATTATTAGTATTATTATTATTATTATTATTATTATTATTATTGCTGCTATAACGTATGTTTATGCTATACTTTTGTATAATTGTTTCGTATTTTTTGTTTCCTATTATCACTTACCATTTCGTCTTTCAATCTGGTCATAAGAAGATCAATCCGAGAATTGACTTTCTTATTGTCGTCAAATACTTTACTTCTTTTAATCTCATCAACAGATTCTTTGTATCTTATATATATTTGTCTGATTTTGTTATCAAAATCAACAGATTTCTCGTATTTATCCATAGCGTAAGTCAACGTAAGTAACACTCTACGTTTTAAATATGTTATGTAAATATGCTATAGTGTGTGTATTTATAAAGGTAATGCCCTGTACGATAAAAATAACCTCAAATTTTCATTGGTTAACATTTATAGATAAGCACTACGATTTCTTTTTATAGATTACCGGGAATATATTCTTTAGCGATATTAATAGTGTGCAATATATATAATATACAAAATGTATGTATACACACACACGCGCGCGCGCACACACACAAGGGACCAGAGAATATTTACCTTTATGTGCAGGTGACCCTTATACACAGGTTCAATGTAGTTGAAGTATGCAGTCAAGGGACTTTTCAAATATGGCCTTTATAGACAGGTGATCGTTATATAGAGGTGGCCGCTATAGCAGGTTTTACTATATATATATATATATATATATATATATATATATATATATATATATATATATATATATATATATATATATATATATATATATATATATATAAAGCACTTAAGTAACTAAACACGGACAAAAATGAAGTCAAATTTTCGGGTTGACCTGTCCCTTCTTTAGGACTAAGATATTACAATTACATAAAAACACTCACACGTACGATGCACCCACACACAAATTAAAAGCTACATTTTAATGGTGATCAAGATCGAAATCAAACTACGACGATATAATGAACAATTAACAAAACTGTGAAATACGCAAGAAACTATACAAAAAAACTATAAAATATGGTCATCAATGAAATTACGTATATAGTTTATATGGTATCGAACGTGAAACTCAACGAACCTGTCAAGAACAATATAAAAATGTTATTATTTGGTGAGATCGATACATCATAAAGTTCGTGAGTTATTGACAAAAACACAAATCTTACATGTAAATAATTTAAATATATGAAAATATGAACAATATAATGTATTCATGCTTCAGTAAAAATAAATATTAAACCATATGCGTAATGACATGTATCAATCTATTACGCAAAATGATACATGGGTATATGAGAAAAAGAAGAAAAGAAGAAAAAGTTAGCGGTGTCCTTTAATTTGACATTTAGATATATCGACGACGTTTTGCCAATTAATAATGACAATATTCATACATATGTCAATGCGATATATCCCAGCGAACTAGAAATTAAAGATACAACAGAATCAAGTACACACGCTTCATACTTAGACATTTTACTTAATATAAACACAGACGGGAAATTAGCAACTAAGCTATACGATAAACGCGACGATTTCGGCTTTCCCATCGTAAATTTTCCACATTTAAGTAGTAATATCCCTCAGTCACCTGCATATGGAGTTAATATTTCACAAATGATCCGATATGCCAAGGCGTGCACAACATATGAAGATTTCATATACAGAGGTAAACTACTCACTGACAAATTATTGACACAGGGATATCGAAAACCGCGTTTAATGTCAACGTTCCGCAAATTTTATGGTCGGTATAATAGTCTTGTTTGCGACTACTCTGTTTCACTAAGTGAAATGTTGAGTTGCCTTTTCGTTGGCGGTTGTTGAGACGTCTGTACCAATTGTGACGAGGCTACACTCCTCACGTGTTTCATTGGACTTGACTGTGGACTCACGGCGGGTGTGACCGGTCGACAGGGGATGCTTACTCCTCCATGGCACCTGATCCCACCTCTTGGTTTCCAGAGGTCCGTGTTTGTCCATTTTTACCGGATTTGTATCTATGTCCTGGACATCCTATTGATTTATACTTTGGTATCTGAGATTTTTATATTTAATATTAATTATAACCTGAAATGTTTAATACCCTCAATTAAATATGGTTATAATTTTTATATATATATATATATATATATATATATATATATATATATATATATATATATATATATATATATATATATATATATATAAGTATCGATTATAGATTCTTAAATTCAGCTAGTATAATGTATATAGACAGTATTTTAATAGATGAATATCGCAAATGGCTGTAAATATTTTATTCTGTATCAATATTTGTATCTATGTATCAATCTATAATAAATTATATCATATAGATACATTAAGATTTAAACAAATTCCTGTTTGATATTTAAAACATGAAGTGTTTTATTTTGTGTTGAAATACTTTCATTATATTTGAATAAAATATTTCCCCCAAAATTGTTTCACAACAAGATCCTTTAAAAGGGAAAATCATCTTCTTAGTGTTAAATTATTTTATTGTTGAAAACGAGCAAACCATAAAAATGGGCATATTACTACAAAATTCAAATCTCAAGCTATACAATTTATATAAAAGCACAATGCATGTGAATAACTTTGTTAAAGTATGTTTGTACCTGTATTTCAAGTGCGATTCAATTATTTAATGAAAAATCAATGTATGACATATGTCCCCACACCTCTACAACGTAAAGCAATATTAAATTCTATATTGGTCAACCTAATTTTCTACACAGAGTTGTATTGTGATTTTCAGTTAATTAGTACGTTTATTGTGCTCCGATATGTTGAAAATTCCTTCAGTTATTTTAAATAATTTTGAACAATCAGTTAACTTTTACTTCCGGTACTTCTCGTGAACATCAGTATTGTGGCAAATTGTAAACTTATTGTTCGAAAATTTACGAAGACGTTAATCAATTTATTATCGAATTTAATTAAATGTAGTTTTGAGGTTATAAAATGAACAAGTGCAGAACTGAAATATGTAATACATTTTAATAATTATTTGTGGCCAGTCACTGGAAAAGTCACCTTTAGGTACAACATGCCAATACTTATTTTATACGACAGGAAATGAATAAACATCGATATATATTTAAGATAATCTATAAATAAACATATGCAAAATTACTCAGATATTGTGACAAATACTTCCTCAATAATATAACTGATAAAGATCGATATAGCTTTAATTAATAAACGTGTAAAGAATAAATAAAACATAACAAATTCTCAAACGCTAATTAAATAATATTTAAGAAAACTTAAGTACACTCCCTTTGAATGCTTATCATTAACGCGCTTAATCTATTAATATCACCAAGGTGCCTCATGTTATGTAATCCATATCATATCAACATTTCTGTTTATTATAAGGTAAATTCATTTATGTTGGGAATACATGTAATAAATAGCAACACACTATATATTAGGGACATCCATTGTAATTATGGACAGAAAGTCAAGTTACAATTGCAATAAGGAAGTGAATGGCTTTATAAACATTGTCTGAATATAAGAAAGAAATAGGACTTTATTGGAAGTATACTTGTTGCATCTATAATTGATTACACACGGAAATAATTCACAGGATATGTTAACACTTGTGATGAAGACTTGGTACAATACGTAGGAAAGTTAATGTAAATCTAACAGGACTAGCAAACTTTGCAGGATGACTTCGTCCTTCGTGGTACAAACTGTCATTGTCTAAGACAGAGATATTAACATGGATATAGTTTGACCAGATAAATAAAAAACATTCAAGAACTTCAATAAATACTTCCAGCACTGTCCGCTGTTTTTAAATAAGTGTTTCGAACTGATAAAGGGATGATTAATGGTGTTTTAAGCGAAACTCAACAATTTTACAGCTGTATGGTGGTGGCAATTTGTAATGGTGGGGAAGAAAACTTCGGTTACAATGTTCCCGATTAAAAGCTATTGACCCTTAATACGTTAATATAAGTCTATGTATGGTGTTGGACAAGATTTAGGTCAGTTCCAAAAAAAACTTACCTCAAAATCACTGTCTTCCAGTGTCAGATTGTAATCATCACTTACCTTTTGGGAATACCCATGCTACATTCAAAATGGTTGCTCAGGTATTGCCCTAAACTATTGGTTAAAAAATCCACATTAATTGCAGCATCTTTCCACGATATCAGTTTATTCTGAAAGATTTGCAAATGGTTTCCATTCAACGAACATATTTAACTCGATGATGATTGGGCGCCGTCATTAACGGGTCTTGATTTGGACGATTACTTCATTAAACGATGTGCACACAATATAGGCCAAACAAAACATGTGTAATACTTAGCAGACGGTGAAACATCGTGTTCAAAATTAGTGATTTGATCCACTTACCGTGTGAAATAATTTATACCAAATCGGAGCTTAACTTAAATGTACTTTTTGTAGCATATTTGTACACAAAAATATAAATACATACATGCTTGTTGCGCATTGTCAACGATAATTTGCAACAAACAATCGAAGGTTAAGTTTCACAATTGTTTACGTTTACATAAGATATCGCAAAATTCAAAGAAAAGTAAGAAAAGCCTAATGCTGTCGAAATTAGTACCTTGCAAATTTTGAACTTTCAGCAATACTCTTTAATATTGAGTAAGAAGGGTCAATGAGTCATAATTGCTAAATGGGAGTTAAACTAAAGAAGTTTACTTTTTAGACAGGAGCGTTATAACGTTGGTATTATGTTTATAATATTTAATGTATGACCAATACTGGACCACTGTGATATCTGCAAGCAAAGAAACAGCAATACTTTGTCTTTATTTTATGTAAGTATGGGTTGCAGTGATGCAATAGTCATTATGATGGATTATAATTGTTGTTGAAGACTGATTGTTGACTGTCTAGTCAGCCATAACAATAGGTTAAAACATTCTCAGAGAAAACTAAACAATATCTAAGGGACATATATAAAGAAAGAAAACGAAATAAAAATGTAAAAATCAAGATAAAAATAAACTGTTAATTTGAATATGACATGCTTTTGCAGTAATTTCATATAACCATTCATATCATAGAATAAGCAATTTTTGTTATTATTTCTTATAATTTGGTATGAATTATTATTAACTTGTATTTATGTTTTTGTGAAAATGTGTAAGCCTCACTGATGTATTTATATCATTGTTTTCTATATCTATATTATATGCACCAATAAAGACTGAAATAAAGAGAAAAGAGGTCTATATTACTAATCATGGAGTGCATGGTCACATCTCATGGTGGCCCAAAACATAATTTGCATACACACACTTACGCATACATACATGCATACATTCTTCATATAGCATAACGGCTGTAAAACTGTAATTAATTTATGGCCAATCAACACTTGTTATCCGATCACGTGATGTTTCATATTACACAGTACATTTAAAAACACAAAAAATATTGGTAAGTGGATAGGATGGAAACTGTATTGTGAAAAATTACAATCGCATACAACCCTTGGAAATTTATATACATAACTATATTTTGATTCTATGTTCAAATTAAAATCCGGCATTGTCTTCCGTTAGATTGTGTAATCAAATATCTTTAGATAATGTCTTACAAAAGCCTAATAAAACTTGAAACATCTGACGACGAGGATTTTAGTGATGAGAGTGACAATGAAGATAAATATTATCAGGATATCAAATTTTCCAATGCCTGTAGGACATTTTACATCTCAAGGGTTGATGCAACAGAATCCTTCAAAAAGAACATGAACAGTGATGGCAAGGAACAACATAAGATGAAAGAAAACGCAAGGACTTCGATAGATGTTGCAATGGAAAAACTTCGTAAAGAAATGGTAAGCCAATTATATTCAATGATAACAATTTCCCTGCCACGTTAAAGTTATCATATTTTTAATCGCATCATAATTATGATACATAACCGTATGAAATTGAGATTCGATCAAGAGGTGAGTGAATATTCTATCCCAGCACAATATTTATGTATTTCTATGATTTTCTCAGGTTTTATTATAATTTCCTTATCAATTCATATTAACTTTAGTTTAACGGATAGTTTAACATGTCCAGTTAAACTTTGATATTTTTATTTTATTCATCTAAAACTGGTTTTCCTCAAAATCCTATTAAAATTAGTAAAAGGGAATCAAGGCATCATTTTGATTTTGGCGCAGTTAATCAAATATTTTTCTTAGTAATCGACGAATTGAATTAAATATAATTTTCTTAGCTAATCTTAGTTTTTCCCCAAAGTCTTGAATTCACACTGAATGGAGAAAAACCAAGTTCACATTAGAGAACTGGGATTGACATCTTTGATGTGATTTTTTGTCTCAATAGCTTGTGTAAGTATGATGTAAACCATCATTAATGTTTTCTTACTTCTCCATCATTATATCATCAGCATTATATATATATATATATATATATATATATATATATATATATATATATATATATATATATATATATATATATATATATATACTTACTTACATATTTACGTTTCTATGTAATTATTTCAACTAATATATTTTGCACTGTATGCCACCCAATAAATATGTCAATTGATGTTTGTCGCCTCAGTTTCGGTCAGGTATTGCTGATAGCATTGTTTCAGTTTTGTTAACTTTGTAATAGATACAGTTCACCTGACACAGGTTTTTTCATTGTCCATTGTACGGCAAAGAGTATGGTATCTACATCTCCAAACGAAACTTAATACAAAACATTGTTCATTTAAAAAAAAATATCTTTGTCACAAAATCATAATTTCTGTATTCCAAAAGAAACATTCTTTCACAATATTGTCTTATAAGCATTTAGTATTATAACAAAACAAATAATGAAATATAGTTAGAATAATGCATCAAATGGATGTATTTATGATTTAACAGTATTTTTGTTATAACCGTTACAAACAAGAGATACAGTAATCATTACGGAAGGCTTAAAACATTTGTTTTGTTATGATTCATAGATCGCATAGTTCTATCTTACTCAAATGAATATATGGATGCATGCCAGTTTCTTAAAATGCTATTGAGGAGAAACATATTTGTTTAAACACGAAGAAAGGTTTATCTGAAAAGAATATGGAGCGACATAAAAGAAAACACTATTGATATATAAAAAATTTAATGTATTTTGGACATTCCGCCATTTAGTTATTCGATTTTCATTTACGAGTTATAATGCACACGACAAACTGTATCATATTATAAAAACATTTTAAAATCTAACGAGAGCGATGATAATTTTTGCTTGAATATACTTTGATAATGGTAAAAATAATCAGTTATATATTTCATATCATTCACTGGAATGTAATAATTCATTTCAATGTTTGTGTCCGATGTCGTGCAAAACCTTTGTTACCCCAAGTCTTCAGATCACTATTTTCATACTGTAAACTGTTCACCTGGAGAAAATATCGTTAAGTCGTATAAGTGATATATTTGATTGTTTTTGTCATAGATATAAGTATATACTTGACATAAAAACAACATATGCAAATGTATCGACCGTAAAGAAGACAAGAAAACAATATTTAAAAATAATATCATTATATTGTTCAAACAGGAGCTTCTTGAAGACAAAGGTGGGATCAGGTGCCATGGGTCATGTATTTTCCATTGTTTTTTTATTATATAGATATACGATAGATATCAATTAATTATACAATTCGAACTATGAAATTATATGGTGATTTAGTCATGTAATGATATCAGGAATCACGTTTGATGTCAACGTTTGGAAAATTTTACGGTCGGTATTATGGCCTTGTTTGCAATTACTATGTTTCACTAAGTAAAAATGAAGAAGTACGAATTGATAATTGAAACTCAAGTCCATTTGAACACGACGGACTAGATGTTTAAATGGTCTCAACATGAGGAACAGTTGCGGATCCCCAACGGTATTAATTGCGACGAGGATTTATACATAAATTATTTCATTTAAATTTGACTGTGGACTCTTTCATGCACCTGATCCCACCTTTCGATTTTCAGAGGTCCGTGACATTTTGAAGTTAATACTTCGGTATCTTTGATTTCTATATATATGTTCAAAACTTTATTTTAATATATGTTTCCTTTCACAGGCGTCATTGATGGATCAAGATTTGATACTTATGAAACAATTTCTTACGTTGAACGAAACGATAGAGAACATCAAAGTTAGCAGGAGACACAATTCCAGTAGAGATTCCTTTTTGACGAGTTCTTGTGATGTCTACGGTGATTCAAACTGGTCAGTTACAGAGACAGACGGCGTGTTTGTGGACGACAGTAATTCTAATGCGGAATTGAAAGATGTTGGTTCGAGTTTTTCACAGGAAGTTTTAAGCAGCAATTCAGGAGTTGATTCAGTATGCAATGACAGTAAACAATGTGTCTGTAATAAGTGGGAGGAAAAACTGGACTCAGGATACAATTCACCAAAGTTTGTTACTGGTTATAGTGTCAACAGTGAAGTATGCAAGTGAAAGAAATGCAAAGTGCAATATGTAAAAACCATATTATTTTATGAAATCGTTTCCAATTAATTCATTATGATGTCTTTCAGAAAGAATGATTGGGACTGGAGCAGCAACATTTATATATAATTGCTCAAAACTGTCATATTATAAATTGTATTGTCTGAGTGTTCTCTTAACTCTGAATTCAACAACTCAAGTTTCCACTATGAAGGAGGGCCGATAAATCTCAATCTCTCAATCTCTCTCTCTCTCTCTCTCTCTCTCTCTCTCTCTCTCTCTCTCTCTCTCAAAATATTTATGCAGCTGTTTGTGTATGTTTGTTTATTTATGCGCGTATGAGTAAGTACATGTGTATGTGTGTGTGTGTATATATATATGCGTGTGTGTGTGTGTGGTCGAACTCATATGGCTTGCTTATTTTACATGATACTAATACTATTTGTATTTAGTCTGGTAACAAAACTGATATGACAAATCAGTGCCAGAATAAATACGAACCAACCTTATATACAATACTAAGTAACGATGATATTCATTAATATAGACAAATTATAGCTTACAACAAAATTTCGCAAATAGAATCGTTCTCGTGCCAGTGTAGCTTCAATTAGAATATACAACGTTAGGTGGTTCCATGCACTATGATTGTAGTTGTTACACTATATGATGTAATATTCCTGCACATTCTTCTGCACACTCGGAATATTTTTATCAATTGCGATGCTGATGTAAAGACAGATAAATTATATAAACACTATAAAGTAATTTGGAATAACGACCTTATTGTTATTTCATGACTACTAGGTAAAGAAGAATAACTCTTCCTTTCTTCCAAATACTTGTGTACTGTATTGAAGTTTAAAGTCATGCTCCACGATTTTGTCTTTATATTGGCCTCCATCTCTTTGTAAAGGAAAACCACCATTACTCAGGCCTGTCAGTGATTAAACATCGGACTTCCGTCAGTCAAGTGTCAGTCAGCGTGGTTGCCGACGGGACTCTCAGGTCAAATATGTCTATTACTATTATAACCCGGCTTTTTTGAAAATCATATTAGATAAATATTATGAACAATAGCAAAAGTATGGTGAAACAGAATCAATTTTCAACAAAATTGTACATAAAAATATATACATGCTTAAAAGAAAAACAAGAGGGAAAGTAATAATCTACTTTGATTAAGGAAGAAAGTGTTACTTATGGTAATGCCAATACATACAGTTTTATCAAATATAAGTTCACCAACGTGCACTGATTTCTTCATACACGTGTTCCATGATTTATTGACGTCTTTTCACACGTGTTTCGCTAATGTTTTATTAGTTTAATCTTCACATATTTGCCGTTAAATGTATTTACCAACAATTCATGTACAGCGTCAAACAATTAATATTATTTGCACATCATTACAACCAGTATTGATAACTATTAGGAAATAAATAGAATCCACGTGCCACAAATGTAATGTAAATCTAATAAGATCAATATCTTTTAAAGACTAATGTAACATTGCCAGTATTGGACAAAATATGAAACAATTTAAATAATGTCATTTGTATTAAAAGTTTCGAAAATATTGATTACAATAAATATATGAAAAAAGCGTGTTGTTTGTTATTTCACTAGTCTTTTTATTTGTATGAAGGTGTCACCCGCTAGCTGAAGTGCTAAAGATTTTGACATGGTGCTTGTCCTTTAATTTGACATTTAGATATATCGACGACGTTTTGTCAATTAATAATGACAATTTTCATACATATGTCGGTGCGATATATCCAAGCGAACTAGAAATTAAAGATACAACAGAATTAAGCACACACGCTTCATACCTAGACATTTTACTTAATATAGACAGACGAAAAATAGGCAACTAAGCTATACGACAAACGCGACGATTTCGGCTTTCCCATCGCTAACTTTTCCACATTTAAGTAGTAATATCCCTAAGTCAACCGCATATGGAGTTTATATTTCACAAATGATCCGATGTACCAGGGCGTGTACAACCTATGAAGATTTCATATACAGAGGTAAACTACTCACTGACAAATTATTGACACAGGGATATCGAAAACCGCGTTTAATGTCAAAGTTCTGCAAATTTTATGGTCGGTATAACAGTCCTGTTTGCGATTACTCTGTTTCACTAAGTGAAATGTCGAGTTGCCTTTTCATTGGCGGTTGTTGAGACGTCTGTACTAATTGTGACAAGGATTCACTCCTCACGTATGTATGACTGTGGACTCACGGCGGGTGTGACCGGTCGACAGGGGATACTTACTCCTCCATGGCACCTGATCCCACTTCTTGGTTTCCAGAGGTCCGTGTTTGTCCATTTTTACCGGATTTGTATCTAGGTCATGGACATTCTATTGATTTATACTTTGGTATCTGAGATTTGTTATATATTACAATGTACCAGGTAAGACACCAACGGCCTTCCGCAAATAAACTGAAAAAAATTATCACAAAATCAGCTGAGGTTCCAGCGGGCTTCTAACATACGCTGACCAGCAGTGAGATACTCTATCGTTCAAAACGCGATGCCGTAACGATTCTGCCGCGGATGCTCCCCCTCTCTGACAAAGAACCGAAGTTGTTTCATTCGAAACACCCGTGGATTTTATCAATTTTGCCCTTAAGCCGAGTTCTTGGCCAAGTCAAAGCGATTACCTTTTTAAAGTATAGGTCTAAAGTTTGATCCAGTACATATAAGTCTAACGCTCTACTACTAGAAAATCGTGCGGTTTCCGTGGCCGAGTGCTTATCTCCTCGTGTTCTGAACCATGAAGTCTCTTTTGGTCAGCATAGATTTACGTCCCGCTGGAGTCTAGTAAGCTGATTTTTGTGACAATTTTTTCTAGTTAACTTGCGGAAGGCCGTTCGTCTCTCCCATGGTGCATTGTAACCAGGTTGTTTTCTCCACTTATAAAACTGGCCGCCACTATGTGACTGAAAAATTGTTTAGTGTGGCGTAAAACACTATTTAAAATCAAACTAGACAATCGAGAGTGCTGACATGACAACAATGAATTCCACATAAATGTATTTTGTTATTTCTATTAATTTTTTCTTAAACGTTGACGTCATTAAAATGATAACATTAGCAGATGAAGAACGGTTATTTTAAAACCGGGCATATAATCTCTGAAAATCAATGTATTCATGTTGGTATTTAATACAGGGTTTCAGTTTAGGGTATCTGTATTGTGTCTGCGTATGCTCTCAGATGTTATGATATTGAAACTCGAAGAGGGTTGTGAAAAAATTCTCATGAGTAAACAACCTACCCAAACATAATTTGTGGAGATTTTTTCATAAAAGAGCCGTATTCCCAGTATAACAACATCCATTAGAAAATCATGTATTTCATATTTTGACCAACAATGGATCAGATACCGTAATATATTAAATCTTATTTGACTATAAATTTGCGTTTTAATGATTGGTATATGTACATTATTGTGTTAACTATATTATAGTTATTCTGGCTCTAAAATAGCAATATTGAACCAGTTATATATTTAGCAAACATGTATATGGAAGTTAGTATTAACTCGTTATCTCACACTTTGAAACTATTAAAACGTTTATTTGAAAGCTTTATTCGAAATGAAATCTGTATCCTTGACTGACATATCTATTTGAGTATGTGTGCACAGCTAAATAACAGTGTTCGATTAGGCATTTTACTGAGGATATTGATTTCATTTTCAATTTCAACATCAAATGATAAATACCAGACTCGGTTGATACTTGACATGCTGAATAGACGAGCCATCGATGCCTATATAATTTGTGACATCAATCGCTGGCCGCAATGACCAGAAACACTAAACTATATAATGAGTCAGTTTACAAACATTAAAACTAGTATAATAGATCATATACGAGTATAATTTCTCTGTCTTTTAAGCAAGGTTTAACAATTACTTATCATCATTTTATATGGATTATCTCGGCAAATATTTTGACCTTCCAACATATAAATATAACATTCATGAGACATTTCTTTAGGAATGTCAGTGTGGCTTCTTTATCTTTGTTACCTAAACAGGTGACATAAAAAATTTTCACATCTCTCTCAACCAATCAGATTACGATATTTTAATAGAAGATATAATGATACTTAAAAGTCATTTGTTTTGTGAAAAGTGAATTTCAATGAATCAATACTTTTTTAATTGTTCATTTTTTAATAATTGAATGTAATTAATCAATGTTGGTTAACATAGTCCATGCTATATGCACTTATATATTATACTCTTATCATTGATTAATTCGTATGCATCGTGGTGGAAATGCACATTTTAGTCTGGTAACCAAGGGTTAAACACAACATTCTATTTTAGTATTTCAGAGAAACACTTCAATATATACCAACATACCAGCTGATTGAGCCTAATGTACGTACAACTGTACAACTAATCTCAATAAAATGTTTTAATTGGTCCGTAAAGTCAATTATACCTTACCTACTACGGATGCAGTCAAGGAGTGATATTTAGTACTGGAGCATATAAAAGCTTAAACTAACTGAAATTACTTGTTCAGTTTACTACGTTGAGTTTATTTTATATTCATCAATTACTGGATTTAATTTATAGCCAGTGATATAAACGATAATAAACATATATATATATATATATATATATATATATATATATAATATATATATATATATATATATATATATATAATATATATATATATATATATATATATAAGAAAGTTATTGCAGTTTTGCTAGTTTCTATGCTGCTATATTTGCCCCAAGACATAAACAAATTGTCGAGGAAATATTGTGCTCTGAATACAATGGAAAACAATAATATATATATATTGGTCCCACGTTAACGAATGTGTATTTCTGACTGAAATTGTAATGTTAGCAAAATAAAAATCGAATGGGACTGGTACTCTAAAATTGCTTAGACTTAGTTTGGAATTCATCTGAATACAGTTAGCCACAAATAACGATGACACGACAATAATAGTTTGAACTTTTCATTTTAAATAATGCACTGTATTGACATTTAAGATATCAACCTACCTGTTTTAGAAAAATCGATTGTTTTGTAAATGCATTGTCAAAAATTGATTATTTTAACTGACATATAGTGAAGTAAATTGAAAACACTTATTTTATCTGACGACATCAATAATTCACAGCTTGTTAAAATTAGTAATCATCTGGCGATCATCCTATAAAATAGACAATTTACTTGAAACTAAACACAGATTATAATTACAAAATCAGTCAAATGCTCGAGATTTGTAATGAACAACACTGACATTTAATGTAGAACTTTTCAGTATATATGTGAGTGTCAGAACAATCTGCTGCTGCGCATATTAGAGCAAATCAAAACAGACATTTACAGTGTTTCGTAGATAATTTGAGGCTGTAACAACTAACTCCGTATGACAGTCAAAAGTCACGTGTTCAGCGATGGTCAGAAATATTTAAGGCTAGAGTGTTCAATCAATTACTCAACCTACTGTAACACGATTAATCTATGTGTAATTATGGCAAATGGATACATAACGTAAATACGCGTCCCTTTAATATTTCAAGCCACGTGATAGAGTGAATGTTTTCTAGTTAACATCAATGAATGGAGCGAAGGTTTATTTGATTTTCATCTTAGCGCCTACAGAGATGAAAGTAACAATTTCTGTAGATGATATATACATCCAATGTCATTAAATAAATCAGGATGCTATGAGGTAAGTCATAATATTTAATTGCTTTTAATTGTCGATAAAAATCTTAATAGCTGCGAAATTGATTAAAAATATTATAAAGCATTTCCTTGTCTCATTTCAACCTCCAATCAGACTGTTTGAAATAATTTGTAACAATTATTGCAAGTTGGTTTTACTTGTTTTATTTCCGATATGTGGGTTAAATATTGTTCCGATAAGAAAAAAAAAGAGGGAGAAAAATTATGGTTGCTAGCTTCTACGGAAATCTAAAATTTAAAGAAATCGGTTCTGAATCCGCAAGGCATTTAATCAACTGGGACATTGATATATAATTCATGAATTTAGATAGAGTTTTAGGTGCTCCTAATAGAAATTGGCAATATTTAGTCATGGATAGTTAGTATTCAATACACAGTGAGGCTATATCAACAGTAATATTCTATTTTGTTGAGAGATAGTGCATAGAAAACATCTGTTTGCAGAATAGAAATGGAGTAGAAATTTATTTTCCTAAGGTATGTTTATTTTCAAAATGAAATATGCTAATGTTTGCCAAAAGAATAATTTTTTGTATCATTGAACTAAAAAGAGTGCTCGTACTAAATAAATACACAACCACCTGCTTTATGTCCTAGTTGTATCTAAAGGTCATTAGGTGCAGGTCGGACTTTTCCATGTTTTATTTCGATATGTTTTGTTGTATATAGATGCCATTATATGCAGGTCGGACCTTTTCATGTTTTACTTCGATATGTTTTGGTGAATATGAAGGTTATTTTATGTAGGTCGGACCTTTTCGTGTTTTATTTCGATAAATTCCGTTTTATATCAAGGCCATTATATGCAGGTAAGAGCTTCTAATGCTTTATTTCGGTTGATTTTATTTTCATAAAAGCCATCATATACAGTTCTGACTTTTCATGCTTTTGTATTGCTCTTGTTGTGTGATATGAATTAAGGCATTGAATCCTAACCTAACATTAAATGCACGGGGTTAGAAAGACCACATGCAATATAACGAGAATGTACCCCATTGCCACAAAGATCATATTTAGACAGGTTACTGTGAAGGAGTAGATCTAAAGAAATCACAAAAATAGAAGAGAATCGAATCGACGAAATATGCCATTTATCATCATATCTACCTCAATCATTGTTAGTGAATATTGTTCAGACTAACTTCCTTTAATCGCCATCAAAACGAACTTCCGGATGTACGAAATATCTGGATCGTACGTATGTACTGTATATTTCTACCTTCATACCATAAAGAGCTCATTGCGCATAAAAACCATTATCAGAGGGGATGCTTACTCTTTTGTGACAAGTGATCCAATCTCAGGATCCATAAAAGCCCAATATTTACTATGTTTGTCATACCAAAGACTTTTAAAAGCTATTGTGACTATTCCATCCCTAAGCGCTTATCAGTCGAGGCGAAAGTCACGTGTATTTCGGCTGAAACATTAAACCGAGGTCCTATGTCACGTACAAAAAACACGCTTTACTGAATGGCTTGACATGCTGGGAACATATACATATAAGTGAAAAAGTCTCGGTAGGATGTGAAACGACAAAAAAAACAAACAAAAAACAGACAAACAAATTCCACTTTGGCCATCGTTTATGTGTGCTTTATGCTACACTCAACAACATATCGATTAGACAGTAGTCATTCTTGCGTTAGAAGAGGATCAACGGTTACAATTTGTCCTACTGGACAACCATTAAGTAAGCCCTATTTGAAATCGGAAATCACTATGAAGGCATTAAGATGCTTTTAAAGTTCTCTATAAATTATCAGATACCCATTCCTTTTATGTATATCAACAGTCATATTCGAATAAAAGTACAATACATGAGCCGGCCTGGTTCAGTCAATAGAGCGCTCGTGTCTTGATCGTGAGGTACTGGGTTCGAGTTCAGCCGGCGGCAGGTCGGTTTCCTGTGCTTCGGATTGAGACAGAAAAACCGAGGTCCCGTGTCACAGTAGGTGTCGGCACGTTAAAGAACCCTTACTTCTCAATAGCCGTAAGTACCGAGCAAAGGCCAAAATTGGAGGCCTTCACTGGCATTTGGTGACGTCTCCGTTTAAGTGAAATATTCTTGAGTGGGACGTTTAACAACAATAAATGAATAATAAATAAGACCGTGAGATACATAAAATTACTGCAGTATCAGTCCAAACACCTGCCATGACAAGTGTTAACCTGATGTTATTTCTCATGCTAAAAGATGAAAACGCCTTTAATTTGTATCAACGACATTTTGTCAATAGGGAACTTTTGAGTTAGCCCGGATTACCGTCATGATCCTGCATTTATTCGCCCCTTTTCGATTTTGTTCATCATATGCTCTTCTGGTTGTCATATCTACTTTCGCAACGTATGTAAAGCAAATGGAAATATTCTTATTTTTAGCGCAATCACTTTATTTTGTATAAAGAAACACAAAAGACTCTTAAAACATACCACGGTGGGATATTTAGTTGAACGGCAAAATAATGAAATGTAGCAGGCGAGGAAAAATATGCGGACAGACCGGGAATCGAACCCAGGACCTTCCGCGCATTAGAAGGGCGCTTTTACCAATTTCGATATCAAGTCTCTATATTTACCGAAACCGGAAATAACATTGAGGAACATCTAGAATCACGTAACTGGCGATAATAAAAGCAGGATTATAATACGGGATAACTCGAAAGTTCCCAATTAACGAGGAAAATTTTCGTATGCGAATGCAATATATCCCAATTGAACAGAAAATTAAAGACACAACAGAATCCATCAAATATGGACTTCCTACTCCGTTATAGACACAGATAACGCATTAACAATCACGCTATACAACAAACATGATGATTTCGAGTTTCCTTTCGTAAAATTTTCGCACTTTAAAGTTTAGTAAAACCTGTTCCAACAACCACCTGTTTATAATGACCATCTGACTTTAAAGATCTGTTTTGTTGTTTCCCTAAGGGGTCTTTATATACGCGTTCCACTGTAGTAATGTTCCCTATTCGCATGCGTATGATTTCTGCTCCGATATATCTGAGAGTGTTCAATTTTTATATTTTGGAGTCTGTACTTTTTGTACAGTGAAAATGAATTGTATTACAAAATGCAAAACACATTTTCTTTTGGTCTTAATCTATAATTACACGGTAGTCAACTTGTGTAGTCAACAAATTTAGGATGTGCAGGATACATGTACAAATCTGGTGATACTGGACAAACACGGACCTCTGAAAATCCAGCGGTGGAATCAAGTGCCATGGAGGAGTAAGCATCCCCTGTTGACCGGTCACACACGCCGTGATTCCACGGTCATATTCAAATAAAATAGGTAAGGAAGAAATCTTCGTAACACTTGATAAACACAACTCAACAACCGCTATCAAACAGGTAATTCACGATGCTGATTTTGTTCAACAACACCCTGATTTGATACAAAAATACACTGAAGATGATGACTGAAAAATATGCTAAGTTTTCTAGTAGAAAGTAATATATGTTGTGTTTTGAGATCAGGTGTTTCAGCAAACTGTCAGCATTCCAATTGGAATCAATTGTGCCCATCTCATTTATTACCCGACCTGTCACCTTAATTCATATGAGGCATTTTTTATCCAGAGGTTTCTGAATCAAAAGAAGAATAAGGCAGCTGTGACATTTTATTTGACATTAAGATATGTCGACTACATTTTGTCAATTAATAATGGCAATTTCCATATATATGTGAATGCAATATATCCCAACGAACTAGAAATTAAATGCACCACAGAATCAATCTCATATTCTCCCTACTTGTAAATTTTACTTACAGACGGGAAATTAAC
The DNA here is from genome assembly GCA_030159075.1 of Atrina japonica. NCBI lineage: Eukaryota > Metazoa > Mollusca > Bivalvia > Pterioida > Pinnidae > Atrina > Atrina japonica. Next base: position 991,076 of record BROG01000014.1, read on the forward strand.
AACCAGGTGTTTAGACAAACTTGATGATTTCGGTTTTCCTAAGTTATAGTGGTAATCACGCTGCAATATGGTGTTCGCCTCAATATGGTCTTTATATAAATTACAGATGATACGAGGATACGAAAAAGATTGATACATCTGATCATTTCATATACAGAGGTAAACTACTCACTGACAAATTATTGACACAGGGATATCGAAAACCGCGTTTGATGTCAACAATCCGCAAATTTTACGGTCGGTATAATAGTCTTGTTTGCGACTTCTCTGTTTCACTAAGTGAAATGTTGAGTTACCTGTTCGATGGCGGTTGTTGATACGTCTTTACCAGTTATGACGAGGGTTTGTTCCTCACGTGTTTCATTTTAATTTGACTGTGAAATCACAACGGGTGTGACCGGTCAACAGGGGATGCTTACTCCTCTGATTGCACCTGATCCCACTTCTTGATTTCAAGAGGTCCTTGCTTGTCGATTTTTACCAGATTTGTACCTATATCCTGCACATCCTAATGATTTATACCTTGGTATCTGAGACTTTTTATACACAGAGACATACTACTTACTAATCAGTTATTGTCAAATAGATATCAGAAATAATGTTTTATGTCAACATTTCACAAATTTTACGGTCAGTATAATGATCTTGTTATCAATTGCAATATTTTACCGAGTGAAATGTTAAGTTACTTGTTCGATAGTGCTTTTTGAAAAGCATTTACAGACAGTGACAAGGATTCATATCTTACTTACTTCATTTGAATTCGATTGTTGACACGCGGCTGGTGTAATAGAATGCTTACTTATCCATGGCACTTGATCCCGCACCTGGATTTTCAGGACCCTCTGTTTGTCTATTGTTCATCAGATTTGTATAAATCATAATATAATTCTTATGCAATAGTCTTAAAATATGTAGAATTTGTATAAATACATATTTAATGAAGACACCCTACTCAAACTACTTGTCCATAAAATGTTAAACAGGAAATTTAGTAATAAAACTATAGTATAACATTATTAAGTAGTTGTTATAGGTAGACTAAAATACCTTGTAGGACCATGTGTATTGTCTTCCTATTTACTTCACAGTTATACCCAGACACAGATGTATGATTCAGTTAAAACTTTGGTATTATGTTTATAATATTTAAAGTGTCGATTGAATTTATCACACTTGAAGACAAACGTCTGTAAACAAAGACACGCCACTTCAACAACTTAAACATTCCTGTGATATTGATTGTATTTAGTAAGGGTCTGCAATGGGACTTGCTGGTTCTGTATTGTTGTGTATTAGTTATAGGAAGTACGATATGTATGCGATACTTATGTTGACTGAATTTACTTTACGCTTAAGTGACGAGATATGAACAGATAGGAATAGGGATATACCTACATGGAGTGGATTACAGTGATAAAAGCTAGAATGCATTTTACAAGTGAATTGTCTCAAGTGTATACGACAACCATTATTATCAAGATTACTTGCCGCGATAAAATGCCTATACTCCGAACCGTTCCTTTGAATGTGAATCAAAGAGAACTAAGACATAAAATGCTACTGTAAATGTCATTATTAATATTAGCAACTTCCTAATGTGTTTGTGCCATAAAGCCACCAAGTCAATATATGGGCTATAAATTGTCTGGAAAACCAAGAAATAAAAGCTGTCTTGAAATGGCGATAGATTATCCATTAATGATTCTAAACTCCAATCAAGTTCTTTTCACCAGAAAATGTTCGACCCTGGTTATTTTGCCCTTTTTAGCATAGAGCTTATTCACACCTGACTTAAAGTCGCCATAAATAACCATACTCTCATGGGTAGCGTGTATGTCTGTGCTTTATTTATGTAGCTTTAAAATTCGTTTCCATTTTAGATTTACCATCTCACCTCAGGGCCAAAATAAACAGAAGCGAAAATTTCTATTCTTTATCAGCAGAAACACACTTTCGAATCATAACATACAATCATCACCATATAGCCATAATAACTGATTGAACATCTGGGTTTCCCAGAGGCTCACCTAATAGTTACCACATATCCTCAATTTACCCTCCCCCTTTTACCTTTCATTTTTTAGGGGTTGTTTTGTTTCGTTTTGTTTGAATTTTTGTTGTTAATTTTGTAATACACATTCCTGTTAATGTTAAAAGTCCAATTATATATACCGTATGTAATGAAAGACAGGTTTCGATTGTCAATTAATTATTTGCAAACTTTTACAACAACAAAATTGGATTCTTCTAAAGAAAAGAAAATACAGATGTGAAAAAACTTTATAAAAAGTTCATTTACATACGTTGAGCTCTTTATCTCTGGAATTTTTTAAATTATGAATTAATTTATTTACGCTACGAATTAATTTGAGAAAAACGTTCTCAAACCAGGTTTCACTGCGCAAAAATCACATCATTGTATTAAACTGAGTTTTTTTTTTACTCTCTGGCGTGTTGTATTTTTCATTTTACGTAATCAAGTTCAAATCATCACGCAATAAGAAAAAAGATAAGTACATGTATTATGCCAAACAGGAATTTTGGCCGTATGCACGTCTCCTTGTAAAAAAGTACCTTTACAGGATAATACAGTGTTTGACACCCGTATACCACATTACACTCGTATACCACAGTACGCTCGTGTACAAGTGTACACTCGTATACCACAGTACGCTCATATATTACAATACAATGGTATACCACAGTACGCTCGTATACCACAGTAGACTCGTATACCACATTACACTCGTGTATCACAGTACACTCGTATACCACAGTACGCTCATATATTACAATACACTGGTATACCACAGTACGCTCGAATACTACAATACACTGGTATACCACAGTACGCTCGTATACTACAGTACACTCATATACCACAGTACACTCGTATACCACAGTGCGCTCTTATTCCACAGTACACTGATATACCACGGTACATTCGTATACTACAGTACACATGTATCCCACTGTACACTCATATCCCACAGTATGCTTGTAAAAAAAGCACATTCGTATACCACAGTATGCTCGTATACTACAGTGCACTGGTATACAACCGTATGTCACAGTACGCTCGTATATCACAATACACTGGCATACCACAGTACACTAGTATATCACAGTATGCTCTATTTCACATTACGCTCGTATACCACAGTACACGTGCTTTACCACAGTACATTTGAATGCCACAGTACGCTCATATACCACAGTACACTGGTATACCACAGTACACTGGTATACCACAGTACGCTCGTATACCACAGTACGCTCGTATTCCATAGTATGCTCGTATAGTGAAATACACTGGTATGCCACTGTACGCCACAGTACGTTCATATACTAAAGTACACTGGTATACCACAATTGCGCTAGTATACCACAGTTCACTGGTATACCATTGTACTCTTGTATACCACAGTGCACTCATATATCACAGTATGTTCATATACTACAGTACACTGGTATTATACAGTATCTGGTATACCACAGTACACTCGTATACTACAGTACACTCGTATACAACAATACGCTTATATACTACAGTACACTGGTATACCATAGTACACTCGTATACTACAGTACGCTAGTATACCACAGTACACTAGTATACCATAGTACACTAGTATACCACAGTACGCTCGTATTCCATAGTGTGCTCGTATAGTGCAATACACTTTTATACCACCGTACGCCACAGTACGCTGGTATACTACAGTACGCTGGTATACTACAGTACGTTCGTTTACTACAAAAAACTGGTATACCACAGTACGCTGGTATACTACTGTACACTGGCATACCACGGTTCGCTTGTATACTACAGTGCATTTGTATACCACAGTATGCTCGTATACCACATTATACTCGTATACCACAGTACGCTCGTATTCCACATTACACTCATACACCACAGCACAGTTTATTACAGTACGCTTGTATACCACAGTATGCTCGTATATTACAGTACGCTCGTATACCACAGTACGCTCGTATAGCTCGTATACCACAGTATTCTCGTATAGCTCGTATACCACAGTACGACTGTTGTTGACAGGTTGAGCTTCAGAGAGCTTAATTTGATAATCAATTCTAAATTCGTCCAGTTATTCCAGATTAGCGAATCACATTCCTAAGAGTCTGTGATTTATGTGAAACAATGGATATTTAGTTCCTTCTAGAGTTTAGCGTACATTTTGTATCAAAGTTCATTTGTGATGATATCTCCTGAGAGATTTATTATTACTCTTCAAAATCTGTTCCGTTGCAAAAATCAACTCGTAATCTCTCATGTTGCCTGAATAAACATTTGGAATCGTAAAGTTGTTATGCTTATATTTTTGTTATTCACATTGCAAACTATATCATCTGCTTCAATGTCTGCGGTAAAATAAACTCAATTAAAGCCAGTGTATGCACATGTTTGTATGTACAACTTGGCCATCAGAGAATGGTTTCGGAACAACAAAACATTTTTGGTTTCACATTCTTTATGCAGTAAACATAATTAGTCACATTGAAACGTTATTTTATTTGGTAAGACAGAACAAAAGAATTATCAAAACAAAGAATGGTGCCAGCATAGACCATTTATTATTACAACACTTTATATCTTCAGTTTTCAGAGCAGGTAACGCGTACAAAACCAAATATTAGACTAGATAGAAATCGGGTGATCATTTTTCTTTAAATATGATTTTTGTCCATTAAAAAAACAGCTTTTCCGATTTTCAGTTCGTGAAAAAAGTATGCAGCTTCAGAGAAAAATGTAAACTGCACCACTTCCGGTAAAACGGTTTATCGTATATATGGCATGAATACAAATAGTATGCAATTAAAGGCACCAGATTAGAAAAGTGGCCTACAGGAAAATTGTGGTACGCCAAAATCAAAATCTAGTGAGAGAGAGAGAGAGAGAGAGAGAGAGAGAGAGAGAGAGAGAGAGAGAGAGAGATATTTTAATTGTGAAAAATAAGTTTAAATGCGCAACAATCACATGATTGAGTGTTAATACGATTTTGACGCAGTTAAAGCTGGTATTTCTCCAGTTACTGGGTTTAACTGGAGAAAACTAGGTTTAACTGATAAAAACTAGGTTTAACTCATCAACGTAATTTTGGCGTGCTATAAAAAGTAATGGCACATTTACAAGAAAGAACATTCATCCTAACTTTATTTGACGTAAATATCAGAGTATGCCGTCAATGTAAATATTACGAAACCAGAAGTGACCTTGGCAGACTTTCTGTTAAAGTCACGTTATCTGAACTATTTTGACAAATATGGAACAACTCGTAAAGTGTATTTGTATGCGAATTAGATATAAAGCTACAAAATATTACGCATACACACAATATCTCTCTCTCTCTCTCTCTCTCTCTCTCTCTCTCTCTCTCTCTCTCTCTCTCTCTCTCTCTCTCTCTCTCCACAAATTCATTTAAACTATAGATTTGCGAGTGTCATTTAGTTTCCACATAAGTAAATGGAGGGTTAGGCTACAGTTTCCTGGTTTGTTACATATATCAGCATTTACTTCCGACTCAACGTCTGGTTTCGATGATAATAGTATGTCATGGATTTCAAGGATGTGTTTAAATTGTCTAGGATGCTGAATCTACATAAAAAAATACATCTAACGAATGCTCATTACCTTGTCTAATACACTCTATTATTGTTCATGAAAGCTGACAAGAGCTTCCGTCCCAGTTAAGTAGATCTGAAAGTTATAGATTTATTGTATTAGATAGCAGGAAAAAGAAACCCAAAATTGGAAAAAATCAATAAAGTGACATAATCTTAAAACAAAAAGATGACAGATATTCTTTTATATGGTATTTTTTACTTTTTGATTGATAAATCAAATTAATACCCAGATCAATTCCTCTGTTGGTCGTGTTTTTGAATTAGCTCAAATAATGACAGAATTATGGTAATTTTCTTGTCAAATCAGATCCTTTTAATTTTTTTGCAATGTAATGCTTCGACATCAACTATTTTTCACAATTTCGTATGAACTTATGAGTCTTTCTACTTACAATAATGTATTGCAAGCTGACGCTACATCTTTGCAATGAAAACCAAACACAACGGCCAGATGGCAAACATAATGGTCTTACCGTGGTACATATCTCGCCCAAACGCCCAATAATAAAAAGAAGCCAGACTTTAACTCTCCCTTACTTAAAGTAAAACTGGTTTATACTTCATGATGTCACTCATGGTTGTGTTTTGTTATTACTGACAATGCTAAGAATCATTATTATATAATTGTAAAAATATTTTATTTCTGTCGCCTCATGAGGAGATGATGATTTAGATGGCCATTCTTAAAATACATCATACAAGTGTTCCAGATAAACTGTGTATTTGCGTATTTTACGCAAGAATATCAATGTTTACATTCCTAACGCAATTTTATTTTGAATTGTAAAATTATACACACTGGATTCTGAAACATAAAAGAAAGATAAAAGATTGAATGTGCTTGTTCTGAATAAGTTTTAGTCAAAAGATGTGTCCTAGCCCTGTAGTAATAATGAGTTTTGATGACCCTCACTCAGATGGTACTTTACGTCTGCTTCCTGACAGAAAATCAACAAGCAAAACTTAATGTTGCGTCTTACTTTCTTTTGGAACTTTGTGGTGCTTTAAGTTCCTCCAAATATTTTAAGAACAAATGCCAGATTATTAACCAGGCCCGGTGTAACGACGAAAAGTGACCCCCGTAGAAAATTAACCTGTCAAATTTCTACGTAGAAAAATGACCCCGGGTCAGTATTCTACGACAAGTAGGGTCATTTTTCTACCGTAGAAAGCCCTTCCAGACCGGTAATTCTACGACGTCACTCACGTTGAAAAATGACCCCTACTTTTTTTCTCCATTATATAATAAAATCTTTGGAAATGAGATATAAAAAGCATTAAATCCGGGGTTGGGGAGAGCCGGCGAAGGCCTAGAGATAAGCGCCTCCTTAATTTTTTTTATACTTTCAAATGTATGTTGAGGAAGACGCAAAATCTACCCCCTTCTTAACGCCACTTCTTAATACTACATGCAGCATCATATACGATGTATGTGGTATGTTTTTTTGCTTGCATCACAATGAGTATGTATTATTGAGATTTGCAAATGATATTATATATATATATATATATATATATATATTATATTCCATATATATTTTATATATGTATATATATATAAATATATTTATATATATATATATATAATATAGTAATGCAAAAAACAACAATATAGTTGTCTTGCCTCAAACTTTAATGTAGATTAAACTATTACTGAGGGGTATCATATATTATAAACATAATACCAAAGTTATAATGCTCAAGACGATACCGTTTCTGTCAATTAGACTTCATCAGTTGAGCTCCAATTTGAAAAGTATGTGTTTTTCTCTAAAGATAAAGTGATTGTAAATCAATTACAGGGCCAAATAATATATCTAAAAGTATAGCCGAAATCCGTCTAAGAGTAACCACTGTAAAAAAAAAAATGACTATCTTAGCTTTAGAAAATTTTTTGAATTTAAATTGTGTCAACAGTGCCAAATATTCCTTTAGTAATAAGATAAACAACTGGTACCGAAAGAAATACCAATAGTTGACAAGGTTTTGTATGTATAGCCTCGGGCATGTTCTCAAACGGTCCACCATTACAGTGGCAACGACCTAGTGGTTATAAATATTATAAACATTATAGACCAAAGTTATAATGTTCAAGTTGCTTCGTTGACGATACCGTTTCTGTCAATTAGACTTCATCAGTTGAGCTCCATTATAACTTTGAAAAGATGTATTTGTTTTCTCTAAAGATAAATTGGTGTCATACAGGGCCAAATAATATATCTAAAAGTATAGCCGAAATCTGTCTAAGAGTACTTTTATTACCACTGTAAAAAAAAAAATGACTATCTTAGCTTTTTTCCCAAAAAAACATTTCGAATTTAAATTATGTTTTAACAATCAACTCCACAGTGCCAAATATTCCTTTTGCCAGTATAAGAATAAACAACTGGTACCGAAATACCAGGTACTAGGTTTATGTAGATTACCCTCGGGGGTACTCAAACGGTCCACCAGCAGTGGCAACGACCTAGTGAGTTATAAATATTATTAAAAGATAATACCAAAGTTATAATGCCGAAATCAAGACGATACCTTTTCTGTCAATTTAAATTGTGACTTCATCAGTTGAGCTCCAATTTGAAAAGTATGTGTTTCTCTAAAGATAAAGTGGTGTCATACATGGCCAAATAATATATCTTAAAGTATAGCCGAAATCTTGATCTTTTTAAATTGTGCCACAAATATTCCTTTAGTTTGTCCTCCAAATCGTCCCCACTCACACAAAATATTATTGAAGAATACATTTGGATCTATTCAATTAGACCTCACTTTGAAAAGTATACTTTGTAACCATTTTAATTGATGAGAAAAATCTTTCCTCCAAACTACAATACGTATACGTCTTCTGCTTGTTCCAAAACCCTGACAATATTAGAGTCAGTTTCAGAGTTAACCAGTACAGCTTCAAGCATTCTTTTGGAAACATACTGGTGGTATTTTGGGGGAGACGAAGCTCTTTATGTAGACGTATGGTGTTCTGGTGTAAATATCTTCTGTGACATCTAATACAGGTTCGTAATGGTTTCCGACATTACTAATAAAAATGCATTTTCCCTGTGATACGTTTCTTTCCTCATGTACGGAAGGGGATGGCAGCCAGACGTAATTGTGGTTGTTTTTGTCATTCCATGATTGTAATAAACAAAGATCGTTGTATTGCAAATCGTAGCGAATGTATGGATTTCTGTATCGGTACCCCAGGATCCTTTTTTTTCCATTCGCTAACGTTTCAAATATCGTTGTGGATCCGCTTCCATGGTTTGCAATACATGTATATTCTTCTTCATAAATTCCACAACTTTATTTCGAACGTCATTTTGATAGGATTGTACTCCAAATAAAATATAACTGAATGTTCTAAATAAGCAATTGCCATCTCCTCTCATAGACACTGTCACTGTTGGAATGGAATTTGCATTTACGTGCCGTCTGCGTCCCGTTTTGAGAGCATTCTTCACGTGGTGGCCAAACTGTGCAGCGTTAATGTCTTGCCACTCATTATCTACTGGATAAAAAAGAATATGAGACCTGGGTTCAGTTTTATTGGTAACTTCAACTCCTGAAATCTTCCGTTTTTTCATTGGAAGCGACATGGCACCGTTTTTAGTTGATCTAGTGTCTTCTTCTTTGGGAAAATTCTTTGTTTTGTCATCTTTTGTCTGCGTTTCGTCTGGTTTTCCCTGTGTTTCAACAGGCTTTTTTCTTGTTTCATCATCTTTTGATTCATTGTTAAGTTTTAACCTATTTCCATTTACTGCGCATTTCAATCCCTGCAAGGTGTATGTTCCCTTCTTGTTAATAGCTTCAACTTTGTAAGGACCGCTCCATAATTTGTCTAGTTCTTTCCCCTTTTCCGGGTTAACTTTCTGGAGTTGTGGAGCAAAGTCTGCAAAGTTTTATTCTTTATGCTCTTATCGTGATGCTTCTTTTGTTTCTTTTGTGCTTGCTTAATGCTTTCTGCTGCTTCTTCCCTTTCACAAGATAGCTTGATGAATGCGTTAGAGCGCTGTTTCAAAAAGTCCTCAAAGTTTTCATTCTCTGATGTTGATGAAGTAGGGAAATCCAGTTCAATAGGTAATCTGGCTTCGCGACCATACACCAGAAAGAACGGCGTTTTCTTCGTTGTCTCGTGTTGTGCAGTTCTGTAGGCAAAAAGCATAAATGGAAGTTTTGTATCCCAGTCATTCTGTAGTTCATTAACACAAGAAAATAGCATAGAACACAAGGTTCGATTGTAGCGCTCCGTATGCCCTCCTGTTTGCAGATGATAGGGGTTCAATGTTCAATTCATTAATCTGAACAAACAGCATTGTTGAGCTCATTGCAAAACCCGCGGCCTTGGTCGGTTATAATGATTTCTGGTACTACGTGATCCGCAATGAACTTGTATAAACTGTTAACGATTGTTGAAGCCTTCTTATCTGCAATAGCTTCTACCTCCACCCATTTCATCAAATATTCCGTGAAGACAAAAAGGTACTTGTTACCTATAATGAAAGAAATGTAACGCAACTAAAATTAAAGGAAAAAATGATACTACATGTATGTTCCTAAATATCCAAATAGTCCCTTTATCTTTTGAACACATCGGTCTGTATGGTGTTTTAATGAATTACAACAGAGGGGGTATATTAATCTACAATAGCGTAAATAACAACAGACCAGGTGCCTGTATTTTAAGAGACAGTGACCGACCTTTTTAACAACTCAAGTTCAATTTGAACTATATACACATATGCATGTATATCGGGATTTTGAAAATTGTTGATATATTAAAATGGCAGTAACAAGTCTTCGAACCCCCTTTTTTGTTTGTTTTTGTTTTTTCTGTTTTTTTTAATTGTTTGTTTTTTGTTTTGTTTTGTTTTGTTTGTTTATTTTTTTTTATAGGCTGTACTCCTCATCGTACCGAATGTATTTGTTTAAAAAAAATCCTAGTCTGTCCTGGATCTGATAATGAAGTATGTGTAGACATTTTACTCTCAATATCATTTGATAATATCGTGATGATTGTGTATTATTTCAGAGCACAAACAATGCATGGCAGATTCAGAATCTTCGAAGGGGGGCGGGGGTCACATGTGAAAGTCAAGTATTTCAGCCATTTCGGGTGCCAAATCTTTTTTTTTTTTTTACTTATGTCATTTGGAATATTTTGTCGAACGGGGGAGTGGGGTGGCCACCATCTAAATCTGCCACTAATAGTTAAAAATTATACAAAAACAAATTATCTGAAAGGTAATAGTAATGTTAAAAAAATTATCCAGGGTAAAATTTTTATCTAAATAGTTTATATTGTTTCCGTTTTTATTATTATTATTATTATTATTATTATTTATTTATTTATTTATTTATTTATTTATACCTAATAATTGATATACATGTAAGAGAGAGAAAAAGAGAGAGAGAGAGAGAGAGAGAGAAAATGTGACGAAAAGGGGGGGGCAACACTAGAGAGAGAGAGATGAGAGAGAGAGAGGAGAGAGAGTGATCGAGAGAGATTTTTTTTTGGTTACCCCGTAAAAGAGAGCCTAGCCATTCACAAAGTTAATTTTTCAGGTTTTTCAAAGAGGGTTCCACACTCAAAAAAACGTTAGATTTAGCATATTCTAAAAACAAAATGTTTTCGACGAAAAAAAAAAAAAAAACGGGAGACTTTATTGGGCAACACTAGGACTCCCCCCTCTGGATCCGCTAGTGATATTTCTGATTCCATGTTTGACCTACATTGATTTTAAAATCGGCTAGGCTTGGTGGTTAGCGTGCATCGTTTGAAATAAGATTTTTTTTTGGTTACCCCGTAAATTGGTTGCCTAGCAACACATCAAACATAACATCCATAATTTGAATTTCAGGTGTATTTCAACAAATTTTATTCATTAAAATAATAAAAAAGGTTCCCATTTTTTAGCCACCTCACAATAAAAATTAATTAGACGAAAACTTCAAAATTTAGGGTTTAAAAAACGTTAACATTTCTCATCACTTCTGAAGAGAAAAAAAAAAAACGTTTGAGACTTTATTTTGATACATTTTGCACATTATTTACCCAGAGTAAAATCTAAGAGGATTACAGTTATGGAAACTATACATTTTTTATTAATATAAGTATCTCTTTTTGACACCAGCTAAGAAAATGATCTTGAATTTTTTTAAAACATGTGATAAAACTAATATAAGAATGCGCGTACTATGCTCTAATAGTCGTAGAACATCATTATAGCCTTGTTATTTGTTTTCCTTTAATGGGGAGAAAACATCTTGTATTATTGATGTAAGGTATAGTATAACCTTTTAATTTTGTTACTTAAACTTTAAAGCTTTTAGAAATGAACACTTCATATCATGATTTTACCCCTATGTATTTGACCAACAAGAATATGCCTACCAAAACCAGTTTTTCGGTATCAAAAAATGACACAGGGTCATTTTTCTACAATCCACACGGAGAAAAATGACCCCAAAGCCATAAATTCTACAAAAAGTGGGTCATTTTTCTACGTAGAATATTGATCAGGGGGTCAAATTTCTACGTATATCAATATTCTACGGGGGTCATATTTCGTCGTTACACCAGCAGGTGGTTAAAAGAAGTTTCGCTTTTTCTGTTTTTGTTTTACTTCTCCATCTAAGTCTTACATCAGAGCATCAAAACTACACTATTGTAGGTCTAGATTTTATTGACCATCTGTAATTACAGATGTACAGATGGTATGGTTTAAAGTGTGTACATTTTGTTGTACACACAGTTGAAAATTGATTCATGGACTATAAATTACCAGCCAAGTTAACAGAAGAATATCAACAGATACCCAGACATATTTATTCTAATCATTTCATGTCTAACATGTATCTAACTAAATGCAAAACTGAAATTTGATTTCAATACGTGTCCAATAGAAATAATAAATTGAAAATAGATTTGGGTTGTACCCACATGACAGACTGCTGTGGGTAAACAACCCACTGCATTTGGAAAGAGGTTGATATTGTAGGTAAGTGCTCTGAAAGTTGTCTGAAGCACGAAATTGTTTGGAAATGTCCCATTAGTTATCAGATCCTTTAGTATTTTGAAATTATATTATTTTTGGTAAGTAAATTCTCATGCAAATAACACTTACTTGATTGTTTTTATTCACCTTTCGTGACTATTTGCATTCAACGTCAAAAGAAACGAATCTTACGGAAGCCATTTTTGAAAAAAAAAAAATGTTTATTTCCACTAAATATAGTCGGGCCGATGTTAAGACAGCATTGGCTAACCGGTTTGTAATAGCAAAAAATTGGGAAATAATACACTAACTCGGGAACATGAAGATCCCAAAATTATTGCACGGTTTCTTGGTAACAGACAGAGTAAAATATATTTTGTACTTTAGAAAAAAAATATTCTCTCAGCAAATTTTCAAAGAATAGCTCTCTTCGGAGGTCTTGTACGATCAACAGAATTTATGAGTATTCGGACCCGTACCATTACTCAAAGCCAATATTACTATCTAAGTAATGTATGCACAATCTTCATGTTTTACTTAATAAAAGATACATGTGAATATTTGAAAAAGAATTTCAACATAAAACCCCAATTTTCTGAGTTTCCAACCTTCTTAAACAACAGATAGTAATGTATTTATTTCATTCACAAAAGTGCACAAAAATTTTCTTTTCAGGTTGTGTGGAGGCGTTCATTGGAATTTACATTGGATCAAGATTCCATTTCAACGTGAGTTGCCATGCATCACAGAATAGGAACCTAAGTGTGAAACAGATTATACATAAATACCCTATGTATTTTTACACGGCAGGTGGAATTGTCACTTATAAATTGACATTTTGATGTTTAAACACATGCCAGGCATCACAACTTTGAATTGATTTCATTTCGTTTAGACTGTAATTACAGCAGTTACACACTACCAGATTGCAATATACCACGTTTGTTTTTTATTATTAACGTAGATAATTTACCACTATCAAAGGTATTTATATCTTGGCGAATGTTTGATAAAAAATAACCATCAAGTGGTTAACGCTGTGTTTGAAAATTGATATATCATCTGGAAATTATTCATTTTGGGCGCATCTTCAACTGTAATAATTTTGTTATGGCGAACAAAACGAATACCATGAACTTATTAACTTTTATCAACAGAGTCTTCATGCTGGCTAACAACAGCCATAACATACAAATAACAATCAAAGATCCCGATAACATTTTACAATATTCAAATTCCACCACAGTAAACAATGATATGGATAATGGTGCTGTTCTTTACATAGTGGCTGTTTTAGTGTTCTATTCTGCTGGGATAGTTATAATGTTGATTAAGTATTCGAAGTCAGAAAGGAAACAAATGGAAGAGGAAGCAGCTCTAGATATATTTTATAAAGGGATGCCTTTTGGAAAAAGCACAAAAGAACACAATGTTAATTCTGTTGCTATCCGCGCATTTCATACTTTGACAGTAGCATCGTATGAAAATCGTAAAAACGAAATCATTCCAAAAAATGTGATGGAGTCGGATGTATAGAGAGTCTCTTGTGTTGCATTATTTTTACACAAACTTGTCTGTGATTGACAGTTATAATTGAAGGGTTACATAACAGAACATTTCCGAGTTGTTCAATTCCGTTCAATTTTGTCAGAATAGTTTGTACCCAGACCACGCGAACTAAAAGTCAAACAAAGTCCACTTCGGTTATATAATATTTTCATTGATGACATTGAGCGATACCTTATTTCACTTTGTCTGCGAGCAATTAATTTCAAATAAATTTTTCCCTTGTAAATATAGAAAGTTGCAACATTTTTCTGATGGGCTGTTTTATAATTATGGCACATATTACTTCATGATGTTCATATTCCAATCATGTATACGATGAACGGCTTATCCGTATAATGTTGACCTAGTTTTCTATTTGAAACAGCACACTATTTTGACGAATCGTGACGGAAAGGGACAATTCGAAAATGGTCTATTGAACAACGGCGTTTAAAGAAATGTTTTCATAATTATTTGTCTATCTTAATTTGAAAATTAGTTAAATAACATATCCTATGCAAATCTTGATCAACACAAACAGACATATCCCACTAAATATTTCTTTTTCATTGTTATTGACATAATAGAAGTTTATATCGAAAATAAGTGTTAGGCTGCAGAGTGGAAGTTTGTCAACGGTGATGTTTGCAAAAGCACGTGATCTGTTAACATTTTGCATAATTCATTTTGATTAACATTAAACATTAAATTTCCCTGTGGTTTGAAATAGATGAATTTATGTTTAGTTGTCCAACCTTATTCCGGTGATTAATAAGATATAAAATACACAGAATACATTTTAAAAATCAACCTTTGCATCGGCACTCCACAGTTAAGCAGAAACAGGAAATTACATATTGTGTTATTATATTATATTATATTATGGTCGACATCAAATGGGTTTATTTTAGATACACTTTCTCAAAAATTACATAAATGATATGATGGCGTATAACAGCAGACTAATTAACTGGATGGCATTCTACATGGTGTACTGGTGCGGTACCTATCCTTTGACGGTATCTATTTCTATTTGCAGATTTAGGAAGAAGATTGTTCCCGGTTTTTAATACATCGTTTGCTTCACAAAAATAATAATATATGTTACAACCGTGTAATCACTCATTTTTCTATCGTACTATTAACAATTTTCATTTCACACGCCGAGAGGGAAGTGGCGACACTGGCTCAGCTACCGCTGTCTGAGAAGTAGATCCTCCTGCAGTCACGATTACGGCATTTAAGGTTGGGTTTTTAAACGGGGTTTTTCGTATTTTCCACCAAACCATATCAGATTATATTGCATTCTGAAGGTAACTTATTTTGATACAAAATTTCGATCTGTGGAATTGAAGATATTCGGTTAAATTCTTGATTTTCATCCGAGATTTGGTAATGTGCTAGTACGGTTAAATTCGTTACGTGGTAACTGAATATCAAAATACTTAAGTTTAAACATACTATTAGTAGTTGTTAACTGAAAACATATATTGTTTGCACCAAATCATTTACATTTTATATCAAACACACGTGTATATTGTTTTTATATTAAATGTATCGCCATATAAAAAAAAAATGTTTGATCTTGTAAAATGTAAAAGGAATGTTTTAAAAGGGACTGTCTTAGGCGAATAAATATAAATTAGTAATATAGTCAATGAAATGATACATCAATATAGAAATACGTATAGTGCTAAATGTTAGATCCCTTTTTTTATGCTTTGTCAACATGCTTCGTTTTCATTTATTATGTGATGATGCCTCTGTATCATTTTTAACAGTTTTGTGTTTTATACTTATTATTTGACCTGATCTCCTTACATACTAAACAATATTAAAGTTTAGGAACTGTTTTATCAATGTTTTGGTGTAGTACATGTTCTAAAAGCATTCTTCAGACAATCCGACACTGTTAGGGTAATGTCCATATCGAATATAATGTGTACCTGCATACCTACAGGCCTGTGACTTTTGTTTTCCGTAATTTTCTAACTGATGACCTTTTGACCGAGCTCGACCTTTTCATCGAAGTCAAGAGGTTTCCATGGAACATTTGCGACCGTTGTGGCCTGCTAACAGACAACACTGACTCCTTCACCACACCTGGTCATATACCGTTTGAATTCGCAATTTGTCTTCATGTTTAGACCATGCCTTTCTGGAGTGATCAAATGTTTACCGTACTTTTCTGACTGATGACCTTTTCACGGAACTCGAGAGGTTTCCATGGGACATTTGCGATAGTTGTGGCATGCTTACAGGGAATGCTGACTCCTTCAGTCACCTGGTCAAATCCCGTTTTGAATTTGTAATTATTCTGTATTTTGAAACTATTATTATATCCAGTTAGTCGTTTTCTGATGGACCTGTAGTTTCGAATATCAAATGCTATTCACCAATGAACCATTTTAATATATCTGTTTGATTACAAACAGTTCCTTAATTTGTTAATAGATTTAAGCCTACTAAGCATTAAGTCAGATGACGGCGACCAACTTTAATGGTGAAAGATAGTAGACCGCCAGTCTTGTTAACATAATTGACAATTACTAAAATATAGGTCCAAGCTTGGGGTCAAATCTGCGCTAAATAGAGGTATGTATGATCTTTTCTGAATGCGATGCTCAAAACCCGTTGAAATAACGTTCAATATCTTCCTAAATACAAAAAGACAATCGAAAGAGATAAAAAATGAAAATAGCATTAAAGAGTTATAGATCATTTAAAGGAGAGACGTTTCAGAAAGCTCTGTTTACTTGTACATGCAAAGAATCATAGAAATATGTATCATATTGTATAAAACTATGTATTATATTGTATAAAACTATAGACAGCAAAGATATATTGATTAAACCTGTGAACAAAAACCAAATATATTTTGTAGAAAGCTATCCCTACTTGTTAACAAAAAAAATATTTTATAGAAAGCTATTTCCATGTGTTAACGAAGATCAAAACTATATTGTAGAAGCCTTTGCATACTTGTACACACAGAACAAAGAAAAACAAATTGTAGAAAGGCATGCCAACATGTGCATGAAAAGATATACAATGTATAGTATAAATGTATGCTTACATGCAAAGACAAAACAAGGCAATATTGTAAAAAGAATTAATTATATGTATAAAAAGAGGAGCTGTTGTAGAAAACTATGTCTACATGTGCATACAAAGCATATAATATTGTAGACAGATATATTGTGTGATGTTTAGCTTGATTGTTGAATAAATATCAGAAATGAAAATTATTGTAATACACACCGATTCTTTTTCGCGCAAACTAAAACGTAAATATTTCGAATAATCTGGTTACTCCTTAGAGTTTTCTTGCAATCCAGCACCCGAACTTAGTTTATTGATTCAGAACATATTGTGTAAATAAATTCGGATTTCATGATTATTAATACAATGCAAAGTCACCTTAACCCTCTTTTTTACATATAAAAGTCGAAATATGCGACAGAAATTTTGCATCTTTGCTCAAGTTATATTATTGCATTATATTACTTACAAATTGGCAAAGCATCTTCAAATCTAGATTGTATTTATGACATTGTATTCGGACTACATAGAAAATATGTGTACAACAGAATTAAGCATGCAAATGAATTAAATCAATAAAACTGTATCAGTCACCATAGAAACAAAAACATAAGGTTCCATACCTTTTGTAATTATATACAACATATAGAGACGGTTAATTTATAGTCTTCTGTTTTGTTCTATTTTCAAATTTACTATCCTCAGCAACTGTAAGTTGAGTAGAGGTAGTCTTTAAAATCAAACAGATACAAATTAAGTAACTGTAGCAAGGTATAGCAATATCATCAATTTCAATGTATAATTAAAAAAAATGCATAACAAACAAAAATATATTGTGTGTCATAAATAATTTGTCATCGATGGATGTTACTGAAAGAGTTCAAAAATACATAAATGTTAAGACAAATTATGGTGTATATCTCATATTTCAATTATAGTAATTTTCAGCAAGAAATATCCTAGCTTGCAAGTACAGATGTTTTATCAAATATGAATTACAAACAGATTATGTAAAAGTAACCTGTGGTGTTTAGGATGCAATATGATAATTCAAATATGTAAATTAACTAGACTCTCTCTCTCTCTCTCTCTCTCTCTCTCTCTCTCTCTCTCTCTCTCTCTCTCTCTATATATATATATATATATATATATATATATATATATATATATATATATATATATATATATATATATATATATATATATATATATATCCGTTTTAAAATGTTGTGTACAGAGTCATATAAAGTTCATATAATTATCCACAGCGAAGTAGATCTAAATTGTTCAATAAAATGTTTTGTTTGATATTTGATTTTTTGTTTTACGCCATGCTCAACAATCTTTCAGTCATATGATGGCGTCTATTTTTTATTGGTGGAGGAGAAATCGCGGGTAAAGACCACCACCGACCTTCCGCAAGTAAACTGGCAAAAAATGTTTTTTGTTTCCTCTAGCGTTTTCATGTCTAAAAGAATCTTTAGGAGGATGTATTTCATTGTAACTAAGTGTTACTGTGACGTATTATGATGCGTTATGATGACGTAACAATATTGTGACGTGAGGCAACTTCCCTTGTCGTGTTAGGTGAAGTTTTAACTATTTAGCTTTGGTTTTAGCGTAATAATAAAGTATTGTTCGTTACAGTTGCGTTTGGATATATCCATCTCATTTTGTGAAATGGATATATCCTACATGTACCTTTCCCGCATGTCTCTAAATGTTGACTTAATGGAATTTTACGTGTTGCCGGGGATTTAATTTGTTGGCGGTGAATTCTTACGCGTTCTGTAACTTACAGTGTAAGTGCATCTTCTGTTTGTCCGATGTAATATTCATTGCACCGGTAGATGATACAGTAAATTAGGTTTTTTGTTTTGCAATTCATATCCAAATTCGTTTTCAGTATTTCGCTATTGTTTAGTATTATATGGTCACACACACACACACACACACACACACACGATATGTATATGTATATATATATATATATATATAATACTATAATTGGTTTATACGTGTTTGGAACCGTTGGGATTTTTATTATTAATAGCATAAATTGTGTCCGTTAGACATTTGAATTATTTATGCTTTGAAATTGAGGATAACTAAAGCATTTGTTTTTCATTTAACAAATCTTTTATTATATTTCTTATATTCCAGTATAGTAAAACACTGTATACAGTAAAATACTTTATACAGATATCTCATGTGTATTGATAAATAATGGATGGGCATCAGAACCAGTTAAAATAAAACGTGGAATTAGGCAGGGATGTCCTATCTCATCACTACTTTTCGTAATTATGGTTGAAATTATGGCAGAAAAAATAAGACAAGATAGTAATATAAAAGGTATAAACATAAATAATAAATTTGAAAGAGAAGCAAAAATCACCCAATTTGCTGATGACACAACACTGTTTCTTCAATCAAAACATGACATACAGAGAGCTTTGAATATAATTGAAACATTTGGAACATATTCTGGCCTTGTGCTAAATCGTCAAAAATCAAAAGGTCTAAGACTAGGAAACCAAAGAAGAATTGAAGACAATTTTGAGAATATATACTGGAATGAAATTACAATTAAAACCTTAGGGGTACATTTTGGTCTAAATAAAGAAAAAACACAAGAAATTAACTGGTTACCTAAGATAGAAAAAATAAAAAAAATGATCATTACATGGAAACTCAGAAAATTAACAATTTTTGGCAGAGTACAAATTATCAAATCACTATTACTTCCACAATTAACTTTCCTGTTTTCAGTGCTGTACACACCTTTATTTGTTATTTTAGAATTTGAAAAAGTTATATATGACTTCATATGGGAAGGAAAACGTGAAAAAATCAAAAGAAAAACACTAATAAGAAACTACAAAGATGGCGGTATAAAAATGGTTGAGTTAAAATCATACTTATCAACAATTAGAATAAACTGGATAAAAAATTAATAAATGAAGAAAATAGCTTATGGAAACAAATACCAAAAATTTATTTAGAAAAATTTGGACAGAAACTTTTTATATGCAAAATGAATTTAGGAAATATTAAAAACCTAGAAGGATTAGATAAAATTTCACCTTTTTACAGAGACATAATAAATACTTGGTTTTCGCTTACATCAAAACATTCCCTACCGTCATGTGTCAATGACATACTATCACAAAAAATATAATGTTTATCAAATTCAGAAACAAATGTTTATGTTTTCCAGAATGGATTGAAAGTGAATTAATAACAATCAAAGATATACTTGATGAAAAATATCAAATAAACACCACAAAAATATATACTAAACTACACAACAAAACTAATTGGATATCCCAAACTGAAAAAATTAAATTCTCAATTCCAAGGGCCTGGATACAAAAAATTAAAGAATCAAAAGTTAATATCTCTAATTTTGATACACATGATGATAATAAAACATATATTAAACTTTTAAACAAAAACAAAATCCTATTTAAAAACACTTGCAACTTATCCACTTTGTAAAACTAAACTCTGAATCTCCCTAAGGATATTTATACTGGAAAAACTCTTTAAACATAGATAATGCACATTTAAAATCAATGACCTATTTATTTAATGTCTTGGATGAAAACAAATTAAAAGAATTTAGATGGAAACTAATAAATAAAATATTGGTTACAAAACAAATTTTATATAATTGGAAAATTGAAAAAGACCCTTACTGTGGTATATGTAACACTAATGATGATTATGATCACTTTTTCACTAAATGTAAGTACTTGCTAGATTTTAAATCTTCTATAAATAATTTTTTTAAAAAGATAGGATATGAAAAAAATATGTTTACATTAAAAAACTTTGTCATTGGATATAAAATACAAAATAAAGAGTATAATGACTTGAACTATTTCCTCACAGTAATTGCTTACTCTATACACAAAAGCTATTTTGTAAGTGAAAAGAAGAAAAAAAAAGTCAACATCTCAAACATTCTCAAACAACAAATACATTGTCTATATACAAAGAAAAAAATACCAAACCTCATACAATTTTGGAAACCTACCTAAAATATATTATGCAGTAGAACAGCACTCATCACTGGTAACACATTACTGTATACCATAATAATCCAGTATAGCATGGTATCTTCACAAAATTGCAGTCATCTAAAAAAAAATAATAATAATAATAAATAGATAAATGTAAGAAACCAAAAATTAATTATCAAAAAAAATAAATAAATAAAAGCAAGTTTAATATAATTTCAATATCATCATTATACACATCTATTTATATGTTGTGTAATTGTATGAAATACTTATGTATGTACATAGATATATATATGCATGTATGTACAAAGTATGTGTATGTTTCAGGTGTGTATATACATATACATGTGTGTGTGTTTGTGTGTGAATGTATAGAACAACTTACATATGTGCATACCCTATATAACAATATATTCAATTATGCTTACACAATATAGATGTCTGTATGAATATGTGTAAGTGTACATGTTTGGTTAATATGCATGTACATGTAGATATAAATATTTGTTGGTGTGCATACATAAGTATGAGTAGGAACATATATGCATGGGAGTGAAAATATATAGTTTATACAACAATAATAGCTGTGAGTTTAGCTATAATTTATGAATGTATGTATGAATGTATGTATGTATGTGTGTAACTATGTGTATGTATGTATATGTGTGTGTGTATGTATGTATGTATGTATATATGTATGTATGTATGTATGTATGTATGTATGTATGTATGTGTACATGTACTTAGGAGCTTGTATAGATATACATGCCTATGTATTTATATATGAATGTTTATGCATTTAGATAACTGTATCCTAGTGAGTGAGTGGAAATATATTTGTTTATATATATACAATGTATGCATATATGATTGATTGTAAGTAAAATATATTAAGAATATGTATTAAGAAAACTATATGTTTACGGCCTCAACAAATGTAAATATTACCTGGGCAACTACAAACATGGTTCCATTTAGTGTCATCACAAATTCCAAAAGCAATTTACTGTTTCTGTTTCCTTTTGATAAATTCATTATGTAACAGAACTCCTTTCGGTGTGAATTCAAACACTATATAAACAATATACTCCTTTCCAAGTTCCATATATAAACTACCTCTATCTTCTTCAACCTACTGTAAAACACGTGGTGTATTAGACCTCAATTTCACAAAATTTCCGTGCACTTTACAGTAAATGTTGACAACAGATTCCACGTGGTTGAAACAGGAAATGCCTTGAGTACGCTAATATACACTAAACGGAACCTAAAACGGAAACTAATATTTCGGTTTGTACATGTATAATGAAGTATGTAATTTACTATGAATATAATTTTTCCCAATCAGACATACGGAGGGCCCCCCACTTCATGTTATTTATTATCAAATAAATTATAAAAAAAAAAAAAAAAAAAAAAAAAAAAAAAAAAAAACACTGTATCATTGGTAGTTTTGTTGGACCATATTGAAGATATAATAAAACTGGACAGTTTGAGTCTGTACATAAGTTTATAAGATTCCAGGATTTAAAAACATCTACCCAAAATTGGTTAACTTTTAGTATTACTTTTTATATTTTCCGTATCACATTTTATGACATCGGGCATGTTTTCGCTACAGTCTAATTTTTCGTAAGTAGATCTATGTTTCGTCCAAGAAGATTTAACAGAAATGGTATTATTTTTATATTTTTAAGCCTCCCTTGTCATGATTTAATATTTATCTTTCTCTTTTATTTATTAGAATTTCCATGCCATATAGATATGAGCATCAATGCATTTAATCCATTTATAAATTTTCGCCTTGATTTGGTAGTGGAATTAATAAATGATTTATTTGATATATTAGAAAGGATTTGAAAATTGTCATTTTGCTAAGAGGTGTTAACTTTCGTTTGAACCACACATGATACGTTTGAAATAAAAAGTTTTTATCAAAGTTTAAAATGCGTATATTGTGAAGATCAACATCGAAATGTATGTCTAAAAACTTTAGCTTATTCTTGCCCCATCGTAATTTAGATTCATGACACAGTTTTTCAATACTAATTCTTTTCACCTATCCATATAACAGGTCTTTCGGGGAAAATAGAATATCTTTCATTCAGGAAAAGATCTTTGCCAAATGTGATTTGATAAGATAACCTTGACGACATGCGCTATGTACACTGAAAGGTTATCTTTCTTATGAACAGTTGAATCTATATACATGTAATTCTGAAATGTTTTATTCACTTTCGAATAAAGATATCAAAGTTGAAAAATTAAGACATTAAAATAAATTCCCATTTACTTATATTGAGGGATTTCTCAAAATCAATTAAAAGAAGTCCCGGTATATCACTTTTCTCCGTGTTATACACTTTTTTTAATTTGACTAGTGTTTTACGCCACATTCAACATTTTATTCTTCATTTATTTGATGGTGGCCAGCTTTTAATGGTGCAGGAGAGAACTCGATTACAATGAACCCGTAAGGAGACCAGCGGCCTTATACTATAGACACATCTGATACATATACACTAACGAAAATCATTCCAGACATGGTTTAGATGTGTAGCGGTGCTTTTCAAAATTAACCTTGAATGTAATGGACATGAACACTAATAAAATATTCTCATGATTTATCTCGATAAAACAACGTGACATGTTAGATTGTACAAGTAGTACTTCTATCATCGTTCTTAATCACATTTACAAGTTGGCCTACTGAGAATACTTATGTTTATATTGTCACCTAAATATTGTTACGATCGATAAACTAGGACAAGTGAAAACTCTACATGTCCAACGAAAACATACTTTACGGGAATTGTAATGAAATATTTATAACATTTATTGATGTATTATGTCTGCCATCTGATGCTGGTTATGGACATATTGTGCAACTTTCTGTTCATTATCAACAAGCTATAATATTCCGATGAATATAACTCAGAACAATATAGTGACTTGTAACGCTTTGTTTGTCACAGAAGCGACAGTTTGTAATTTATGACAGTTTATGATGTACAGGGATTTTAATTTAGCAGTGTTATTTTATAAAAATGTTAATTGTTTTCTTTTTTACTACCTAGAATGATTATAACAAAAAAAAAGAGATTTAGACAGGAATAAAGATTCTTAAATTTCTATATATTTTGTAAAAATTGCTATAAAAATCCAGTCTGGCAATTATTCGTTTGCAAATAAATATAAAGAAGTACTTATGAATAATCGAAACTAAAAAAGTCCATTATAATACGACAAATCAGATATGATTAAGTCAACCTTACTAGTTGTATATGCTTACGGCACCGGACATGACTTTATTTTCACAAAATATATAGGAATATAAGAATCGTATGCCTGTGTATTCATTATTATGCTTTAATCTAAGTAGTAGAAACAAGATATTGGTTTTAGCAAATACAGCTTATTCCAACAAAAAGTTCAAATGCAGATCAATTGTGATAAAGAATTGATTTGGTGCAAAAACACAAGGGGGAAACAAGACGATATTCAGAGCATGCTACTGATTATTGACATGTTGGTTACATTTGCCAGCAGCGTTGGAAATAATGTTTAGAATCCGCTGATAAATTATTGCAGCTTTGATTATACAAAGTAGTTTCTGGAATAAATTACATATGAGTAGAAATTTAATTTCAATTAATCTGTATTGCAACATAAATTTCATCTGTGTGATCATGATTTCTGTTGAATTATAACTCAAACTATATATATATATATATATATATATATATATATATATATATATATATATATATATATATATATATATATATATATAGATATATATATATATAGGTAGTAAGCATTGAGCTTCTGTCATGTGTTATTAGTACAAATGAAGAAGGTCCAATTGTTAATCGAAAGTTTCAATTGTGACGAGGATACACTCCTCACGTATTTCATTGGACTTGACTGTGGACTCACGGCGGGTGTGATCGGTCGACAGGGGATGCTTACTCCTCCATGGCACCTGATCCCACCTCTTGGTTTCCAGCGGTCCGTGTTTGTCAATTTTTACCGGATTTGTATCTATGTCCTGGACATTCTATTGATTTATACTTTGGTATCTGAGGTTTTTTATATTATTTTGTAAAACAACTAATCATCAAGATGACAACATTTATACTGATAGCAGTAGAAAACAAAAAACTATATCCTATATCTCTTCATTAGGACCCAGTTGCACAACAGGTTGTTAAATTTAACTTCAAGTTAACCAATGTTAAACCATTGGGCTAATTGAACGTTAAATCTGTTGTGTTGTGCAACCGGATCCAGCTAGTTAAATTTGTTTGATCATTTCAATTTTATGGACATAGTTTTACACGACAATCTCTATGTTGATTACTTCATTACTTTGTCCCAAAATAATGATGGTGAAGGGAAACAACTTTGAATGAGTTTTATCCTCTTTATTTATATACGATAATCCCGTAATTACTCTGAAACACGCCTTTTGGAAGATTATAGACTGATAAAGCAAATACTCCTATTATTTTACTTTCGTTTTTGCAGTAAATAAATGACCGCTACACCAGGCTGTTTCATTTCGTACCTTCGTACAGAATAAATAATTGTGAATATTTCAAACAGAAAATATTTCTTTCCTTTGTTGTGAGCATAAGTAAATTACTAGCATACCCTAGAACACTGCTGTGTTAAAATTAAGATTTTAGTATCGGGATTTAATTAGTCAGCAAAAATCATTGACCGGGCAGAAATAGATTTAGTATAGTGCTTTCTTTTTACAATTAAACCAGTTAAACTTGGTTCGTCAGTTAAAGCGAGTTTCGAGAAAAACTGGCTTCAGCACATACTTCTGATATTAGATTTACTTAAGGGAAACTACGTTTAACAGTAAAAACTATTTTAAACTCCAGAAAAATTACATTGATACTCAGTGATAATATACTGGGGCAGTTCAACCTAGTTTTTCTCAGTTTTACCGAGTCTGCTAGAGGTTTAACCGAAAAACACTGGTTTGATTGAAAAATGAAAATACTATAGTCTAAGTCTATTTCCACTTTTTAACATTGATAATGAGAAAAATATTAACTAGGTCTACCTGCAGAAAAACTATGTTGAACTGAGAAAAACTATGTTAAACTGAGAAAAAAACAAGGTGGATCTAAGAAAAACTGGGGATAAATTTATCGTCCATAAACTGGTTCTGGTTCATAATTAAATTGTTAAATTTTGTGGGATTTTGCACCAAACTGGATTGAAACTAGTTTTTGGTTTTTTTCATTTATCACCAACAGATTTAAACCATTTCGAAAAACCGACCAAACTATCTTCGGTGGTGGTTTCAGTGGTTTACATGCAGTCAAAAGCGGCAAAGATGCAACAGTAATGATATACGTAAATAGCTTGCTGTGACATACTTTGTTTTATAAATAAAGTTTTGACACTGTCCCACCGATAGTTGATCTAGGAAACACGAAACTATAGTTTGGGACAGAAGCTGTTGTCCAGTATAATGTAATACTTATTACAAAAGCAACGTAACATGAAAACGTTTAGTACGTATAATACTTCATGTTATTGGTCGAATTTTATAATAGTCATGTGACATTTGATTACTCTCTATCTGTGGAATGATGGGCAGGGCATCTCGCTTTGAACCATGAAGTCTCTTACTTCTGGCCAGCCACAGGTTCGAGCCCAGTCGGAACCTAAGCGCTGAATTTTGTGAGAAAGTTTACCAGTTTACTTGTGGAAGGGTGGTGGCCTTTCCCTGAGTATATTGTAACCGAGTTATCTCCTCCACTATAAAAACTGACTGACACCATATGACCGATAAATTGTTGAGTGTGGCGTAAATCAATTCAAAATCAAATCAAAATCCAATATTCAATTTTCTTTCATATTGTTTTATGGACTATCAATGCTTACTGACCCAAGGCTAAATTACAAGTATACTATCGGCTGATACACATCATAACTATAGTAACTTCATTTCTCATATACTTCTCATGTACTATGGTTTCATTTATTTAGACAAATTGACCGACCTTGTGTTTCTTGTTTACTTCTTTGGAAAACTAAATCAGCTAAACATAGACCAAAACGAGCAAAACAAAAGTCAACATTGATGTTTCTGGCAACAGTTACTTAGAGGAATTATCCGTTTTATGGAGTTATTGGCATTGTTTCAAATCGATGAATACTTTTCATTAGTCCTTAATCGTTTGATAAGACCCGAAAGATATTTGGAGCAACTTGTCGATTTCGTTCCGGCATATCTTAATCTATTTTTTGTTTTTGTTTTTGAGAATATCAATACCACGGACGTCGCAATTTATTTCTGATTGAAACGCTCATAACTCGTGTGATTGTAATCCCATAAAATGCTTGTTTTATTTTTCTTAATTTTTTATTATTAATTTTGATCTGTTTGCGTTGTAAATATTTTTATGAAAGGCATTTATTTTTCGAAACAGATGTACTCTTCTGCAGAAATAAAATTCATAGTTTGGCCAACAATGCATTTGTTTTTCAAAGTTGAAATATTTCTCTTTACAAATATGCAGTTTCTTCCATCCAACAACATTTGTAATTGGTAACAGATGTTTTGTTCAAAACATCAGATCATTAAGATACTGTCAGTCTCTTCAAATAAAGCAGACTTAATTCTATAACAAGGGAACTAGGAAAGATGTCAGTTAATTATTTTTTGAGACACAGTCTTCGTTTTCTTCATATTTGTTTTTTGTTTGATTATTTGGTTTTTTTTTATATTTCTCTTCATTATATGGAGATGCCACCAGCTTTAGATGAAGTGCCAAAAATTTGACCTGTGCTATCGACTGACGCAGTAGTAATGGTGGTACATACATACATACGTACGTACGTATATAGATAGATAGATAGATAGATAGATAGATAGATAGATAGATAGATAGATAGTTGGATGATAGATAGATAGATAGATAAATAAATAGATAGATAGATAGATAGATAGATAGATAGATAGATAGATAGATAGATAGATAGATAGATAGATAGATGGATAGTTAGATAGATAGATAGATAGATACATACATACAAACATAGATAGATAGATAGATAGATACATACATACATACATACATACATACTTACATACTTACATACATACATACATACATACATACAAACATACATACATACATACATACATACATACATACATACATACATGCATGCATGCATGCATGCATACACACATACATACATACATACATACATACATACATACATACATACATACATACATACATACATACATACATACATACATACATACATACATACATACATACATACATACATACATACACATACATACATACATACATACATACATACATACATACATACATACATACATACCTACCTACCTACCTACCTACCTAACTACCTACCTACCTACATACTTACATACATACATACATACATACATACATACATACATACATACATACATACATACACACACACACATACATACATACATACATACATACATAATCAACATCCATTATCACTAAAATATTGAAGTTTTAACATATTAAATATTAATACGGCATTGTTCCTTTCTAATCAATGTGAAATCAATAATATTTTAAAAGGTTGAACAGAAAGTAAAAATTTTATTATTTTTTTTAAGAAGAATTCCATTATTTGTAATTTAATGATCAATTAGGGTTACAACTACACTTTTATTAAAGTACGCTTAACCTTCTCATTAAACTTAAAGGTACGGTGTCAGAATATTCTGTATGTTAACTTTATAGATAGATAGATAGATAGATAGATAGATAGATAGATGGATGGATGGATGGATGGATGGATGGATAGATAGATAGATAGATAGATAGATAGATAGATAGATAGATAGATAGATAGATAGATAGATAGATAGATAGATAGATAGATAGATAGATAGATGAATGGATGGATGGATGGATGGATGGATAGATCTTCCATCCATACATACGTTTATAGATACATAGATTTTAGCATTTATTTTGTTAGAATTAGCTAAAGGTACTGTTGGATATCAAATCGATATCTCATGTTTTATTCATTGGTGCTCTAATGACAAAACTTGATTTTGAAAGTCGATTAGTTTGAAATCATATTCTATTTGCGAATCACCTAGCAACTAGTCGTCATCAACCTACACTGAAGCTTGCTCTTACCGAGATCTAATTAGATTAAAGGAGCAAACACCTGTTGTCTTATTTTACACGGTTCAGGTATGTCGAACTGAATCAACAATATCATAATTCAGTACATTATATAGTTAAACAGTTATACGTTTCGAGGGGTAATCATCAATCCATACGCTATGGATAAATTATATGGCAAATCGATGTGCATTATTCTAAGGCAATAAGTTAGACAATTTTTTCTGGAAAGCTGTCAATATCTTTACACTAAATTTGCATTTACTTGCCTTTTTAAATTCGTTATTTCTCTAACATCGTCTTATGTTCTTAATATATATAAATGGCAGGTTATAACACATTTTAAACAAGGCGTTATCTATCTTTCACCATTGTATTGTCACAAATGTCATTTTAAATAGAACAGAGTCCGAGATAAGAAACTAATAAAAATTATCATTCAAAAACAAAACATTACGTTCCTTATAAGATTATACTGGTGATCCTCGCGTTATTGATACTGACATTGAAAAAGAAAACAGACTTGTAGCATAATGGAATATTAACTAATCATAGGTTTTATGGTCGATACGGGGATCTGTACAACAATATGAAATTCTCCTCTCAAAACTGTAAGATAGTATTGTGATGAACGATCATATACAATGGCTACCTTCCGCCAATCAGATCTGGGGCTGTCTGATGACCTTTTCACCACGCTTGAGCTTTTCATCTATTCCGGGAAGTTTCCATGGGACAATTGCGACGGGTGTGGATTACTAATAGGGGACGCTGACTCCTCCCGTACACATTGTCCCATCCCGTTAGGGATTCGTAATTGTTCTACGTGTTGAGACCATCGTTATATATAATTTATCCTATTCTAATGGACCTCGGAGTTTAGGATATGCATTGGTATTGTACTTATTTAACAGTTTTAAAGAGAAAACATGTAACAACATCAAATATTGTGTTATGCTGACAGATTTTATATCCTCAATAAAAACCAAATCACCACATTGTAATATGTAAAAGTATTGTTATTTGTATGACGTTCCCATTGTCCCTGAAGGAAACCTTTCACAATTAATTTGATTCCTTTTTTTCACCATTTCTAGGTTTAATCTTGAAAATGGGGTTGTTTTCGTTATAATGCAATTATATTCGAATAAAACGTGGATACACCATTCCTCATAAAGAGACGATATCTGGGATGATACAATCTAACTGATAATACGTAAGTTTAAGTGACCTTAATATCGGGCCTAATACAGAACACATTTAGATGTACATATGATTTATGATTCGTTATAGTTATCCGATTTTCTGATGTTTGTTCATATATAACAAATGATCAATAGTTATAAATATGAGCATTTCTTGTAAATTGAGCAATGTGTAAATTTCAGTGTAACTGGAGAAATACATAACGTTATTGATGCCTCTTTAACAAAGTGTTTTGCACTCTCACATTTAGGTGCCATAGAGTCAATAGTGAATCAATAGTAGGGTCGTATACTAGATTCTCTGGGGATTGATGGCACATCTAGCTATGTGGCTGTAAGCTTATATGTATGGTGAACTACATGACACACGAGTTTATACGACGGTAAAGCACTAAAGGATTTTCACAAATAAAGAAAAGCAGCCATGCGACTATAAGATAAAACATGTTATTTTCTTAAATACACATGAATATTTTTATGTTTTTAACATATGTGTACTAAGTCTTCCTTCCAAATTAAAGAGTCTTCCTGTCGTGTGGATGACAATTATTTGAGAACATTGTTGTGCAGTAATGAGACAGGCTGCTGTGACATTATGTTATTTATTGATGGAATTTTGAAACTACATGTATGTTTTTATCATGATTAGATGAAGTTCACGAAACTGTAAAACTGTACAAAATATTTACTAAACCCGGTGAATCTCTCCAGCATTCACGTGTCTTGTATTTTTGATCTGCAAATTCATATGAGTGTAATAAACTAAATCTCGACGGCCAGAGTCGAAACTGAATTACAATTGTATGCTATTCGCAATTCACTTTATTTTGAAACTGGATGGAGACTCTTAGCATATAGAGGAAACGTCGAAAGTTAAATTTGAGTTACGATATTCGTCATGATATAGCCCCTAGTTTTGTTTTGTAGTTTTTGTAAAGATATATATTGGTATGCCATTTTGGAGACATACCGATAGGAACTTACGTACCTGATCAAAGGGCATTAAAACACCCGACTAAATAGTACAACAGATTTTTTTCTTTCTTTCTTCAATAAAAATATGGGATACTTTTAATGTTCAGTTAAGACATAACTCTAGTCAATTCAAACATGTTCTCAACAAACGTAGAAATGTAATGAAGGTTCCACATATTGTCAGGTACGACATAGAAAAGGTAATGTTTATCAGACTAGATTAAGGCATATATGCAGCATATCAAAAGATTATCTTTTCTATGTTAATTTAGTCAACGGTAAAGTTTGCTTTTGTGGTCATCCATGTAAAGACGGTTCCCACTTTCTGCTAAGTTGTCCCTGCTATGATATTCGTAGAAATTATATACTTGTTACTTTAAATCAATGTCAAACATAAACAGTACTAACGTTATTATTTGGCAATTTGTCATTATGTTTTGAAAAAATTCATGCTACAAATAATTTTGCAACAAATTATTCCGATCCAATTTCTACAGATGAAATATAATGTGTTCAACTATAGGGAGATCGGACGAAACTATGCCATTAATAACTGGTGTTTCCATTAATGGGTATATTTGACATTGTAAAAATTGATTTCTTTGAAAGCGAAGTAACTCTGTCTTCATTGGAAGACTTACAGTAGGTTTCTGCAGAGTAACGTGCTTTTTATCGGACACACAGCTGATTTTTAATATGAAATATGTCAGTCAATAAATATACATAGAACGATAGAAAGAAATATAATAATAGAAGTTAACCGTGCTTTAGTGCCGAAACAGATATTATTATTGCAAATCGTATTATAAAAACGACTGATTTACATGAGTATAATGGCAAATGAATTTCAGGAGTAAATACTCCGATCA
This sequence comes from Atrina japonica, assembly GCA_030159075.1. Taxonomy (NCBI): domain Eukaryota; kingdom Metazoa; phylum Mollusca; class Bivalvia; order Pterioida; family Pinnidae; genus Atrina; species Atrina japonica. The sequence continues at coordinate 1,023,576 of BROG01000014.1, forward strand.
GTATCTATGCGAGACAAATCTTTCATCGGTCTATGTGTACTTAACAGAAACGATAGTCTTGACCATTTGTTTTGGCCTGTCTGCTAATATTATAACTCTGGTAATAATAATATTGATGACCACTGGGTCGTTGCCACTGCTGGAGGACTGTTTGAGTCCCCGATCGCGAGGGTATAAATAAACCCAGTACCATGGTATTTCGGTACTAGCCGATTATTTTATACTAAATTAATAGTCAGATAGCTAAGGCACGCCAAAATCACATTAATGAGTTAAACCTAGTTTTTCTCTGAGAAATTTAGTTTTTCTGCAGTTAAACATAGTTTTTCTCATTTAAACATTATTTTTCTTCAGTAAAAGTGGGTTACGAGTTAAACCTAATTTTTGTCCAGTTAATCCTATTTTTTCTCGTAATCTAAATTAACTCTAGAAAAACTAAGTTTAAGTAAGAATGACTAAGTTTAACTACGGGAATACTCATTAACGTTATTGTGGCGCAGTTGAACCTAGTTTTTCTCAGTTAAACTTGTTTTTCTCGAGAAAAATTTGGTTTAACACATTTCTGTGATTTTGGCGCAGTTAAACCTAATTTTTCGGATTAAACCTAGTTTTTCTCCAGTTAATGTGGGTTACTGAGAAAATCTAGATTTAAGTACAGAAAAACTTGCTTTGACTGAGAAAATCTAAGTTTATCTGATGAAGCACACCGAAATTACAACAATGAGTTAATCTTAGTTTTTCTCGAGATAAACCTGGTTTTTCCCAGTTAAACCTAGTTTTTCTCCAGTTAAAGTCGGTTACGTGTTCAACCTAATTTTTCTCCAGTTAATTCTAGTTTTCCTCGTAACCCACATTAATTGGAGAAAAATAGATTTAACTGAGAAAACTAGGATTAGCTGCGCCAAAATCATATTAATACTCATTAATGTGATTGTGGCGAAGTAAAATCTAGTTTTTCTCGGTTGAACTAGTATTTTCTCGAGAAAACTAGTTTTAACTCATTTTTGTGATTTTGGCGCAGTTAAACTAGTTTTTCTCACAGTTTTTCTTACAGTGCTCTATGTGTTTTACTTGTACCTTACATAAGAGAGAGAGAGACAGAGACAGACAGACAGAGAGAGAGAGAGAGAGAGACAGACAGACAGAGAGAGAGAGACAGACAGACAGACAGAGAAAGACAGACAGAGAGAGAGATATGGATTTTGTTGGATAAATAGACAGACAGACAGATAGACAGATATATATATATATATATATAGATAGATAGATAGATAGATAGATAGATAGAAAGATATATAGATAGATAGATAGGTAAACAGACAGATAGATACCATAACATTATTCGCCACAATTACTTTTGGTTGCTGTCTCAAATGATGATTAATTCTTTTGTTAGTAGTTGTTGAGTCATCTTTTGTCACCATTTGAGAGCATTATTTATTCCTGAAGTATTTTGATATTGTTTTGACTATGGACTAATTGCGACTTGGACCAGTTGGTAGAATTGCTTGCTCCCCGTGGCACCTGATATCCCATCCAGAGTTTAGGTTTGTCCAACATTCCCGATATTTGTATGCTGTTTTCCGGACTAAATCTTTACACTTTAGTATCAGTGAATGTAAATCTTTGAATGACCTCCCTTTCATTTACCGTAAAAATCCAAGGAGGTTGGTTTTGTTTGTAAATATAGAAACGTTATATTTGTATAATTATGACGTACGTATGTAAGATGAATGGATTGAAAAGACCTAAAAGACAGACAAAGATTATCTCTAACAAAAACCATTTTAAAATCAATTAAGGCTTGTTATACGCCTTCCATTTCTTTTAAAATGTTGTTTAAACCAGAAAAAAATGTCGATACGTTGACGTAATTCTTGATAATAGGTATTTTGTATCTATATCTGTTTATGTTTTTTCCATTCTTTTACACTACGGGTGTATTCGGGACCATTGACGACACATACATATGTCAATTAGATAAAAAGTTATTGATAGTTAAGCCCAGAAGCGTCTGTATGCATGTTCAAAAGGAAAGTTGTGTTTTTCTGAATCTGTAACATACACTGTATTTAAAGTTTACCAAATATAAATCTTCTAAACTTAAATATATAAAATAGTCAAAATAGTAGGCCAACAGGCAAAACAATATTTGATAACCAATCTTCAGAATAACTAAGTTTGCAATTTGAACCTGGGAAGCAATACATTGCGTAATAGAAATATTGTAGGAGGAAGATGTATGGTGAATCATCAAAATAAGACTGCATTGGTCAGAGACAAACTTAACATTGAATTATATAGCAGAAACAACATTAAATTATTGAATGTATTTCGTACATAACAAAGTAAATTCACTAATGTGTTAACTTAATTGAGTGCATCCTCCAGACACAATTTCCATTTCGTTTGCGTTCAAAACTTAATGCATTTGGCATTTACATGTTTATTCCCTACCGAATCATTTGAAATGTTAAATGTTTTCTCAACAACTTAATACAGATCTATATTTCAGATGGGCACTTGATAGGGTTTTGTTTTGTTTTGTTTTATTGTTGTTTAACGTCCCACACAAATATTTCACTCATATGGAGAATCACCAAATGCCGGTGAAGGGCTTCAAATTTTGGTCTATGCTCGGCACTTACGGCCATTGAACATTGAGGGTTCTTTAACGTGCCGACACCTACTGTGACACGGGACCTCCAGTTTTTACTGTCTCATCCGAAAGACATTTAACCAACCTGTCGCCGGCGGGACTCGAACTCACGACCTTGGGATCCAGAGTCGAGCCGGCTGGGCACTTGATAGGGAAAAGATAAGATGCAAGTAATGCACTTAAAGTATTTCTATTCTTTGTATGTATGCGATGCGTAAAAACATACATGGTAAACGCATAACAGTTAATTTTAACTGTTCATTTATCATGGTCAACATTTATGAATTGGCATAACAGTCTTTAAACGGCCTACATTTATATTAAATTCGAACTAAAAAGTCTGACAAACTTCTTAAGCAAATGTTTTGATGGCTAAGGTATTTATTTTACAGTGGGTACCCTGAGATGGATTCGTCAACACATTTAGCTTTATTATTTGGCCTTGTATGACACCACTTCTTTCGAAAATATACATATTTATATTAAATTCGAGCTCAACAGATGAAGTCGTATTGACAGGAACGGTCGTATTGAGCATATGTTTTGGCCTGTTTTGTTAATAATATACAAAATGTATAAGTAAAATGTTAAATATTAGGTCAATTAACATGTATGGTAAGTGAAAGGTGAAGACAAAGTGTCAAATACATAAAAAGTTTCAGATACCAAAGTATAAATCGTTACGATGTCCAGGATACAGATATAAATCTGGTTAAAATCTGGACAAACACGGACCTCTGAAATCAAGAGGTGGGATCAGGTGCCATGGAGGAGTACACACCCTGTTGACCGGTCACACCCGCCATGAGTCCACAGTCAAATCCAAATGCAACACGTGACGAAAAAATCCTCGTCACAAATGGTACAGACATATCAGCAACCGCTATCGAACAGGCCACTTAATATTTCACTTAGTGAAACAGAGTAATTGCAAACAATATTATTATAACGACAGTAAAATTTGCGGAACGTTGACATCAAACGCGGTTTTCGATATCCTTGTGACAATAATTTGTCAGTGAGTAGTTTACCTCTGTATATGAAATATTCATATGTTGAACACGCCTGGCATATCGGATCATCTGTAAAATATAAGTCGCCATACGCAGGTGATTGTGGGATATTACTGCTTAAATGTGGAAAATTAACGATGGGAAAGTCGTTTGTAATATAGCTTAGTTGTTAATTTCCCATTTGTGGTATCAGAAAAATTAAGATAAAAGGTAAAGTACTTCGTTTTAGAGAATGGGTGGAAGAGGGAGAGAAACCTACAAAATATTTCTGCAATCTAGAAAACAGGAATTTTAGAAGTAAAATACTACCAAAACTAGAAAAAGAAAATGGAAAGATTGTCATGAATCAGAAAGAAATTTTAAATGAAGCAATGGCTTTTTAAAAAGATTATAGTTGGAATATTGAAATAGAATTCTTTCAAGATGATGAAATAATAAAACTAAATAACTTAGAATCAAACAAATTAGAAAGCGTCATTACTGAAAATGAAGCTGCAATATATTACGAAATATGAAAAATGGGAAAAGTCCAGGATCTGATGGATTCACAACTGAATTTTTCAAATGTTTTTGGAAATATTTAGGTAATTGTTTTGTTAGGTCAATAAATTATGGCTTTGAAATAAATTAACTTTCTGTAACTCAGAAACAAGGAATTATTACTTGTTTGCCAAAAGGTGACCAAAAACAAATTATATGAAAAACTGGAGTCTCTTTATTCAACACTATTTATAAAATAGCATTAGGTACAATAGCAAAACATATTTAAAAGAAAACAGTTTTGATTAGCACTGATCATACAGGTTGTATTCCAGTTATTAATTTTGAATAAGCAAAAGCCTTTGGCTCAGTTTCATTAAAAAAATTCATACAAGAAGATTTTGATTTTTTGATTTTGGATCAAGTATTAAAACGTAGATAGAAACATTATTTTAAAAATATTACTTCTGCTGTAAGTCAGGTCGAATCATTTCTACCTTTTATAGTGTAAGCAGAGGCTGTCGTCAAGGTGATCCCATTTCATCATATATATTCATTTTATGCTCAGATATATAGGTCATTAGGATAAGAAATAACAAAATTATCAAAGGAATAACGAATCAGAACTTTTATCGCAGTATGCTTATGATACATCTGTTATAATACATGGGTCAAAAACTTCACAACAGAGGGACAATGAATGAACTAAACTTTTATGAAATAATATCTGGTCTTAGAATGAATTTCAGCAAAACAAAAGTTATATGGCTTTGTAATAAAAAAAATACAGCCAGGAAGCCTATGTAGAATGGAAGATAGAATGGGGTATAACAAAATTTTCGCTTCCGGAAATAGATTCGGACTTTGATTTATCTAAGATCATAAAATTAAATTTTGACAAGAAAATTGTAAAACTTAAACGTTTATTAAATATATGGGGTAGGAGAAATCTAACTTCTTTAGGTAAAACTCTACTGATTTCACAGTTTAACCATCTTTTTATATTTTTACATAATTCTGAACTATTCCATTCTCTTTGGAATAGTTAGGTAGATAAAATCAAAAGAAATGATGTAATCAAAGAATATTTAAATAGTGATCTCAATATGATTAATTTAACATTATTTATTGACTATATAGCAAAATCTTTCATTGATATAGACCTTCATTGCTATCCCAAAGAAAAAATGGAAAGAAATGTTTAATAGTATCGAAGTAAAATGGAAAATTATATATAATGTGCCCTTCATTACAACAGAAAATACAAAATTACAATGGTTATAAATTACAGTTGATCATTATATTTTAGTCACTAACTCCTTATTGCATAAAATTGGTCAAATAAAGGACCCTAACTTCTGCTTTGCAAAACACAACATGAGACCATTGTACATTTACTATGGGAATGTGAAGAATTGCAAAGTATGCTTAAAATGGTTGAAAATCTTACTGAGACTTAAAATGTTTACTTACCTCTCAGAGAAATTTCATTTTAGGGATAGACGAAGAACATGGAAAAACTATTATTGTATATTTCATATTTCTTTTAATTAAACATTACATCTTCAGGACATCTACAATGAAACACTCTCTGTCATTGCTTCAATGAATTTAATTAAACATTTTCAAAATCTGAAATATGCAAAGGCTTATAATGATTTCATCATTCAGGATGACTGGAGAAAATGGTTTGAATTTTTTGGCCTGAACACCTAAATATTAGCTGATTATATATAGATTGATATTTTCTGCTTTGGTTACTTTGCTTATACATTAATTGAGAATATCAACATGACTCAGTATGTTTGTGTTTATATATATGACTGATGTATTTGATGTGAATTTGAGAGAAAAATGTGCCTTTAAATGTTCTAAAAGTTGTTTAGAATTTTTAAGTACCCACATCTGATTTGCTTGGAATAAGCAATTGTACAGTATTGCTGAATTTTCTACTTAACGGCTATCAGTATCTTGATAAGGAGTAAAAATAAAGGTTTGGTTTGCAGGTCACTGCTATGTACCTCTGCTTATATGGGGGTTTTGTGTAGTTTAAGTATCCAATATAAATATGGTAGCTCAAAATCTTTATCGGTCGTAGGTACATCAAAAGAGAGTAATACGAACACATGATTTTGAAGGATCTTTGAAAGATGTCTTTTGTAAGTGGGCTACGTGTGTATTTAGGATTACCAGAATTCGTATTAATCCCTAGCTCTTCTTTTAAACAATTAAAGTAATGTCCCTTACAAATGAAAACTACATGTATATTATTTTAGGCTTTGTCTGTTGGGACCAGTGAATATTGATCATGTAATCTATTCAGCCCGGTTACCACTTCTAGGTCACTAAATATAGAGGGATAAAGTGTTTTCATAGTTCCTTTAAGTTTTCGAATATTGTATCAACCATCATATAGCTTTTAACCATTCAGAAAAAGTGTTTGGTTCCACGTCCGCGATATTTTGGACCTTTTCAAAGATTTTTAGGTTCTCATTTTCAACAATTGAAACGCCACCGGAAATGACATGCCAATTACGATTACATATGAAGGGAGATCATGTACATAAACGTGTGACGGTGTTATGTAAAAGATGGTTGATGTCTAGGCACTGCAAAACTCGTTTTGAATGGCTTGGATACTAGGTTTATAGTTATATGAAATACAAGACGTGTTCTTCAATTTAAAATATGTTGTTTTAAGTAGCAAAATATACGAAAACCTAGAGGTGAATAGTAAGTACCTGGACGCATTTGCCCATAACTTGAGTGTAACTCAATTCTGAGATTTTACTCAACATAAATCTGATTGGTTGAGCAGACAAACTAAAGAATATGATCAGACCTATTCTTAAGTGCTGAATGAGTTGACACAAATATAGAATAGGTATGCAGTAATGGTTAAATACACGGTGCGAGATGCACGGTGTCACATATTCGATAGATGTCTGATTTATGGTAAATATCTAATATAGAGTAAGTGCTAGATAACAAAAAGCGATGTATAGCGAGTGTCAGACGACCGGTATTTTTCGGACGTATGGTGAGTGTTAGATGTGCTATAAGTGTCTGATATATGGTATATGATCAGTAACTGTTAGATGTGTCAGGTACTCTTTGTTACAGAAACATTGGGTTTAGTATGGTAGATATACAATGACAGTTAGATGTGTCAGAAATTCTAAATCTTATATACGTTAGGTTTTTGATAACTGTTCGATATACAGCGTTAGATAAACGATTGGTGTCAGATACATAAGACATATAGTATCAGACATATACGGTTAGTATTCGAAATAAAGTATTAGCAATCTGTGGCATCCGATATATCCTACATGTCAGATGTTATGATAAATGTGTCTGCTAGAGTTCAATAACATATATACGATAGGTTATATAATTATATAACGTGATGTATAAAACATACATAATTACAATTCAATTATTATTGAAAATCTTTCAAGCACCAAACATTGTATATATTTTGCTATACATTGTTATGTCTTGAAAAAATCTGCTAATATTGCGTCTTTCCAGAACTGATGCCATATTGCAAATCATACCACACGTTGAAATCTTCAACTTGAAGTGCCGGAGAACGGACATTATGTTTGATGTATACACATCATACAGTTTGAAAAGTGGGAAGATGTCAATGCGTAGGTCTGGAACAAGAAGAATGGCAAAGTATACAGGCAAAAATCCATGTATGATAAATCAAGTCCTACTATAAATATCAACGACACAAGATTTGATATGTTCGCTTGAAAACAAAATCCATACGAGTCAATTCATCGAATAAACAAACGTGCTGATCACCAAGCAGGTTACATGTGAGGTAAGTCTGTCTTATGGAACGTGGGGAAATGGATGTTCTTGTATGTCTCGCCAAAATCACATTAATGAGTTAAACCTAGTTTTTCTCCAGTTAAACCTAGTTTTTCTCAGTTAAACCTAGTGTTTCTTCAGTTAATGTGAGTTACGAGTTAAACCTAAGTTTTCTCCAGTTAATCCTAATGGGATACTGAGAAAAACTAGGTTTAACTGGAGAAAAACTGGGTTTGACTGAGAAAAACTAAGTTTAACTGGAGAAAAACTGGGTTTGACTGAGAAAAACTAGGTTTAACTCATTAATGTGATTTTGGTGTGCCATATTCTTCGGCTTGTAGCAGGAATAAAAATTTGTTGGGAAATTTAATTGACAAAACTTGCACCAATTGCTAGTTGTCAACAAATGACAACATGACGTTGAAATACTGAATGCTGTTGCATGTTAAATGTTACAGATTAAGTCTACCTACCTTGCCTGACATTATAAAGTTGTAATTGTGAGACTTGGATATAATGTAAATAATTGATGTGCGACATTAGTTATTAAAGGTTTGACACTTTATTTTTTTATTTTTTTAATTTATTTTTTTTTTTTTTTTTTTATTTTTTTTTTTATTTATTTTTTTTTTTATTAATTATTTTTATTTTTTTTTTTTTTTTATATTATTTGTGAGTTACGAGTTAAACCTAAGTTTTCTCCAGTTAATCCTAATGGGATACTGAATTTTTTTTTTATTTATCTGAGAAAAAAACTAGGTTTAACTGGAGGAAAAAACTGGGTTTGACTGAGATTTTTTTTTCTTTCTTAAAAACTAAGTTTAACTTTTTTTGTTCTTTCTTATCTTTATTTTTTTTTTTATATTTTTATTTTTTTTTTTTTTTTTAAATAACTTTTATAAAGAGAAAAACTGGGTTTGACTGAGAAAAACTAGGTTTAACTCATTAATGTGATTTTGGTGTGCCATATTCTTCGGCTGTAGCAGGAATAAAAATTTGTTGGGAAATTTTAATTGACAAAACTTGCACCAATTGCTAGTTGTCAACAAATGACAACATGACGTTGAAATACTGAATGCTGTTGCATGTTAAATGTTACAGATTAAGTCTACCTACCTTGCCTGACATTATAAAGTTGTAATTGTGAGACTTGGATATAATGTAAATAATTGATGTGCGACATTAGTTATTAAAGGTTTGATTATCATTTTGACTGCGTATACGTAAGTATAAACGCAGTTGGAAAGAAACATATTCTATGGTTTGCGTTAGCGCTCCATAAATAATATGTTCCTTCATACTAACTAACGTATACACAATCAAAATAATAATCAAAGCTTAAATTTAGACTCTCCAGATAATCCATGCGGTACATTTGAAAAAGGGAGAGCGAGTTGCTACGACATTAAGTACGGTAGGCGTGTTTGCCAGGTAAATATAGTTCCTTTTTGTCAATACATTTCAAAAATAAATATTTAAACATATATATTTTATAGTAACATTTCGAATTTAGTTAAAGTATTTTCGTTTTTTGTTGTTCTTTGTTTTGCTGCAGTATATATGTGCACGCATTTTAAAGGTGTATGTTATGTCGATGCAATCTCACCCAAGATTGATATTAACAGAAAGTAGAATGACGTCATGTTCTTTGCGTATCACTCCGACGAGCCTAATAACATTGTGTAGACAGTATTTTATATGCAATATCTGTTTACTAGGTTAAAGAAGGACATGATGTAGATATTTGAAAATAAGGAAAAAATAGTTTCGGTTATTGACATTATGATTTGAACAGTGCCACTGTAGGATTTTTATTTCACATAATATGAGTTCTTTACTGTTTGTCTTTTATAAAAAATAAATGCGTACTTTTATATGTATCAAAAGGCTTAATTTTGTATATGTATCGAAAAAAAAAAAGATATTCACATATATAGGATCCTCCATTTTGAAATTTCGAGTAGCTAATGTGCTTTTTAAATGGTAGAGTATTAAACAGGTATTTGTACTCAATCGTACGCTTGTACCATCTACTGAATAATTGTTTTCGCTCCAATTAGAGTACATGCAGGATAACCGATACGTATTTATAAATATGTGTAAAGTATACGAGTGGGTGTATATAAAGTGTTGATATACCGCTATAGCCACAATGAATACAATGCTACCATACATTTTCTGAAACTAGAATTGTATGTCATTCCGAAAAATAAATCGAAAATTATTCACCCAAGATGGCACCATACCCCAAAATCCAGGAGCTGACTCATGGATTATCAGTGATACGATGAATTCGAGTAAACACGGTAATTTAGCTAGTTGTTTTATCTTGTTATTTCGTTATCCGATATCATTAGCAAACGTGTATACATATATTCATTGTGATCGCATTATACATGGCAAATTATTTTTTATAACAGTATGTATTTGCAAGTAATCAAATTTAACAAAAGATAAAAATAGCACGTTATTTTTCAGAAATCTCCAAGGAATTCATATTATACACGCTCATTACACAGTGTCAATACGAACACGCCGATAGTCCAATCAACAGTGATAAAAACATTTCTAAAATTGTTGCAATGTCAAATGTATCCAACATAAGATTTGATAAGAAAACAAAATATGACAAAAATAACACGACTTAGGAAAACTTTACACAGGGGTAATAAAACAGTCCTGTTATAATTATATCTAAGCTGTAAGTAGAAAGAACCATCACACCTCGATCTCTGTAATGGCTGCGTTACATTTTGATGTTGACACTAAGCTATGTTTTACTCACAAATTATTGAATTAGAAAGTACATGTCTGATACATGCGGTGCGTAACTATGTTATAATTCATAAAAAGGTATTGCGTCACACAACACAAGGTGGTGCTCTCATTATTTATTTATGAAATAACGACCTCTTCTATTATACAGCCGGACAAATGTGTCCGTTATCTTGTATGTTTAATAACTCTTTATACCCATCCCCCTCTTTGAATGTCTAAACAATTATTTTGTTTAAGTTTGGGTAAAGGGTTGTAAAATGTAATCACTATAAATTGCTTTGTTTTGCACTAGGGGTCAAACAGATAGTATAACTCAGACTAAATCTCATATTACCATTTGTCTAACTTTACATTATTGATGTATGTTATCTAATATCATAAAGCTAATTCTGCATCGGTTTTTGAAAATAGTTGTCCTGTATATTGAATACCAGGCGGATGTTGTATAACAATATTTAAATAATCGATATTATTTTTGTCTAAATGTAAGTTATGGGTTTCAATGTGTTGGTAATTCTCATAAGTGGGTTCTGATGACATTTAAAAACAAATTATGTAACATTTTCCCCTGAATAATTTGATTAAGACTCCCTCAATCCTAAGTGTTCGCACTAAATTGGTGATTAACGATTATCAAAAAGAGTAGAAATATATCCATTTCTGAAATTGAATTAAACTGTTTACTGCAGAATGTAATTATCTAAAAACTAATGTAACTTTATATTATTTCTGATGGAATTCGTCAGTTACTCTAAGAGCACCAAAAACTACAATTGGATGTTCTTTTTCAAGTTTTTGTAATTTGGCAAAGTAGTAAGCATGAAAATGTCCTAACGATTCTTATAATTCTAGTATCTTCTACAGTTATTCTGTGATCTTCTCTGACTTTGTAGTTCGTCACCACAGTTATTTTTTATAATGCCGCTTACTATTCCTAACTGTTATCATCTTCCCCTCTTGGCTGTTTGGACGTTTTGGTATCGAACAAATAGGTTCTTGTTTTGAGCAACCGATCTCAACTTTACTTAACGATTGTTATAATGCATTTGTAAATTCTGGAAGTTCGACTGTCTTTTTATGTCCATTTTCAAGAATATTTGTTCATGTTATGGAATTTTACAATTTATCATCATATGAGTGTTATTGAGTATGGAGATTATATATATATATATATATATATATATATATATATATATATATATATATATATATATATATATCTCTCATATCTGTCTTTATAATATAGAGGTCCATACAATACGCCTATGGATGATTTGTGTGTATTACATATCACGTGACATTACATATCATGTGATATGCATATGAATATTTATTTTTCTATGAATGAACCGTGTGTAAAGCTGGCTAGTCCAAAAATGACACCGAGACAACAACTTCCCCGATAATATAAAGTATATAACCGGTCGTCACATTCTTTGAACGTGTACCACACACTGAAACATTTCAAAGACATACAGAAATATATGTCAGTCTAAACTCTAGATTAATACCATTGATACTGACAGTAGACCTATACAACAACGCTTCAACTCCAATGTCGGTTTATCAAGAAGAAGCATACAAGTTGGCTGTTAATTTCACTTCATAATTATGCTTATGAGAATGATACTATGCTCCGAATATATCTAGCATTTACATTTAAAGTAAGTGGTCTAAGTTTTTTAGACTAAAACACTGCTATATCCTCTGCCAATTCCTGTCATCGGTAGGCCTATTCGGCTATATGATCTACTGTACTTATAGTACGTCAGTAGTATTGTACAGTAAAGTAGGTTAATCGCCAACCTTCGGAAGAGTTGCATGGAAATGTACGCTCATATATCTGAATTCCAGTGCATAAAATCGACAACAGGGAAACATTTACCTTTACAATTGTACAAAGATACCGCGCGTCATTTACGATTCACAACAAACCGCTGACCAACTTTTCCTTGTACACGTATGATGTGACGTCACTTAACGAATTGAATCTGTGAACCAAACTCTATTTGTCTCTAGGATGAATCACATTATACAATTATCGACCTCATTTGAGGTTAATACATGGTGCAATCAACCTAAGAAAGTGATATTTTCCCAAGGCCGAGGGAAAATATTGCTTAATTGGGTTGATAACTCCATGTCTTAACCGAGAATGAGGTCGTTCATTAATTTATTACATGACATTTAATTATGTTGACACCAATGTGTAAATCTCGCAAATATTAGTAGGCCTAAGATGTGTGAGTCTAGCAACGTATTGTGACCTTAAGAATTCAGGATGAACAAATAAGATACAACAGTTTTAAACGCCCAAATGTTCTGCACGTCTAGCATGTTTATAATATTTCTCTTCCAATAATGTTTGGACACCATCGTCGTCAACAGAGGCGAAACGAAAACGTTTGTTTACACTATCGTCGTTTGTCATCTTGAATGCACTTCCTTGACGCTAAATATAGCTAGGCAGCGTTGATGATTGGCTATACAATTAATGCCGAGCTTGCCAAAGTTCGGGAATTCCTTTGTGCTATCTTTGGGTACGACCTGTGTTGGATTATTATATCAGCCTACGAAGCAACTTATGGGTTAAATAACGATTGAGTGAGAACAGAATCATTATATTAACCATATATATATATATATATATATATATATATATATATATATATATATATATATATATATATATATATATATATATATATATATATATATATATATATATATATATATATATATAACCAAACAATATAGGCCTATATTATCACGTGGTTCAAAGGTATTAAAGCTAGATTTTGCACTATTTTCTGTTACGTAATATGTGGTCATTTTCCCGTTTGACTTAAATATGTCGCTTTTCTGCTGCTATTAAGCAACTATTCATAACTCCTTAAAAGGGAAAATTACGGAATAATATTCAAATTTTCCATTAACAGGATTGAGGATTTAAAAAATGTTAAAATTTACAGGGTTAGAAACAAAGTAAAAAAGTTTTTTTTTCAAAATGGCGACGTTTTCACATTTAACAATTATGATATGAACTTGTATTTATGAAAAGGCATGAGAAAAAAACAAAATATCATATGCCATCATTGAATAATCGTTTTTTCCACTCGGCAAGCCATTTTTCTATATATATATATTCGAATTTGTCTATAAAGGCCAATGTAGACGTTATAGGCAGGCAGCCTATATAAAGAGGTGTATTCATTCCTTTTAAAAAGTAAACAAAGGTTATAGGGCAGGTGCCCTTTATACAGAAATTGTCTTTAATGCAAATTTGACTTCGAAATTTGTTTACCATATTAAGCATATTAATGTCCATTCACCATCCTATACATAACACATAAATATACTCGTATGCTCATCTTTCTACAACTTTGGATTTATATGAAAAACTTACATGACTGTTTTTGGCTCACGGGTTGGGTAACCTGTCGACAGTGGGTACTTATTCCTTCATGATACCTGATCCCACTCTGGACTTTTCAGAGGTCCATAATTGTACATTGTTCACCAGATTACTAAACATCCTAACGACTAACAGACTGTAAATTTTATAATTAATTTAATTACAAAAGATATTTCCTAGATCAGTATATTTTGGTCCATTTTGAATCTATTTTAATACTTGGATGCATGTACATATTTTAACGTTGATGCGACCATAATAAAACGATTAATCGATTCAATTGTTCAACACAATAACAGATAATTCAAAATATTTTTTTTATCATTTTCAATTCGACTGACTTTATCACAGTGATACAAACTTTAGTGTTTTGTGGGAGACAGACTGACTACAATAACGACATTTACAATACATTACTGTTGTTGTGTTGAGTCTCACTCGCCTTTTAATCACAATGTTTTGAAGTTAGAAATCAAACGACAAAAATCAAAACATTGATATGCAGTAACAGACAAAACATAAATGTAACAAATTTCCTTTTAGTTATCAAAACAAAACAAATTATTGCTGAATAATTCATCAAATTTATCTAATTCCATTTGACAATGTTTGATTAAACTGCTTGCCATACGTTTTGTAAGGAAGTAATCAACATTAAGATAATATATCATACGTTGTATTATTTTATTCCTTTTATTATAAAAAATCAGATATAAAGCCTTGGAGCAAAACCATACACACAACATTAGCTTTTCATATCGACACATTCAAAATCATTATATTACAATACGAAATAAATTTGCAGTTTGAATACCTATCAATAAAGGATTCCGTGCTTTTGTTGCTAAAATGTCGTTTTTGTCAATAATTGTTCCAACAAAAACTAAAACATAAGGACATATTGAATATTTAAGATAACGGAAATTAAAACTAAAAAAGAATTTTATTTACGAGTTAAAATTTAAACAGTGGGAACTCACTATTAAGACCATCTTTCTTTCAGACTCAAGTAGTCTTATTAGTGAGGTGGTCTCTAAAGTGAGGATCTGTACTTATTTAATTTTTTGTCAATTAACTGGAAATCTATGGCCTGAATAGTGAGGTAGTTTCCTAAGCGAGGTGGTCTTTAGGCGATGTTCCACTCTATTCAGATACTCAATAGTGATAGAAATACGTAGATTGATGCTATAGACCGCTATAATATTTATAAACACATATCCTCCCGGACAAGTGATATATACACATGTCGACCTAGCAAAAATGACAGTGTAGGTGATACCACGTGCTACAGTAAGGTAGGATCCATTATGTGTCGAGACTGTTACGTATACGAGTGCGATTATCACACAACTGAGCTATGCATATTGATCTGATACATTTAAGTAGATGAGGGAGATAAATACGATCTTACACATATGTCGTAGATTGATTATTTGTTCTAGAATTCCTATAAATATAAACGTTGTCATACCGTGTTTGCTTTTTTGTTGTTACAATACTTTTTCACTTTAAGGATATGTCACGATGTCTGTCGAGTGGCACCGATTTTGACTAAAGCTATGGACGCGAATGGAGTAAGTATTATTTAATATACAACATGACAAGGCACGCTATCCCAAAAATATGACTTTCACCTCTTTAGTCTAATGCTGAAGAAGCAGTAATCAGCTTTTTAAGTAGAAGTCCTAGGTATGTCCTGGTCTGAAGAATAGAACTTTTTAAAGTTTTTCTATTCAGTTCGGTTTTATCAAAAACAATTGAACTCAGATCACGTGACTTCAACATTAGTCAAAATAAAGTCGGGCACGGACGCTTCCGGTTTTGTATAATTTACATTGACAACATTGATATATTGATTCAGAAATATAGATAGCTATTCATTCTTGTAAAGATAACAAGCGTTATCAATTTCCCATAGACTGTAGTTAAAATATGGCATCTAGCACTGAATGATATCCATATTCCAGGTCATATATGTGATAAATCCCTAACCGGAAGTGACGGTGCCCGCATTTTTCTCTGAAATTGCATACCATTCTGACGAACCGTAACGGGAAAAAAAGTATATTGAACTCGGGGCCTCCTTGTACGGCAAACGTCCATACCACTTAAGTCATTACTAACGATTGAAGGTAAGGATCAAGGAAACGTTCATGGAAATGTATCGTCCGATTCACATAAGATGGCGGGCGGAGTAACCTTTTTCTTATCATACGGATGATTCTACTAGCTGTTTGGTTATGCCAAGCTGGATGGGAAAAACGATTTATTCCTCACTGGATACTCTCTTATGTATGGTGACAAGTAGGAACTATTACTCTGGTTAGTGTAGTTTTAATATAATGCTTTATTTCCCAAAATTTTAATCGCCCAGGCCAAGAAGGGGTTCATAAGATTCCATCCTGCCAGGTTTTATTGATTTTACTATAAGGTGTCATTGCCTAGTCATTGCAATCAGTCCAAAGTAAAAATCAAATAAACACTCAGTCAAATGGAGCATGCCATCGCCAGACATTTACCGGGAGATTAAAGCAAGCATCAAGTAAAATGCACACGCAAACGTGACATGTCATAATCTACCTAGTGCGATTAGTTCAAAGTAAAAATGAAGAAGTACCAACTGATAATAGAAACTCAAGTCCATTAGTACACGCCGAATTAGATATGCAAATGCTCTCAACATGAAGAACAATTGCGAATCCCAAACGGGATAGGACCAGGTGTCCGTTAGGAGTCAGCGTCCTCTTCTGGCATGCCACAGCCGTGCAAACGTTCCATGGAAATCTTTCTAGTTCCATGAACTGGTCAAATCCGATGATACGGTCAAGTTTGGTGAAAAGGTTAGCTTCGGTGAAAAGTACGATTAGCGAAATGGAGTCACTGTCAGTGGCCGTGCTCCAGAATGCTCTCTAATATTCCTGAGAGGGGAACCTCATAATGTTTAATAAAATCCCCGTGTCGACCATAAAATTTCTTAAACGACGATGTCAAACGTTCAACAACAACAGAATCGTCCCGTTTGTCATAAAGGGAGGTGTGAAGTTAAACAATACGTAAATGTACAGGCAAACGAAGCATGGCATCGCTTATAGCTATCCATTGTGAATTGTAAGCATCAAATAAAATGTTGTGGCAACGTGAAATGTCATAGCCTAGCTAGTGAGAGTAGTTCAAAGTAAGCATCATATAAAATGCTCTGACAACGTGAAATGTCATAGCATAACTAGTGAGAGTAGTTGAAAGTAAGAATCAAGTAAAATGCTTTGGCAAACGTGACATGTCATAGCCTAACTAGTGCAAGTAGTTCAAAGTATCAAGTAAATACTCTGGCAAACGTGACATATTATAGCCTAGCTAGTGCGAGTAGATCAAAGTATCAAGTAAATACTCTGGCAAACGTGACATATTATATCCTAACTAGTGCAAGTAGTTCAAAGTATCAAGTAAATACTCTGGCAAACGTGACATATTATAGCCTAGCTAGTGCGAGTAGTTCAAAGTATCAAGTAAATACTCTGGCAAACGTGACATGTCATAGCCTAGCTAGTGCGAGTAGTTCAAAGTATCAAGTAAATACTCTGGCAAACGTGACATATTATATCCTAACTAGTGCAAGTAGTTCAAGGTATCAAGTAAATACTCTGGCAAACGTGACATATTATAGCCTAGCTAGTGCGAGTAGTTCAAAGTATCAAGTAAATACTCTGGCAAACGTGACATGTCATAGCCTAACTAGTGTAAGTAGTTCAAAGTATCAAGTAAATGCTCTGGAAAACGTGACATATTATAGCCTAGCTAGTGCGAGTAGTTCAAAGTATCAAGTAAATACTCTGGCAAACGTGACATATCATAGCCTAGCTAGTGCGAGTAGTTCAAGGTATCAAGTAAATACTCTGGCAAACGTGACATATTATAGCCTAACTAGTGCAAGAAGTTCAAAGTATAAAGTAAATACTCTGGCAAACGTGACATATTATATCCTAACTAGTGCAAGTAGTTCAAACTATCAAGTAAAAACTCTGGCAAACGTGACATGTTATAGCCTAACTAGTACGAGTGGTTCATCACCTAGCCATTGCCTGGGATATAAGTAAGCATCAAGTACTCGGGCAATTATGACAATGCACCAATTTGTCCTAATTATTTGGTGTAGTTGAAAGAAAGCATCAAGTAAATGTTCAGGCTTATGTAACATATTGGTGACTAGTGATTAAGGAAAGATGGCGTGACTAATAATAAAAAAAAATATTTCATCTTTGTGGCTTCATAATGAATAATGCAAGTCTTCTTAAATCAATACAACTTTAATAACATTTTGATGACTTTTCCTTGACTATAAATTCGTGGTTAATTTGTTATAATGTAAACAAAGACTTACAAATATTGTATGAAGGGGCTGATAGATATTATATCTAAAAGTACATGTTGTCTGTAAGCCGTTGATGAGTTTGTAAATATTTTGTATTTTGGTTGCTGACATTTACTCGTTGTATCTCTTTATTCAATGTTACACACGAAAGGTTTTGGATAAAACAAAATCATTCGATAACATTAACAAAGTAGATATTCTGACATATCCACGCACTGTGCACAGTTAGTTTGTACTAAAAAAGAACATGTAAACCATTAATGCACATAGCATGGCGTGTATTCGTTGCATTTAATCTAAATCTGATTCTAAATCATTTAAAAAATATTCATCTTATTTCATTTTTCCCAAACGCAAATATCAGTGCATGTAAATAGCAACAGCAATATATTGTATATATCATTTTGTTGAAGGTTGATTATTCTGGATTATATTAACTGCGTTTCTCATAGGAAATTGAAAGTTTAATGTTTGAAACAGATTCAGGTATATGCATTGTAGTAGTCACAAATTATCGGTTCCCTCAATTAACGCCTATTAATGAATGATCACAATCGGCCACCAACCTTATATATATATATATATATATATATATATATATATATATATATATATATATATATATATATATATATATATATATATATATATATATATATATATATATATATACCTTATATATGTACCATTTTTAAAGTTTTAGGTATGACCCAGTTCCGTGCCGGGATTGGATGTTCTCTACCGGTAGACAACCCTAGGTTGTACGTATTATATATGTTTCATTCATCGTTGTGCGTAGCTATGCTATGGTTGTCAAGATATTTTTATTCAGAATTACAAAAATACTATACAAAACAAGTTTTGTGTCATACTGACACAGGACCTTAGACGTCTTGTACCCAAAGATTTGATGTTAAAAAGAATAATCCAAGTGTTTGTAAAAGAAATACGTATTACCTTTAATACCTACATTAAATGTTTTTGTCCAGGGAGAATACGAAACTGTGGCTTGCCACTTTTGACATAAGTACAAAGTTAGATTTGATAATAAATTCCTGCTAGACGAAAATGAAATGACGAAATCAAATGTATATTACCTCATCTGAACATTTGGTTGTGAGATCTCTTGATCTTGGCAAATTTTTTTAAGTTTCCTTTCTCTATACTCTACTGTGATCTGTCAACTAAATATCTATATTTAATGATAGTATTTGGATCTTTAAGACAGATAAATGGCATTATCCTTCATATTTTTATGCTTTATATATTCCTATATCAACTTATGATATAAAAACTCGACACATTTTTCTATACAACA
Source organism: Atrina japonica (assembly GCA_030159075.1). Lineage (NCBI taxonomy): Eukaryota > Metazoa > Mollusca > Bivalvia > Pterioida > Pinnidae > Atrina > Atrina japonica. Next base: position 1,043,433 of record BROG01000014.1, read on the forward strand.
GGCTGTTGCAGATTTATACGTTTTTATTTGTTATATATATATATATATATATATATATATATATATATATATATATATATATATATATATATATATATATATATATATATATATATATATATATATATAATGCATTGTATTGTGTAAACTGCAGGGGAGTTTCATTATGTCTCTCTGTGTAAAATGATATATATCAAACTGTTACCTAACTGTTGTCACGAATTAGTTCAGAATTAGTATATTAATAACATAATTATATAGAATATTTGTAAACTCATATTCATATATACAGATACTCATTAAAATTAGGAAGATCCGATAAAGATGTGTTTTTTTGGGACGATTAAAATCTATAAATTACAGAAATATGTTAAAATAAAAAAGCGAATGATAAAAATCTACTCACATTTTATCTCCCATGATTCATTAAATTTATCCTTATTTATTTTACAATTAATCCCGAATTGTCATTTAAACAGAGGGTGATTTTTGTATATTTGAATCATTGATACTGTTTCAAAGTCAATTAAATATTGTACATTGAAAATTCGTTTTATTGAAATCGGATGAAATGATCCGATATGCCAGTGGTGTACAACATATGAACATTTCATATACAGATGTAAACTACTCACTGACAAAATTATTGTCACAGGGATATCGAAAACCGCTTTTGATGTCAACGTTCCGCAAATTTTACGGTCGGTATGTTGAGTTGCCTTTTTGTTGATGGTGGTTGAGATGTCTGTACCAATTGTGATTCGTTCCTCACATATTTCATTTGGACTTGACTGTGGACTCACGGCGTGTGTGACCGGTCGACAGAGGATGCTTACTCCTCCATGGCACCTGATCCCACCTCTTGGTTTCCAGAGGCCCGTGTTTGTCCATTTTTGCCGAATTTGTATCTGTGTCCTTGACATCCTAAAGATTTATACTTTGGTATCTGAGATGTTTTATATGAGTCCGGTTATATCAGAGTTGAATGGCCAGTCTGGTGTTTAAGAATATATGATTATGATGAATAAAATTTCAGTTTTTTTCAAATTCCGGATATCTCAAAGTAATAAAGGTTGTCCCTTATATTCCGATATAATGATATTCCACTGTCTTTGCTGTCCATTATAATGAGTTTTTAGAGACATTCTGCTCGTCATTATATGATGTCATAGACCTTGAAATATGTAATTATATCTAGAGGATAATTGTCAGTTTTCTGTGATTAACATTTTTATTTCATCGCTTGAGGCAGAGGAATAACATTTAACATTACGTAGTACAAGTGTTGAATGTATATTCTTGTGCCTCAAAAGATGGAATAATAATATCATTCATTAAAATGAAAAATATTTTATTTATTACATTTTTCACCAAAAAAAAAATAATCATAACACGAGAAAAAGTAGTCCCAAAAGTATCTTGATTGGCCGAGTGAAAATAATAGTTTACATTGATGTTGCACTGTGAAAAAGTAAAAATAACAAATTCATTTATTTGAAAATCCTTGTATTTCACCACCAGAATGTAATAAAATCTGTATTTCTATTTGAAACAAGATTGGTAATCTATTTTGACTTTTACATTTACATTTCACAACAATTTTTGATACGCGTATAACCCTCCACTTTCATAATACAGAGTGAATGTAAAATAACGTATAATTTACATCATAAAGATGCTTCACTTTAATCGATGGTGATGAGTCTACTTCCGGTTTCGCACTCAGTATGATGGTCACATGGAAATAAATTGATAAAGCATTCGTAACGTAACAAAATCATAACATCTGGTTTGAAGATAATTCATCCCATAGCTAAAAACAGAGAATCAAATTGTTAATGAAATAAAGTGTTTGGAGAACGCATGCATGCAACACATGAACATAGATGTATGCTTGCTTAAAAGTGCTCTTCCCGAGAATTTCATAAAATTATTTTTTTACAACAACATACGTTTGTCTATATATAAATATGTATTCTACTGCTTTGAAATTGCATCCCAAATTAAGAAGCAGTGTGATATATATATATATTTATATATATATATATATATATATATATATATATATATATATATATATATATATATATATCTATATATCTATATATATATATATATATATATATATATAAAGCACTAAAATTACTAACGACACGGACAAAATGAATGTCAAATTTTCGGGACGACCTGTCCCTTCATTAGATCAAAACAATTAAATAACATGAAAAAAACGTACACATACTCGCTCTCACGCAATCATCCACTACCACACACACACAACCGGAGAGTGAAAAAATGCTACATTTTGCAAGTACAGCTATAATTTTTCTTTCATTAGTTTTCATTCATATCACATTTATGATACGTGTTTTGAATTTTCCATTTTGCTGGCAAAATTGAAAAATTCATAACGGTTATCATAAATATTATATGGATGGAAACTCGTGACAGATTTTTATCATATGATTTAATACATCTAATACAATTTTTAAAAATCGCATTTTTATCACTGGGGATGAAAATCTATATTCTTCCTGTCGAGTTGATCAAATTCCTCCAGCTAGGTCAAATACCTGCGCAGAAATAAGTGCATAAAACATATTGTAAATAGTGCTTATGTTTTAATACATACATTTAGCCTACATTTTAAATTCTTATTAACATCTAAGCATACTTGATCAGATATTCAATTTAGCAAATTTACCAACTTGAATACAACACAATTTTAAAATTATCTACTCATGTTTTATTGGAGTTCAAGTGACGTACCAAAGACCAAGTGACGTAATGTTCAGTGTGAAGTCAGTTAACAAGGCAGTATAAATTAATGGGTGGACTTGAATGGCAATGGAAATTTAATGAAAATATAGAATTTATCGATTCTGTCATTAGGTGTTGTGAGCAGAATCAAAGAAGGCGGAAATTGTAAACTACATATACATGTGCAAGGTGTGTTACACGCAATTTGCTCTCACGCCTGGAGATTTACTGGATTGTGGTATTTTCTGAACAAATCTGCTATTACCAATCACGATTACCCACGATAAACATAGGATAGACACGAACCTCTGCAAAGTTCAGATGTGGGATCAGGTGCCACAGAGGAGTAGTTATACCATGCCGATTTTTAACATCCACTGAGCCCTTTGTCAAATTAAATTTTCATTATCATTTTTATTTAGACGATTCAACGACTAATATCGAACATTTACTTCAACATAGAAGGCAATGAAACAGGGTAACAGGCAAAATTATCATTATACCGTTTGTAAAATGTTGATTCAGTAACACAATCACTCACATCGCTGTGACAACTTAATAGTTTGTCTTTTGAATGATCGCACGCTGAAAACACGCGGACAAATTTGGTCATGTGAGAAATATAACCTATCAATTCTATGCGATAAATGGATATTACTATTAAATGTAGGAGCATCGTAATCGTCACATTTTCGTATATCTTTATTGTTTATTTCTGTGTTGTCTGAAGTAAATAAATGTCCAAGTAGGAAGCGTATGTGCTTGATTATGTGTTGTCTTGCTCAATGGAATATATAAGATGATATAAATGAGTTTGAAAATTGTGATGTTATTGATTTAAAAAAAAAACATTGCCGATTTATCCAAATGTCCAATTTAATACCACAGTTAATCTTTTCATCCCTTGAGGCTACTGACTAATTTCGCTTTTTGTTTGTTGCCAACGGTTTTTAGAGATTTGGAATTGGAAGACTATATATATATATATATTTGAAACCGTTGGCAACAAACAAAATATCATGTTTAAAGCGTATTTATCTTTATTTTTGAAATTTGATTTATAAAAAATGTTTGGTCAGATGTCAGTTTCCACTCAATCTAATTATAAACTGATCTCTAATCAGTCCTGTTTCTGATATACCCTCTACAGAATCTAATGAAACCAGCTATGGGGTTACATCTGAGTGTCATGATCAACCAATGAAAATGCGGCTTACGGGATCTTGTAAGTTTATCGAATGGTAAGGATAAAAATGTTATAAACATTACAAACATACGTAACATACAAATCAGGATCAAATCAGAAAAGGTCCTTCAAATGAATTCGATTAGAGATGGGTTTTTAAAATAAGTTTGGTTTCAACTCATCAAGTAATAACTAAAACAGTACAAACTTATAAAAAGTCAACATGTAAATCAATTGTTGACCCTATACATGACAATCGATGAAAGCGCATATCTAAGTATTATACAAATGCCAGTTTAACAAACCTATGATATAATGACTTGGAGATTGTTATGTCCACAATACTTCACTTGATATATAGGTTAGAGTAATCATGACTTTTAAATAAACATACATTGTAGAAATGGCAAGTGTAGAAAGAAGCTGTTTCACCGCGAAACAACCCTAAAAGGATTCAACCTCATTGTCTTTAATGACTCACACGTTTTTATAACCTTATCTCCGAAACAGTGGCTATACCGTCTACGCTAGCTCTTCGACCTGGCTTACAAGGATTAAGGTCATTTTATTCGCATCGAGGAGTGTGGTATACCCCCGGTGACGAGGAGGAATGCTTTATCAAATGGTGTTGTCTATGTTTCTTATTTTCATCACATTCTTATAATAATAAATAAAAATGGAGTTCAATTAAGATGTCGAATTGTAATTCAAATTACATTAGAGGAACAACTTAGTTCGAGATTTGCTTGAATATTTTATGCTACATTGATACGTAAATGTTATTGTAATTATAATAAAACCACATCTTCAAATATCCATCTTTATCTATAACAAACGTATCTACTACGCCACTGAATAAAACCCCAGAGATACCGTCCATGTCATTCTTTGTTGAAAAATGTAAAATATCAGTTTAAAGGTGCAAATCTAGCTTCACGGATTTAATACATCGATTTTCCATGTTCCTCCTATATGCAATCAAATTAGTTTTTCAGTGCGTGGAAATATCAATTTTAATTTACATGCACAGTGGCGTGTATCCAATTATCAATCAATACCTATGTTATCTTTATTTATGTTTTTATCTTGTATATTTCCATATCGTGAAATCGACGTCAATGGGTCGGGCTTATTCCATGTATTGCCAATATATCACACATTTTTCACACTTCAATGTGATATTAGCCAGTCCTTCAAAGAAAAACTATGTATTATTTAGAACAACTGGTAAATTATATGGTCTACCTAACGCAGGGAAGAATGCAGATAATTTAATTTTCGCTTTGTTGGATTACCTTCGTAAGCCAAGTACACAAGTGTTCGACAGATGTAAAAAGGTAATCTGTTTCCTTGGTAAAGTTCTATATTTGATTTAAAGTACACATTCTTAAGTAAGAAACAAATTGCTTTGCATCTCTGTTTCTCTATTATTATGTCTCTCTTCATTTAAAGGTGTTCTTGATGATCGCAGCTACTAAGCTCGCGTAAACAGTATCAGAAAATGTTTATTTAAAGACAATTATCAAAATTCAGATAGCGAGTATGTCTGCATAAAAAATAAAACGGAAACTTTATCTTTGCTCTTTCGAATGGAATATGTAGTTATTCATAAGAATTCTAGATATATGCATTTTATCGTACGCGTATTCATATTCCGAATGTCTAACAAGATAAAATCCATGTATACGTTTGAATTCCATTCACCATGCATATGCTACCAGTGTTCTAAGCTATGGTGATGAATAGACAAGGGTGAGTTAGTATGTTAATGATTATATGATGCCCGATGGAAATAATTATTGAAATATTTTAAAAACGTACCTGGAAATTTGAAAAGGGTATGAATCAATATATAGTACACACGGTATGAGGCGCATTTTGCTTTGCTTACTAAAAGCTTTATGAATGAACTTTAGAATGGTTATGCGTTTCATTTCCGGTACTGTAATTTTGATATTCGTTTTATTACTCGTTACACATATCCATGCATGTTTACCTTTTATCTACACATTTGAGATTTGTGATTTTGTACGTGTCTTGTAGTATTATATTTGACTGTCGATATGATTTGTGAGAAACACCAATACTTTCCTGTGAACGATTAAATGAAACTAATATACGACCAGCCTTGGTGAAATACAAGCTTTAAATCGAACACCTAGTAATGTAAGTAAGAAAGGAATGAAATAACACGTTTTTCGAAATTGATTGATCAAAGTTAATCTATACTATATTCTTGTATAAAATAAGATATCATGCTACACACTGCAATCCAGCGATATAACAAGTACAACACTAAATTTACCTTGATATCGTTTCCGACATTGAAAGAAAAATTATGTGTCAAGAATAAGACAACCATCTACGTTGACATCATGTCAGACACATAGATAAGATTGAGCTTTAAAAGAGCATTGCCTGTGTTTACCGAAGAATGTGATATACAATAACAAAAGAGAGCTATACATAGGCAAAAAAATCTTATATTGATATCTTTTTGTGAAAATAAGGTCAGGTCCACTGTGAAATACATTTACAAACAGTAAGGTTGAATTATTCAAGTGCAAGTAAATAATTGTCAAAATGGGTTTTCAGTAATTTTCGCAAAATGAATAGAAATTTAAGGAATTTTATGCCTGTGTATATCTCTTGTTGGTTATTGTATATTAATCTAAGTAGTAAAAAGGAAAGAAAAAAAAACACCTAATGCTCCTTAAATTTAAGCCACTTACTTACTTTGACATCATCTGAAACACTAAAATAAAATTCAAAAAAACACGAGCTTTTAGTTAGACATCAGACATCATTTCAGACACTACAATTGCATTGAGTATCAAGCAAAATTGAATATTAGGTAAAACACTTAATCAAACATCATGTAAAAAGGAACAATCAAACAGTACAATTTTATTAGATAGAACATTAAGTCGAACACTGAAAATTGAATTGCATATAGAACCAGATATCATAATAAATTATATGTAAACGCTATTGATGTCAAACGAAGCACTATTATTATCAAATTTAATATTAGATTAGTAATATTATATAGTTAAATACAATTTCAACACTAAAAGGGGTATTAGATGTGGTTTTTTTTTCAAAGTTTGTTTTTCCTTTTTACCACTTGAATTGATATTGCAACAACAAAACGGAGATATATATAGGCATAAACAATCTTAAATTCCTATATATTTTGTGAAAATTGCTTGTGATATCCAGGTTTGCCACTTTTTCAGTTGCAATTGATTAATTAAACCTTACTATTTGTATATGAATACCACACTGGAGTTGACCATATTTTCACAAAATATATAGAAATATAAGATTTTTATACTTGTGTATAGCTCTTATTTGTCATTATACATCAGGTACAGGTAGTAAAAGTAGAAAAAATATCGAAAAATTGGGTAAACACAGCTAATGCCCCTTTATTAAGGTATGAAATCGAGCTTAACACGTCAATCAAACACCAATTAAATTAAAAACTTCCATCTAATTTGTATCAAGTATTTTAAAAGATTTTATCTAATGATAAAATTAGATTAATCATTTTCCTTCAATATTGTAAAATGGAAAAGACATTAATCTAATATAAATTAAATCAAATACACATATATTTGACAAGTGCGCAAAAATAAGAAATAAACATACAAGAGAATATGATGGCGGTTAAGTTTTTTTTAAATGATTGAAGACATTCTAGGTTGGTGAATCTTTAAGTACTTTCAAAACTTAAGTATCTGATTATTGGCAGAAAACACGTGGAAAAATATACCCAAAATTGGTCACAACCACCAATCATCAGAAATAACTATGTCACCACAATCAAATCTATTACTACAAAGAAATTTTCAGCACCATGCATTCAATCACCACAATGAAATGTATCACCAGACAACGAAGTTAATCTCAACACTGAAATATTAGAATCTTTGCCATTGTATAAGTTATACATCACTTTAGTCAGTTAATTACGCCACTTTCTCTGCTATTTCGTCTAAGGAATTTGTCATGTGAGTTTTCAAATATGCATATATATATATATATATATATATATATATATATATATATATATATATATATATATATATATATATATCTATGTATGTATATAAATATGTATATATATATAAATGTGTGTGTATGTATGTATAATCGTAAGAAATGTTTATACTATGCAATTAATCGTTGTTATTACGTTTTCCTTTTAAATTGTACAAATTCATCAACATAAAAGAAATGTGACAAAGAAAAAAACAGCGTATTTTGTTTTAGATTTTTCTTTGCTTTGATTAGTATTGAGTACGTTTTTACATTGAACAATTTACAAAATTTTATTTGTGAAGAGAAAATGGTTCTTTACTTTGTCCGATCAGTATTCATTCAGAAAGTTTGATACAAATCTCAAATAAATTTTGGAAATCCTGTCATTAAAATTTGAAAATGTCATAGAAATATCTATGGAACGTGAAAATCCTCAGGATATCCAGGTGACAATATATATAATTCTGTTGAACATTGGGCAAATACGTACCTCTGGAAATCCAGAGGTGGGACCAGCTGTTAGCATCCCTTTTGATCCGTCACATCGTGTCGCAAGTCAACAATCAAATTCAAATGAAATAAGGGAGGAATAAACCGCTATCGAACAGGTAACTCTACATTTCATTTAATGAAACGGTGTAATTGCAAACAAGACAATAATTTGTAGAACATTGACATCAAATGTGATTCTCAATATCCCGTGGCAATAACTTATCAGTTAGTAGTTTGCTTCTGTATAAAATATTTATGTGCATATGTTGAACAAATGTTATGTGGATAAATAAATATTTGACCTTTTGTAAAACAATCAATAAATCTATTTAAAAAGGAGAAAAATATATATATTTCAAAAAACTTCATTATATGGATAAAATATTTGATGTCATCATTTAGGAAATGAAAGTGTGTATTTAGGAAATACATGTATGTTTAACCAAAATTGTAACCGTAAGTAGGTCCACAGGACAATATAAAAATGGTGAACAAGGATCTCTGAAAGCATCTAGTGAGACATGTATGAGCAACGGAATGGTATCATCCCGACCGTACAATTTGAAAAAAAGCCTTGAAAGCCTTGTGTAATCAAAGTACAGCTATATAACTTACTTCCGTGCATTTAAATACATCTCCTATTACAGAATTATGTCAGCATACACATGTATAACGAAAATTATGCAACAAATTTTCTCATATGTAATATTTTGTTATGAAGAAATGTTATATTACGCATGCGTGATCGTTTTTTGGTATAAACCGATATCCTTAGATTATATAATAGTGTGATATTAAATCGTCTTTTTAAATTTGGTTTGAGAACAGGAGAACTAATTGATAAGTTGTGTCACAAGAATTCGAGAAATCCATTTTCAAAATTGATCGGCCGACAGTGTTATCTTGTTTGTAATTACCAATTGCGTCGTTTTTACCGATTGTGACGAGGATTCATTCCTCACTTATTTCATTTGAATTTGACTGTGAATGTGACAGGGGATGCTAACTCCTCCAAGACACCTTATCCCACTTCTGAATTTACAGAGGTCTCTGTTAGTGCAATAGTCACCAGATATGAATATTATCTCCTGGACATCTTTAATATTTATACGTTTTTATCTTTGATTTTTATATTGTAATTATCATATATATTATGTCACTAGATTAAATGTTGAATTATTTGTTAGACTGTAGTTGCTAAATCTTCGATTGTGTTCAGAATATTCCTTATTTCTTTGTATTTGACTACTGACTTAATGCTAAAACATGTGTAGTACCTGATCCGACCATCTCATCTGGATTTTCTACAGTTTGGTTGGTTTGCCCACCATCCTCATATTTGTATTTGTCTCATGGACTCCTATACGGTTAAATATTTGGTATCTGTACCTATTGTATATTTAAAGATATGAAAATCACAGATACCGAAGTATTAATCTTCAGAAAGTCCGGGTTACAATCTACAAATCTGGTGAATATTTGACAATCACGGGCCTCTGTTTATCTAGAGGTGGGATCAGGTGCCATGGAGGAGTGAGTATCCCTTGTTGACCGGTCAAAACATTGTGTATTTGGATGTAGTAAATTCATTGAACATTATGGTGTAGGTTGTGATGTATATATTTATCTTTGATTTACACCATAATGTTCAGTGAATTTACTACATCCAAATACACAATGTTTACTAGTAAAGTATGTGATCGTGCATTGCATTTTTATGTGTTTTTAGAAATATGAAGTGATATAGTAGTATGTATGAAAAAGAGGGTTTCCTTGAACGACCATGTAATTATTCTGTCAATGGTCTATATTTACACTGAGATAACCAGAGTATAAAATTTGTACTTCATTCCAATTTCGATGCTGATTCTCAGGTCGACAAGCTCGTGCAAATTTACACATTCTCCATCATCCGAATCTCTAGAGAATTATGTAGGCAGATACCATTGGATGTGATAATGACATTCGACTGATAATAAACCCTCGTTCACTGAATATTTCATGATACCATTATTGACAACTTTAATTAACTCTAAAACCAACAATACTCATCTTGTACTCAAAGCTTTCCTAGATAAATATCTGCATTCCGAAGCACCAGGTTTGCATGGACATTTTTACAGTTTCTTGTCCCTTAAGTTAATGTTTTATTATGCAGTTTTGGCGAGCTGTTGATGACATATCATTTTGTTCTAAATGTTTGTCAAGTTTTTCAATATTTTTATTCACCAAAGCAAATTTTATGCATTTTTCATTAGTCTGTGGTACAAGGTTAGATGGACGTTTCCATTAACCCCCACCCCGAGTATTTGTAGTAAGCATTTAGACTGCAGGAATAAAGAATATAACATCGTTATATTTCAATACAGGGATTAGTATCATTAACTTAAAAAAGATCCAATTCCCTATGATAAAAAAGTCAAATTCCCTATGCAATTTTCCCAATTTTAGCACAATTTCTCAAATATATTCACTGTGCAGCTCACATTCAGTATGCCCACAAAGTAGAATCTCACAACAGTTTTTCACAAGAAACACATGTTGTCAATTAAGTGGAAGTTGGATAAATAATTTTTTGTATCTTAATTGTTACTTTTTCCCCGTTAAACCCATTGGGACGTTAATTCATTACCCAGGGGGTACAGGACCTTGTACCATAACGGGTTATTCAACTTCTGCATTAGCACAATCGTAGTCATCTTAGTTCTGTGATTCACCTAAATGTGTTTTCCTTCTGAAGAATAAAATAACTAATCAATTATAGTTATCCTTAAGGGAAAAATAGTAACAATCGTATCATGTTTGGGGTATCACAGAAATAACTTATAATGTTGGACTTGTTACAAAAATCATCGAGATATACTTTACAGTCAGTCGGGCAATACTACTGTTTTACAGTAATCGTTTTGGGATAATTGATAATAGACCGTTATTGCCTGATAACACATCTTAGTTTTATCACCTCTATTTGGTGTTGATATCTTTCAAAGTATATGCTAGAACATACTCAACGTATGTTCATTTCTTATCCAGTGATGAACAGGATTTGGACACTACTGATGGACAGTTTGCCACTAGCTGATTGTTTTATACTAAAGTAATATTTTGAACTCATTTTGATTTGATTTGATTTTTGTTTTACGCCATACTCAACAATCTTTCAGTCATATGATGGCGTCCAGTTTTTATTGGTGGAGGAGAAACCCCGGTTACCCGGGTAAAGACCACCGACCTTCCGCAAGAAAAACTGGCAAACTTTCCCACTTAATTCGAAATGACCCTAGCGGGATTCGAACCAGAGGTGAGAGGCCTTGTGATTTAAAGCGCAATGCTCTAACCACTCGGCCACGTAGGCCCCTTTTTGAACTCATAGCACTGTTTAAATTCTAAACTCATCTATAGCTAAGAAAGTCTTTTTACAGTGGTTACTTTTAGGAAGATATAGGAATACATTTAGGTTATTTTGCCTTGTATGATACCTCTGTTTGTTTTGGAACTCTATATCTATTTTAAATGCGAGCTCAACTGATGAAGTCTCATTGACAGAAACGATTTTCTTTAGCTTTTTTGGACGTTTTGCTTTTCAAACTATAATTTGGTATAGTAATTATATACATATAACTCATAAAACCTGCACCCACCTCTGAAATTTCAAGAGCTACAAGACACGTTTTACGAAAGGTCGTAAATCCTTAATCCTAATTGTCATGGGACTGACCAGTCAGGGATGCGTTGGTTGTCATGGTAGTTAGGGCTTCAAGTTAGGATTTAGGACTTTCGACCTTTCATAAAACGGCCTGCGGGTTTGTCCAAAGTTCGCCTTTTTGTGTATTGTCATACCATCTGACTTTCCTAGCGCTTGAAATTTTCTTAAAGTAATAAGCCATCATGTATAGCTAACAGTGAATCATATCATTTCGACAGTACTCATCTAGATAAAACTAATGTTACACCTTATGATATATATTCTACATTAATAATTTAGATATGAATAATAATAAACCATATCATTCTGATATTCTACAATAATCAACATTAAGGTCACGACAAATTGAATTGTGTTTTGTGTTGACCGTTTAAGAACATTACTGATCGACTTAATCCACTCTGAAAGAGTATCAAGTTCAAAATCTTCTTTAAAGTAATGAACTGGACAAGTTTTGCAGGTCAAAGGTCAAGGTCATATGAAGGTCATTCTGGTATGCCACATACTGCTTAATGTCCGTGCGGGTCACTTAGGAAAATGAGAAATCTTCGATATTTCGAATGCGACGAAATTGTATAATGAAGGCTTCCATGGCTGAAATAAGTTGTCTTATAATTTAAATGTTATCTCCAATCATTATCAATACAAATGATTCAAATATAGTAGAGGTGGTCATTTGCAATGTTAAAAATGTCGTCCGCTGTGAAGGGAATTTCTGCGAGTACTCGATGACGTCAGATATGGACGGTTCCAATTTTCAACAGGTACGTAACGTACTATCGATTGCAAAAGTAGTCTCAGCAGGCTACTTGAATGAAAGCAAAGATATCGAAAGAAGCTAAATTATATATAAATCATGTTTCAAAAGATTGACAGAATGTTTTAAACACGAAGTATGAGTGATGAATAAATATTGATAAACACATTTTCCGTCACTGCCTTTTTAACTTGTTAACATGTACAGTTCTTAATATGGCACCGACACTGCAATGTGAATTTAATATGTGAAACTAACTACAAAAAATATTTCTGAGGTTTTGGATGCTTGGTATTGAAAATCGAGGATTGAGTGCTCTATTTAATTGTTAGTACACTTTCTTAACTGGGGAGAAGTGAAACTTCTGTCATAGATGATATAATAAAATAACTGGGCGATTTTCCTATTTCAGAAGTGAGCCGCGTGGACAGTAATGGTGATACGCCTATATACCAAGCGGTGTAAGCCAACTTCAAAAGACAATTATATTACAACCCGGACAAGGAAATACAAAACTTTTAATCATAATTTGACCTTGAGGTCAAATGTGAAGATGATGGTACGCGACACCCTTTCTTATGGTGATACACCTATAAAGAGTATCATCTTAGGTAAAAAGACAAAAACGTTATGACCAGACAGGAAATACTAAAATTTTAGTCATTATTTGACTTTGAGGTCAAAGGTCAAGGTCAAATTGAGGTCCTGATGATGCACGACACATCACCTCATGATTATACACCTATATGCCAAAGGGTATAGGACCTATTTAAGATATATGTGTGGGGTCAGGTTACATGGAAGAGTTAGCATCCCCTAATCTAATCGTATTGGAAATGACATATATTGATAAATATATGCTCATAATGAATAAACGTTACAACAGTTTAGGAATACCACATGAATCCCCCGATCTAATCGTACTGGAAAGTATATTTTATCACATATATCCCTATCGTCACTAAACATTTCAAACATTTAGGAATACAATATGAATGTGTAGGGATCTGTGCGGAGACGAATAATGAGTTTTTGATTCTACTGTGTGAGTAAATCTTGAAATATTGCCTCCTTACAATATCTAGAGCATTGAAATCATCTTGAATTTGATATAGCTACTACAAGCTTTAATTACCCAAATATATTTTGGACAAAAGGTTTTAGTTTCAAGTCAGAAAAATTTTTTTTACATGTAATTATTTTATCGTGTTACCTTAAAAGCAACAATCGCTACAGGATGACATTGCTGCTTTATCACGTGTCAATATCTCAGTAGTAATCGTTACAGTAGTCAATCATCACAGTACAACTTGGCCTTCGGTGATCAAGTGTAAACACTGCTTTCTGTAATGTATTTTCTTTGCTGTATTTACACAAAAAGATAATGTGTTTTATATGACTTTGGCGAACCTTTTTGTTTAAGGTTAAAGGGGCATTTGCTGTGTTTACCAAACAATTTTTTTTTTCTAATTTTACCACTTGTACTGGATGTACAATAACAAATAAGACTTTTACACATGATAAAATGTTATATATTTCTATATATTTTGTAAAAATAAAGTCATGCCTACTGTGGTATGCTTATACAAATAGTAAGTGCCAAACTGGGTTTCTCAAGCATTTTTCAAAAGAAATATAGAAATTTAAGAATGTGTATGTTTGTGTTTATCTATTTTTTGTTATTGTATATCAATCTAAGCAGTAAAGAAGGACAGAATTTTACAAAAACAAAGTTATTGTCCCTTTAAATACCACTATCAGGTTTTCAAGATGTCGTATTATACACACTTTCATTGCTGTTTATTAATACAATATTCGTTATAAGTTTATAGAAGATTTCTGTCTACCTTGGTAAATATAAGCAAATGATCTAAACTGAAATACCACAGACTTATCCCTGTGTATTATAGTACGTCAGTTTGTATATACATCTGATTAATTTTAATCGTATGCTTAAATCTACGTCATTATAAATGCCATCAACATTATATATGCATTTCAATATGTTATTTTTTTCCCACATCTAAACTGAAGTATTTTGTTCTGTAGCACATTAGGCAAAACAATTTTGTACAATTGACATATCGGAACTTCAGCAACAATGTGGTATTTACACATCTATTTTTAACAACTAGGTATTATTCAATATTAGCAACAGATGCTTATTTACAAAATATAATCACAACTATATAGTATGTCCCTTAAAATTGGGTACTTTGTCTTCTATCTAAGCATATATATATATATATATATATATATATATATATATATATATATATATATATATATATATATATATATATATATATACATATATATATATATATATATATATAGATAGATAGATAGATAGATAGATAGATAGATAGATAGATAGATATCGAACACAAATATATCGAACACGAAGAGGAATGCACTTTTTTTCAAAAACAGGGTTTTCTCAATAACAGGGTTAAAAAAGAAATTAGGTGTGTGTGTGTGTGTGTGTGTGTGTGTGTGTGTGTGTGTGTGTGTGTGTGTGTGTGTGTGTGTGTGTGTGTGTGTGTGTGTGTGCCAATGCATGTTTGTATATCTAAACGAATACAACTCCGTCTAATTGATATATCTCAACGTGTGTGACATATCGTGATATTTAAAATTTAGAATTAAGAACAATGATATGGCATTGTATTATGTATTTTAAACATTTTGCATGTTTTCAAAACATATTTTAATATTCTAATTTTAATACAGCATATATTAATTACATATCTTAACTTTAAAAACTTTACTTTGTTACATAATTCAATTTCAGCAACATGTTATCAATAAAAATATCAAATAAACGTCAATACTTATGAGTGTCGTCTCGAAACCTTAACATATTGGTATCCTGGCGTACAACATACATGGTATTATAACAGGAATTATTTCATGAAATCTAATAGTAGAATTTATCGTTAAAGCACCCATTTAAAGCGTAGATCGGCAACTATTCAGATGTTATATCTCTGGTGTCGTAAATTTTGTATCATTAATGACAATCGTAGGACTTTTAGATGTACAAATATTGTGCTTATTATCTCAACACATATTTAAATACAGAAAAAATCCATATTTAGTGCCTGCTAGTATTGATATTAAATGCTTAAAGACTCAATGTGCCATTATCCTTTACAAGATAATGGTTGCACAGAAATTCCTTAACTGTCTGGATGAAATTGAAACATCTTCTAGTTCAATGGATTTTTTGTCAGTTACATTGGAGAATATGCTCTCAGATACTATGATGGTATCACACAGATAACATTTGAACTAACTTGATATAAACTGTTTTGATGTTTGTGGTGTATGTTTCGAAAGAAAAATGTGACTGGAACCCAAGCAAGCAACGCTGTCGCCAAACCAGACTCACTGGTCGATTTAATCATACACTTTTATCAGTTTGTAACTTTATACATGCTACAGAACTAAAGTAGACCCAATTGGCCCTAGTTCGTAAAACAAACATATTGCTAATATTGTTTTACAGTCGAATAACAATAGCTAAACGTAAATGTACAATCAATAAACCTTGCTTATTTCTAGATATTTTATCAAAATCAATCAACATTTATTTGCATATCATTTCAATATTGGCAATTTACATGTAACGATTATATATACAAGAGTGAAATATGAAACGAATATTGAATTAAGAATATTTCAATTAAAATGATAAATATATCATTTTTAATAATGAATGCATAATTAGAAAATGTCAAACAATTGTAAAGGAGATGAGGGTATTGCGACTGTCTGTGATCTGAAATTCCATAAATCTTGAGTCCGTTCTTTGTCATAATATTCTGTGATTTGTACTTGAATGATTGTTTTAGTTTCTCAGATACATAAATAATTTCAATAAAGGTAAACTTTTTACCTGTGATGATATGTTGTGACATATAAAAAATCTCAGATACCAAAGTATAAATCAATAGAAAGTCCACTAAAATGATCAAGGAGCATTGTACAAACAATGTATATTGGGTTTTTTTACTAACATAGTTTTCGATCAAAGTCATCAACATTAGTTTGTCACAAGTATTCAGTATCTTTTGTGACTTCGATTAGCTTAAAAATTTCCACTGCGTACTTTTTCTTCAAAGAGTTCATGCGTACTTGACACTGAGACCACCACCATTAAAACGAAAATCCCAAAGTAAAAATTGTTCACATAATAAATACAATTGTGGAAAACTGTATTACGGTCCAAAGCTTGAAATATGTTATATTGCTTGGTTACCATCTAAAATATATCTGAGGAGAATATATATATACCCCGACAAGTAGGCATGATGAATTTGAATAGTAATATTTTGTGTTGTCTACATATGTGAAGGAATTCACATTAAATGGTAAAACCAAGATATTCTCCAATAAATCAAGTTTTCACATTGACTCACTTTTACTGAAGGAACATTTAATTGAAGGTTTAATTGAGAAAAGATCAGTTTAAATGCGCAAACATCACACAAATGAGTAACATCTATTTTTTCTCTAAACCTACTGGAGAAAAAACTGGGTTTAACTGAGATACATAGGTGTAATTCACTATTGTGATTAAGGCCAATTAAAGTCATGACTTCATTATACAGCGCTTCAACAACACGACATATATATATATATATATATATATATATATATATATATATATGTGTGTGTGTGTGTGTGTGTGTGTGTGTGTGTGTGTGTGTGTGTGTGTGTGTGTGTGTGTGTGTGTGTGTGTGTGTATGTGTGTGTGTGTGTGTGTGTGTGTGTGTGAAATTATAACTGAGGAGTGTAAAGATGCATGAGAGCGGTAGTTAATATAAAAATCTTTTTTAATTATATGTATAGAAGTGTAGATATACCTGGTCTGTGCTCGATGCTTAGTGGTGAAAGACGACAGCAGCACGAATGCAAAAATGTTTTACGAATACAAAGTTATAATCTCTTGCGATAGAAATGTCTATATGTTCATAGCATGTGTTAATTGTTAAAACTTAGAATAAGAATCAATAAGACAAAGAACAACCAAGTCTACATACATACTTACAGAAAGCTCTCATTTTTACATGTAGAGTAGATTATTCTTCAATCTCCCCAGCAAACATTTGTGTGAATAATCAAGTAATCTTTAAAGTAGGAATGCAAAGAAATTGTAGTCTGTTTAAGTCTCCTAACACAAGAGATTTGTGCAGTTTAAATGCTGAACCTGAGCACTACATACTCCTTTTATGTAGCATGATTTGTCGGTAGATTACTACATAGCTTTATTGTGTAGTTATAGATTTTACATGAAAATATAAAAACAGAGTGTGTTCAGTTTATATGATTGAACAATTCGATAATGATAACATAAGCTTAGTTGAGTGTCCTCTTAATCGTGATAAAAGAAATACAGGCGGCTTGTGCTGTATGATACAGAGGCGGGCCTACACATGTCAGTGTGATGCTACCGTAGATATAAGGGAATTCTCTATTGTACTATGGCAACATATAAATACGCCAGAGTATGACAGAACAAGCGTTGAATTGCGGTGAAACCTACCGACGGATAAAAATGAAATAATACACTTGTTCAAGATAATGAAATTATATATCTCCATACTGTACTAGTTGGGAGTGGTTTATTAAATTTACCAAAAAATCAAAGAACTTGTCATTGAAAGGAAATTGCATGATTGGCTATATTTCCCTCCATGTGTTCTGAAGACAAAAGACAGCAATTACCTTATTCATGGAACATTTATTTGACCCCTGTAACCCTCCTACATATTGTTTATAGTATTTTACTATGTTATATACCATTTACTGTGTCTAAACGACTTATTACCAATTTCAGTTTGGAAGATTGATTTCAAGTGCATGATCACGGAATGGCGCCCTCGAGAAATGCTACATGTGACTGTGTGACGACGCTTCAATCAAACACAACTACATCGGATTCCTTGGCCAAATCGGAACTTCACGCTCTCCTGTACATTGTGGTGACGTTATTATTCTATTCACTTGGGATAATTGTGGGAATTATTCTGTATCTAAAACGTGAAAAACAAGAAATGGAGGAAGATAAGCTTTTTGATGAAATAGTTGCACTTAAAGAAGATCCATACACAACGTTTCGATTCCAAAAAGTTCAGCAAGTGACTGCTAGATTAAATTATCTACAGGAACAGAAAAAACGGAAAGACGAATCATCGGCAGTAGCAGAAAAATCTTCATTAAAGTCTAGCGGACATAAAATGGCAGAAGAAAAATTTGTTAACTTTCGAGATGGCAATTTAACTACAGACTCTGTACAAAAGTCTGATCCAAAAGACTTACATAGTGATGTGTTTACAGAAGATGGAGAATCTTTATCAGCAGTAGTAGCTAAACTTCTTGATCCTAAGAAAGAAACATCCTCTAACGAGGAGGAAAATGATAATAGCGATTACGATGAAGATGGAGAACAGAAAATGACACAAACACAGTCTATGCAATCTATAAAAGATTACGACGAGGAACCAAGACGAAGTGAGCGTTCTTCTTTATGTATAAGTGATGACGGCAGTGTTGTAGATGAAACTTCAAAACTTCACGACGGAAAAGACAATGTTTTTGACGATGAATTAAAAACTGATAGCTGTAGCGAAAAGGCAGTTGGTGGATGTGTAGTAACAAATGTCTGATGATAAGTTAAAACAGCGATAAATCTTCTAAAAACTATGGAATACATTTATGTATGGAATTAGCAGTTGAAGGAAATTCAAAGAATGTGTTTTTATGTTCTATATCGATGTATTTAAAGACTCGTGCAAAGATGTCAAAAATATGACTGTGTAGACGTCGTCATTTGACGTGTGTTTATCTTGCAACCATCAGGACACCTGTTTGAATATTTGTGAGTTTGTGTTAACGTTGAGATATCTTAACAGGATGGTTTATCAACGAACAATATTTCTTACGTAAACTGTATCTAGGAAATGTATGTTTTGTTTTCTGTACAATTTTTAACGATTGTTGTTCAGTGTATATTTAGATGTATGTGTATACATACAAGAGTTGGTGTGTATGTTTTTTTCTATTTGATATAGTAACTTCATAGCGTTTAAAATGCAACAGTATAATTAAGTGTAATCGCGGTTTTTCAATTTTATATATGTTAAACTTTATAAATGTTAAACTTTAATGTTATGCTTGAAACAACAATTTCATTCTTGAAAAAATGTGTTTTCTTGTTTAATACTCATCGTCTAAACTTGGAAGCAGATGAAATAACAAATGCAGGAGAAAACACTTGCAAAAGCATTGTATCGATCTCTTTATAACCTGTAGACAAAATAACTAAAATATGTATGAAAGAAAGCAGTGTTAGAGAAAATCATGGACCTCGAGCTCTTAGTTCTAACTGAGGTCAGATATATATTGTGCGTACAGAGAAAACGAGACAAATGCCAAAAACTATTAATTATTAAATATTTGTGTCATCGTTTAATGAACGCACATGCATGTCACATATTTACATAAGGACAGTCAAATTAAAATAATTCTCTATTATTCTTATAATCAGCCGTGGCTGGAGGCAGCACTTCCAGCCTTTGTTAAATGTGTTCCTCATTGTCAAAGTTAAACAAATTCAGGATATTGATTATTTGTCAAATAACAGTATTGTGCATTTCAAATGATTTTTTATTATTCTACTGAGAATTTCTTTAAAAAATCTTTTTCACTATATTGCTCATTTTAGGCTGTCTAAGGTAATAATCGTATAGAGCATTTCACGGGAGATATTTGTGAAAAATTTAGCTTTGTATCGCATTAGACCTTCAGAATGATATAAACAAATGAAGTAAAAATTTAGAATGATTTAAACAAAATAATATATAAGCAAATGAAGTGATCTCTCTAACCGAATTATTGTCTTTAATTATGTATCTATCAAGTAAACTGTCTACCATTTATCTATCTTTTTGTCCATCTATTCATCAATTCAACCTAGTACCTGGTATTTTGGTACCAGCTGTTCATCTTATACTAAAGTAATATTTGACACTGTTAACACCATTTAAATTCGAAAATCTTCTAAAGCTAAGATAGTCATTTTTTTACAGTGGTTACTCTTCGGCGGATTTCGGCTATACTTTTAGAGATATTATTTGGCCTTGTATTATACCACTTTATCTTTAGAAAATATACATATTTTTCAAATTAGAGCTCAACTGATGAAGTCTAATTGACAGAAACGATATCGTCTTGAGCATTATAACTTTGGTATTATGTTTATAATATTCATATAATGTTTGTTCTTTAATACAAATCGATCGTGTAAAATATTCAAACATTTTATATTTTCCCCAGTAGCCATACTTAGTAGTGAAAATCTATATTAGTTTTTTTTTCTAGGATCCATATAACAGCTCGAGTCTCAATGGTGTTATATCGTTACAGTAATAAAACCTAATGACAACCTACAGCATATGTCATAAAGATTATAGATAACAATAAAAGTTAGTCTTTGTGTTTTAGCGCGGTCCGGAGAATTTAACACTCGTATCTAAGTAAGACATTATAAGATCAGTAAAATACGTGTTATCTGTTTTATATACATTGTTTTCCAATGACGTTATATCATAGAATTGAACATGTTCAAAATATTTCATGCAAGTATGTATGTATTTATACATTAATGTAGTATGTGTGCGCGTGTATGTGTATGTGTGTGCGTGCGTGCGTGTGCATGTATGTATTAGTGCGTGTGTGCATATGTATGCAAGCATACATGTATGTATGTATGTAGGTAGGTATGTATGTATGTATGTATATGTATGTATGCATAGGTGGATGGATGAATGGATAAATGGGTATGCGTGTACTTATGTATGAGTATCATTGAAAATATGTACGGATGTTTGTGTAAATATGTGTGGGTATGTGTGTAAATTCGTATGGGTGAGTGTAAATATATGTGGGCATGTGTGTATGTATATGCATGTGTGTAAATGTGTGTTTAAATATGTGGGTATATGTGTAAATGTATATGTATGTATGTAAATATGTGTGAATATATGTATAAACATGTGTATGCAAGTGTGAG
This sequence comes from Atrina japonica, assembly GCA_030159075.1. Lineage (NCBI taxonomy): Eukaryota > Metazoa > Mollusca > Bivalvia > Pterioida > Pinnidae > Atrina > Atrina japonica. The sequence goes on from BROG01000014.1 coordinate 1,065,460, forward strand.
TATGCCAACCAGTATTGTACTTTACAGCAAATATTTACCTTAGCAGTATGTATAATTGTATAAACGTTTGATAAAACATGTCAATAGATACAATAAATGTCAGCTACATTCACCGCGAATATTACATGGTTGTTATATTAAAAAGAAGCAAATGAAAACATCTGTCACTGTCTATTGACTTTTTAATTCCATGAAATAAAACACAGAAACAGTTCGTGACTAATTCATCTCAAATACAAAAACCAATATCCACAGAGAACAAATATGTTATCAGATGTTCTTTGAAATTAGTTTTATTCTATAGAAAAAAGAAATTAAGTTTGCTACCATAAGTACATACTTACTCATTAAAATGTTTCAAAAGAAATAGATTCTTTGTACTATTTCCCTATATGTAATGACGAAGTAAATATTAAAGGTTATAAAGTGAAATACCATTTGAAGAAATTTTGAAATATTTTTTTATTGTAGTGTTAAAACATGAAACATCTAACAGGAAAAGACATTTTTAAAAACAGATTTGTCAATTAGATAGGTATTTGCAAAATTAGATATCTTACCATATATATAAACATTTTATGACGTAATCTTGTTTTCTGCCGGCAATATATCAAAGAATGGACAGGTAAGACCTGTATTAGTCCAGTGTTTTAACTTCATGTGTGTCCAGTATTTTGTAAATATTGGACACGTAAATGAATGATAAAAACAAACTTTAATCAAAAATGTGAAAAGTTCAAAGATAATTATGAAACTGATTGTGCTCTGGATAGTTAATTCCAATACCAAATTTATAAAGAATTAATTTTAACAAGTTTGCATTGTATTGAGAAATAATATGGTCTGACGCGCACTTTATAACCCACTAAAGTTAAAGTAAACACAGTAATTCAATTTAAGACAAGAATAAATTGGCTTCAAATTTAAATTTTGAAGTAAAAATATAAACTGAACATAACAATCCAAGCGAAAGAAAATATCTGCTACTGTCGGTTGCCCTTAGCAACCGCCAACGTAAAATGTTAGTCAACCATACTGTTTCAGTGGAGATGACACACAATTTAACGAGGGCTGTTTATGGAAAACATTTATCTATTTAGATTTAAGTGACATTGGCATATCAAGAGTTAGACAGAAGTCCAGCTGATAAATTGAGGGAGTTTATAGAGAAATAAGAGGGCTTGGGAGCTTTATGTATTTGATTTTTTGCGACGACAGCCTTATCATGACATCAGAGAGCATTTCCGGAAGGGGGCTTGTCTAAGGAACCTAACAATTTTATCGAGAAATATAATAAATACAACGGCCAATCACAGTTACTGTTTTGTACAAAAATTAAATTATTTCAAAGTACAAATATAAATAAATAAACATTTCCGCAATTCGTAAAACCAAGCCAATTTCATATAAACAGGTAATCCATGTGCTTGTATATATATTTCTTTGGGGTTTTGTCACCTTTCTCATGCTCCATATCATCAGATGTTTTGACCTCACATAATTTTATTCTTTTGTTCTTATTATCATTAGTTCAAGCTCGACTGGTGAAGTCTTATTGACAGAAACAATTGTCCTGAGCATTTGTTTTGGTCTCTTTTGTAAAACTATAACTTTGGTATTGTTAATAATATTTTTAATTGATCCTCTGATGTTCTCCTATAACCTCTGACAACACTTGATCTATGTCGGTTTTTTTCAGACATCATCTATTCGCCAATACCTGCGCTGTACAAATGGGTAGAAGCAGTAGCCCGCACTGACCGAACCTTTACTGCAGAACAGACCTACACATTTGTCCTTGACCTGTAGTAGTCCATTATGTGAAGACATTGGATAGTATTCGGCGCTTTGCGCCTCAGAAAATTCAGTATCTTCACATAACAGATGGTATTCATCTTATATCCAATACATACATAAAAAAGAGTAACTGTGCTTGGTCGGACACTTTTACTTACAACTATCTGATAAAGCCGCGTTAGTCTCTTCGGTACACACACACTCTAGGTCCTGTAATCTTAAGGAGTCCTTGTATTGATTTCACTTTCTTATCACTCGTCTTTATACGATAATGTACGAAATTATTCATGAGATCTAAGCATACAAGTTAAACTCATTAACACTTTCATGTGTTCTAATTAGCCTTTGTACTCAAATTGAATCGGAAATGCAAGAATTTCACTTCATCAGGTAACTTAATCATTTTAGTCATGTTCTTCATCTTCATTCAGTAAATTCGATATTTGCAGTATAGGACTTCTGGTTCTTTGTGAACAATTACACAGCAAAGATCCCGCTAGAACAGCTGATTTTTGTGAGAATCTTTGTCAGGTTACTTGCGGGGGTCCGGTGGTCGCTTCCTGGGTTCCTTCCTCCACCTTTAAACACTGGTTGCCACCATATAAATATTATAAACATAATACCAAAGTTATAATGCTCGAGGCGATCGTTTCTGTCAATTAGACTTCATCAGATTAGCTCCAATTTAAAACAAATATAACTGAAAAATTGTTGATTGTGGCGTAAACACTCAATTAGAAACTGATGGCGACCAATTTTCAATGGTGGGAAAGAGAACCCGGTTACAATGTAGCCGTGAAGAGACCACCAACCTTCCGCAAGTAAACTGGCAAATGTTCTCACAGAAATCAGCTTAGGTTCCAGCTCAGTTCAGGAGTTGAACCTGCGCTGACAGGACATGAGAGACTTCATTGATCAAAGCTAACTTGAATAATTGTTCTCTATTCACTATCGTTTTTCAATGCGTCAATCGGGGATCGGCGGAATATAACGACCGGCATTGGGTTATGATCAAAGCGCTACGCTCGAACCACTCTGCCGTGGAAGTCTCCAAATCTTTGGATCTTTGCTGTTCACACGCTCGATTTGGACTTGATGAAATATTTAGGTACTTGCTGTATACACGTGGTATTTGGAATTAGTTAAATATTTGGATTTTTGCTGTGTACACGTTGTTTTAGACTTGATGTAATATTTAGACCTTATATCGATGACGTATCCAGACACATGACATGTAACCTTCAGGACAAAAACAGCATTCATTTTTATATTGCATATCTATGACTTACATGCGTTGTTTGCATTAGTTCATTCATAAGCTTTCTGTCATCTGCAATATTCAAACATTTTAAATCTTAGCAATTTGCTTTGAACCGAAGGCACATTAAGATAATAATGAAATTTCGACATTATATATTTGACTATTTCACGTGAAAAGCTAACATCGAACTACAAATGCCTTGCTACAATTCAATTAGAGATATGGTATCCTTATCTACGCCAAATGTGTATCTCACATCACAAGAGTTTGCGCAACACAATACATGAAACAAAGAACTCATAGTCAAAATTGAAAATCTAGTTAATTTGTTTCCATGGCTATGATGTTATCAGGTTCATCGTGCACAATTGTCAGAATTTTAGAAGTGTTTTACGTCACATTCAACATTTTTTTCAGTTACATAGTGGCGGCCAGTTTTTAATGGTGGAGGAGTAATATTGAATTTCATTTAAGCAGTGACTCTATTTTTTTCCGGTTCATCATGATATGACCTGAATGATGCAAATTACGAAAAAATGTGCTCAGTCTTCATGCAGATCATTTTTTGTAATGAACCGGTAAAAATATACAACCAATGCTTATAATTAAATTTCAAACATTTTTTGTTTAGCTATTGATTTTTTCAAATAATATAAACAAACAGGTTAAACTGTTGCGCATTGTGACAACCGCCAACAACACCGGACTGTTACGTCATTCTCTGAGAGGCCATCACGACAATGGCGAATCTCGGAAGAGGAGTTCATATGTGACTGCTGAAGTTTAAAATAAAGTTATTGAAAGAATTTGATATCAATCCCGTGGAGAGAGTATCAGTGGTATTCAATGATACCGGAATGTTAATATATCCATTGCTAGAGGACGTAGTCGTTGAAGGGCAAGTAGGCCTCACTGCAGTAGCACGGACAGTAACTGTACAGTACTTGAATTTAAAACTGATTCCAACGCACTTGAACCTGGGGCTGATGAAACATAGCCAGTTGAAATTGAATAGAGATTTTTTCTTGCGTGTTTCATTTGTGTAATGGCCGACATGTAAACAAAAAATAGTGCCGTCTGGGGGCGTGGCTTAATTAGCGTTCAGGTCATTGATGTACGACTCGAATGTTTTCTGGACTGTTAACCAATGAAATCGTCGGAAATGTATTAGTTTTAATTATTTTGATATCGAATGTTGACACACGGCGGGTGTGACCGGTCGGCAAGGGATTCTTACGCCCCATATATATATATATATATATATATATATATATATATATATATATATATATATATATATGAATTATACTTGCTGTCCTTGACAGCCTGATTATTAACGTTGCAAAGCGGTTAACTTAAACGTGTAAATAGAAATAAACATGTTACTGGAATCCCCAACAGTCAATGTTTTAGTAATTGGATGTTTAAGTCATTTTGTCGTATCATGAACAGGACAACGTGATACATTACGTCAGAATTAATCATTTGAGGTCGGAATTATGGTATAGAGAATGACAAGTAATCGTTTCGTGGTGTGAGGATTTATATAGTGTCAATCATTTATCATATAGAATTATGATCTTCCCACAGCAAGCACCCTTAACGCCATCAAAGTCAACGAGAGAGTTTTATGAGTTGATATAATTTGTTTGGTATTTGTTGAAAATAATTTAAGTATATGCTTTTATTAAATTCGCTGCAATGTCATTTAAAAAATCAGCCAAATGCACGTTTATAAACAGATTGTTTTCATTTACAAATATTGCCAATATTGACTAAACAATCCAATCATGCATATCAAATCTGTAAGAAATATCTTGTTATTTAAAAGATCTGTAAAAATATTACACTTTGTTTTGTTTTTCTTTTAACCCCTTTTCGGGCGCTATTGGATATTGCACCTTGTCGTTTACAAACATTATGCGGCTTCACATGGGGGTAGTTTCTGCCAATGTAGCTTAAATTTTCTTACTTAGGTGTCCGTGACCTTTGCCTTAAAACTTTGCCACAACGATCTTTAATTTCTAACATTTTCTTAGAAATCTTTGTATATAATTAGTTTTTAGTTAGAACGCAATACGAAAAAAACACACTGGTGCGGGACCTATTCTCGGACGAAAATCGAGGTTTTGCCGAATATCTTCAGTTCAACTGATAGAATTACTTTGAAATCATGTATCACAATAGGTTGCCTTTAGATACAATATAATGATAAGTTTTGGTGGAAAATACGAAATAAAAAGTGAATTTAGCCCATTTAAAAACCCCAACCTAAATGCCGTAATCGTGATACAGGAGGACCTATTGTCGGAGAGTAGAAGTATTTACGTTGAGCTGGTGACGTCACTTCCCTCCCGGCTTGCGTTGGACAGTAAGATAGAAAGATGAGCGATTGCAATGTTGTAGTGGAATTATTAATCGTAATTTTGGTAACATGCTTCATTTAAGGTCCGTCGATGTATTAAAAATATCTGGAAAAATCTTGTTTATTTACGAGCAAACAGAAGTGTCCGACAATAGGCACTGTCCGAGAATAAGTAACAGATTTCAATTACATCCGCAAACTTTGTAGATATTAATTTTACAATAATAAATATCAAATTTTATCACTGGTAAATGAGATGATTTTTGAATACGTATCATGTTTTGAGCCTATTGGAGCACCAATCAGTCACTTTTTGCAAGCTTGAATCCCTTTCCCAGGTCCAAGTTCCCTGTCAAATTTGGTTGAAATATATCTATTGGTTCTTGAGAAGTCATTTTTAAAATGGAAAAGAAACGGTCGACTGGCCTCGGGCCATGGAAATAATAATAATAATAATAATAATAATATCATTGTTTTTTACTAAAATTATTGTTGGTTGTTATCATTATTAGTAGTATTATCATCCCTATATCCAAACAATATGATTATGATATAATACTAATAACAATTATTATTATATCTATTATTATTGTAATCATGATCAAAGGTTGCATTTTGTTTAACCACAAAAATACGTCAAACATTTTTGCATTTCCAATTATCACTTTCACTGTACATATAGTCAAAGTCAACTAACATCAAAATAATTCGTTTAAACATCAATATAGAATAACCTGTGAAACTGTCAAATTCAACTAAATTGACTCTCGAAATTCACACATTTCTGTAACCGTTCTTTTACGTTCACTTGCTATGTCTTTCTGTGATCAAAGTATAACAGGAGGATTGACATTTTCGTGGATTTGGAATGTACTACCAAATAAATATCATTTTCAGACAAATCATTTGATAAAGATACTGTATGCAATTAATTATCCAAATGTGGAAAAATATTGTTTTTGATGTTGACGACGTTTTCATCTCTCATAACGGGTTTTTCTGTTAATTCGTTACTTTAACAAACTACCGATTTCCACTGCATTTATCCCCTTTTAGCATTGAATTTCCGATCGTTTACTAAGCAAACATAACTTCTTTAAACATCATCACTGAATCCTCTTGCAATAAAAATTCCATTTTCAAATTGTCTCATTCCGTTCAGATTTGTCAGAATAATTTGTAATCAGATCACGTGACTTCCACTGAAAGTCGAACAAAGTCCATTCCGGTTATGTAATATTTCCATTGATGACAGCGACATCTTACTTCAATTTATCCGCGAAGAATTAATTTTAGACAAATTACCTCTCTTGTAAACATAGAAAGTGTCATCACTTTCCGGTAGGCTGTATTTCAAATCGGACACCTGTTACTTCATGACATTCACATTCCAGATCATATATACGATAAACGGCTTAGCACTATTATGACGAACCGTGGCGCAAATGCTTACTTTTCCATGGCACCTGATCCCACTTCTACATTTCCATTTTTATTTGTATAGTGATCACCGGACTTGTATATTCTGTCCTGAACATCCTAAAGATTTATACTTTGATATCTGTGATTTTTATATTTTAAAATTAATTTAATTAAAATTTAAATGCCATTTTCTCGCTGTTCCTATCCGATGTTCCTTGGCTATATTTAGCCTATAATGTTATAAACATAATACCAAAGTTATTTATCATCATGCTAAGATGTATCATTCAATAATGTCTAACTAATGATTGATTTCTGGCACGAAATACTACGTTTGATACACTGGATATACCTCGGACACATAGTTAACTTTCCAATTGCATTTTTTGCACACTATTACCGCATTATACTAAAGGATACATGATCATTCATACTACGTCAAAGTATCAATACCAAATCTTGTGATTGCTTTGTAAACATATAATTTTACCATTTAATGAATTGCATAATAATTTCTGTAGTAATTTTGTAGTAAGTCTTTAGAAGCATTTGTCAGTCATATTTGTTTTATGTTTATCTTTGATACAGTGATATCAAGTCCAGCAGTTCCTAATGAAAGTTAACACGTAGCAGTTCTGACAGCACTATTTACCAGTAGCATTATAAAACAGAGTATCGATTGATTTAGCCCCACTTTACCAGGTTTGTACCAACTTCAGCAAAATAACAGAATAATCATTAGAAATTAGATCACTGACTGACCTTGACATCGGTTTCACTTCCATATGTATTATCAACTAAATATGCCCTTATGCCTTATTACACATGCAAACCCTCTCCCCCACCTCTCTCTCACTATATAAATGTCAATGTTTGTCATTTTACTCACTGAAGTGTTTAGAGTCTTGCTAATGGTTTTAAATGCTTTTTTGTTTGTCTGTTTGTTTAATGCTAAAGTGTTGTTTATTGACTGCCATACTAACAGAAAAGAGATACACACAGGAATAAAAATTCTAAATTCCTATATATTTCGTGGAAATTGCTTGAGAAACCAAGGTTTTGTACTTTTTTAATTGCAACTGATTAATTATGCATCTGTATACCTCTCATATTTTATTGTTCATCAAATACAAGTAGTAAAAACAGAAAAAATCGAAATAATTTTCTTTTGGTCAACGCGGCATAAAAATATATAAAATTTCTCCGTATGCCTTATTACACACATGCTCTCTTTCTCTCTCTCTCTCGCTATATATATATATATATATATATATATATATATATATATATATATATATATATATATATGTGTGTGTGTGTGTGTGTGTGTGTATATATATGTGTGTTTACTGACTAGATGGGTCATAATAGACACTATCCATCGTTTTCATAGTGTAAATTTAACAAATAATTCTTAGCACCTGATAAAATACTTCAAAAGTCAATGTCCTCCAATGTGTTAGTTACTTTTTATCAAAAACGTTTCCAGCTACCTGCCAATAATATTTGTCATCTATAAAGTGGGAGATAACGAGTTCTGTATATACTGGAGTCATATTACTTATTCTGTTATCCCCCAGATATTGATATGTCTAACAATTTGATGCGTTGTCTAATATACATTAAAGGAACAAAATAATCTGTATCCAGCTAAAAAAGCCTATGAAAGTATTGAAGTGGACACCAAAGAAATGTATTAGCGCTGCTGTCATGATCGATAATTGCCTAATAAGTTTCAATGTCAGTTTCATTTTCATATTGACAATACAATTGACTTTAGGTACCCGCAAATAACTTTCAACAACGTTATATGCATTCATCAACTTCTTTAAGCAAGTTTAAATCAGATACCATCTACTATGTTACGAGACTGACTTTAAATTTTATTATCATACCCTCTATGTTAGATTCTTAATCCTTATTGGACAAAGGTATTCACGTGACCAGGAACAAAACATCAAGTCTCCAATACGCGCTCCATTTTTCCCCACATTCGGAACCCCATTAAGTTATCGTTCTTACGAAACAACCACAGATCATCAAAGTTAAGTTTTTTCTTGGAGTATGCTGTTTTGAATAAAATATTCTTGAAACTTTAATGGCAGTTGTTTACTTTTTCATTGCGGTATAATAAATAATTTATTGCCTTGGTTGTCGGGAGACATGAGAATTGTCATATTAGGGACTCTGACTTGTCACGGGAAAAAAATCCTCATGTCTGCCTACAACCGGGACAATAAATGTATATTGTGTTCTGTGTTAGTTATCAATTAATGACCTTCCTGAGAAATATCCCATCTTCGCCTGTCTATGGCATTTTCAATTTACAAATTATACATTATGCCAGACAATGCTCCTTTTAATTTTTTTTATTGAGAGCCAGACGACCCGGCAATAAACTACTCACAGAAGGATATGTTGTTGAATGTTTGAAATCAATAGTTAGTTAGTTTTATGGTCGATACTGGGAACTTGCTAAAAACAATACGATTAACACCGAGATAACCTACAAGCAATACTGACTTTCAATAGTTGTCCTAAGAATTTCCATATAGAACCTTCAGAAGATAACAAAGTACACCTAAAATGTCAGCGTTAACATTTTGTTGGTCACCAATTAATAGCAGTCACCTTTATCTGATAACTACAAATGACATATACAAACCTTCTAAGGATAATGACCAGCAATTATCTAAATCAATTGTCACGTAACCATCAACAAGAGATCCCAGAACGATCTTGGCGTCCACCATGGAATGTTCTATGTTTGATCTATGACACACTGTTTTTGTTTTCTCTTATTTTGTGTCTCAACATTAAATTTGAACTTAAATCCATATTTCTGTGAAAAAAATTTTTCACAAGATTATAGCGAAATTGAACTTGAACTGAACATATTACATTTTAAGAGAAAATGGAATTCAATATGGCCGACAGGTGTCCATCTTGGATTTTGATCTCTCTGAAAATGTAATATGCACATCTAGACCTCAGGGGGGAACTTCCATAATCAATTTCGAAAAGATTCCTTCAGTACATTCTGGTACATACGTACTTCCATTGTCAAAATCCAAGATAGTTACCTGTCGGTCTGGTTGGATTCCGATCTCTTTGAAAATGTAATATGAACAACAAGGCCTCAAGGGGAACCTTCATGTCAAATTTCATGGATATCCCTTCAGTGCTTTCTGAGAAGTAAAAAACTTGCTTTGGTCAAAATACAAGATGGCCCCCTGTCGACCATGTTGGATTCCAATCTTTCTGAAAATGTTATATGCACAACTAGACCTCAAGAGGAACCTTCATGTCAAATTTCAGAGAGATCCCTTCAGTACTTTCTAATAACTAGTGTAGCAAAGAATTGTTCAGGACGGACGGACGACAGACTGACGACGGACGGACCAGGGATGTAGGACCACAAGGATGTAGGACCAAAAATGACAAAAATAAGCATCAACCTTCTTCATAAAATATGACTAAAATCAAAAGTAAGGTTGCCGTTGCATTTCTACTTCAAATTTTCACTCCCTTGTTTACAACTCGTAAGTATTCCGCATCAAAGGAAAATATCTATTGCCTCATTTGACCCCAAATTTTCCCTTTCAACTCGTAGTTTCATCCGTCATATGACCCCTCCTTTCAATTTTCATAATTTCCAAAGTACTACCAATATTCATGTATCTTTTTTATCACCTTAATTTCACTTATTAATGGCAAAACTAATTTTTTGATTTAATGACCAATCAGATCTCTGGGCTCATTTTACCCTCCGCACAACTTTGGGTGTCCAAAATGTCTGTGCCCATGTTGTAAACAAAGCAGGTGTTTTTCCCTTAGGAAACAAATACTTTGATTATGGAGGACGTTAAACAAATTCTCTTGAAAATAATGTGAGTGAATTTGTAACTGTTGCCTGTAGTGATTCAGTAAAAATAAATACACCTGAAACTGTTAAGAGACATCTGCATTTGTAATCAATATATGTCAAATTGATGAAAAGTTCTTGATAGCAATGTTTCAATCGATATTAAATAGAAAATTACTTTTCATTTTGTCACTAATTTAAAAGATATAATCTTAATAAATGAGGTGTTCAACAAAAAAAATACTGAGTAAATAGTAATTAACATATGTTCTGTAAATCGATAGCTTTAAATTCTAAATGTTCAGATCCATATCTCCCAAACATAAAAACATGTCACATTGTTTGACATGTATTACAGACTGTATTTAAATAATTGTATTACCTATGATGAGAATTCATTAATTTTAGGTAGATTGGTTAACAGATATAAACATCAAAGAAAACCAATGTGTATGCACATCAGCCAACGGCAGACAGCCACAAACCACATCAGCTGAATGGTTACATTAAACAATCAAATTACCAAACTATAGTCGAGATGAAGTCAACGTTTTATTTAAAATGTTTCATTACTAACACTTTGTGTGTGCGTACGTGTGTGTGTGTGTGTGTGTGTGTGTGTGTGTGTGTGTGTGTGTGTGTGACCTTCAAGTCATCACTCCACTCTAGGTACTGGATTCCTGCTACATACACATAGAGTACAGCATTTTGACCTCAACGGCATGCACATTATCCTGTGGACAAGATGTTTTCAGAATTAATGGATATCATTTCTTACACATAGAGTACAGCATTTTGACCTCCAAGGCATGCGCATTATCCTGTGGACAAGATGTTTTCAGAATTAATGGATATCATTTCTTACACATAGAGTACAGCATTTTGACCTCCAAGGCATAGGTGTTATCCTGTGGACAAGGCGTTTCAAGAATCATTGGAATATTATCAAGTCTTGAATCATTCATCAGTTTCTGGAATCCTAACTTCCCAATATATCCTTTACCAATGTTTTCATGTCTGTCCAAATGACAACCAACTTTTCCTGGAAAAAAATCAAAAGTCTTAATTTTAGTCTTTAACCAGTGAACATTAACTATCATAAATAAAACGTTGTCTTAATAACTGTGAAATCTACCTTAATCTTACAGTGATTAAGAAACACATTTAGATCTATAATTTGGCCATGTGTGATACCAATTTTTCTTTCTGAAATATGTCTATATTAAACCCGAGCTCAACCAAATCTAATAATCAAGTACTGTAACTTATAAACGTCTTGTTTGAAATAATACAGGATTGACAATGCATACGCACTGTAACTGATAAATGTCCTGTATGAAATAATACAAAATTGACAATGGGACGTACTGTAACTGATAAACGTCCTGTATGAAATGATACAGGATTGACAATGGGACGTACTGTAACTGATAAACGTCCTGTATGAAATGATACAGGATTGACAATGCATACGTACTGTAACTGATAAATATGAAATGATACAGGATCGACAATGCATACGTACTGTAACTGATATACGTCCTGTATGAAATAATACAGGATTGACAACGATCAAGACAACACTCAGTAGTTTCTTGACTTTTTTACAGTATCCAGCCATTCAATGATACACTACGTAAATTGTTACCCATGCCTAATTTCACATATATGTGTAATTCATATCTTTTCTGACAAGTATATATAGTTTCAGTGCAATCATTATCACACAAAGAGTTTCGATGACATTATCACACATATACAGTTTCAGTGATATCATAATCACACATGCAGTTTCAGGGGGATCATTGTCACACATGGTTTCATTGACATCATTATCATGCATAGTTTTGGTGACATAATTATCACACATACAGTTTCAGTGACATCATTATCACATATACATAGTTTTAGTGACATAATTATCACACAGTTTCAGTGACATCATTCTCACACATACAGTTTCTGTGACATCATTATGACATGGTTTTGGTGACATCATCACAACACATACTATCAATGACATATTTATCAGACATAGTTTCAGTGACATCATTATCAGACATAGTTTCAGTGACAACATTACCACACAAAGTTTCGGTGACATCATTACAACACATAGTTTCAGTGACATTATTACCACACATACAGTTTCAGTGACATTATTACCACACATACAGTTTCAGTGACATCATTACCACACATATTTTCAGTGACATTATTACCACACACAGTTTCAGTGACATCATTACCACACACAGTTTCAGTGACATCATTACCACATACAGTTTCAGTGACATTATTACCCCACATACATTTTCATTGATATCATTACCACACATAAAGCTTCAGTGACATTATTACCACACATACAGTTTCAGTGACAACATTACCACACATAATTTCTGTGACATCATTACTACACAGTTTCAGTGACATCATTACCACACATACAGTTTCAGTGACATTCATAACCACATAGTTTTGGTGACATCAATACCACACACTTTTAGTGACATCAGTATCATACATACACAGTTTCAGTGACATTCATAACCACATAGTTTTGGTGACATCAATACCACACACTTTTAGTGACATCAGTATCATACATACACAGTTTCAGTGACATCATTATCACATATTTAGTTACATCCATGAATGAATCATTTTCTTGATAACTTAATGAATTTCACAATTTTTGCACAAAAAGCCTTCATTTAAATGGTTCTTCTGGAAAAATTATGGCATTTTTTTTACTTTAGGACAATTCTTTAAGTGCCTGTGACTGGAACTTTCACAGTATAACTATTGCCCATCTAAGAACTAATTGGATGAAAGTTAAAAAGGGTTGTGCATAAAAAAAACATGTTACAAATGAATTTGACTTTAAAACACTTCTCAAGCCCTTAATACCCATCAACTACAAAAAGATGAACTTGTGCCCTTGAAAATACATGCATATTAAATCTACCCAATCTACCAAGATTTTATATTCGTCATTAATATTCACTATGGGAGGTTGTTATTCTTGAAAATAACTATATCTGCGACTGACAAGACAACAATTGGGCATAATTCAAACAATTACTCTTTTTTATTCTTAGATGTCAAATAGTTTTTTCCTTCAGTAAACATCAGCTTAAAACTGACAATCTACAATTTAGCAGCTGGTCAGTAGTGGTCAACAGCAGAGCTGTTGTGGTAAACGATAAATAATTACATTATATGTACATAGTGTCAAAGAATTAGAATCTGTATTGATTATGACAATACAAACAACTGTTGACACATCATTTCATATGTATGATATATGATATACATAAACCCAGTAATTACTTCACAAAGTTACTAAATATAATGACACTGGCCCTAAGTTGAGCATTTGTCACCCACTTATACATAGCTTGGTAACCAGCTGGCTTTATTGATGTGAAATTGGTGCATCCATTACAGCAGTGATATGAAATATACGTGTAAACTAATAATCAATGTAACTGATCTATTTGTTATGCTGATAAAAACTGCTGCTCGGTGTCAAATTAACCTTTAATCCTGGCGGAAAACATAGGAACATTGTAACAAATGATAGAGTTGACAGTTCATATTTTAACTATCCAATGATGTAGTGATCGATTTTATTGACAAGCACATAAATGTTTAAAAGTTAAAATTCATTTTGCATGTACACAATAAGAAATGCAAAACTATATAACCTATTATTTTGCATGCATACACATCATATTTTTCAAATGTATATACAGCAATATATGACTAATTTCTCACTTACATAAAAACATCTTAATGACATACCCCTCAGACTTGTGTACATAATGACACTAATACACTAATACGCCAACAAGAGGCCCAGCAGTCCTTTACTCTCTCACCTGGCTTTGGTCAACTCTGCAACTACATGCATAAATGCTACTGATAATTTCTGTTTGTTTAGGTGACCTTGACCCCATGACCTTGAGACTTTGTCACATTGATCCTTGAGTAATCCTTGACAACCTTCTTATATATCTTTGATATATCATTTACATCAATCTTATCTAATTTTAATCTTATTTAAATCAATTTTAATATTCAATACTCTATCAACTGTAATTTAAAAAGAAATTTGTATTTCATTTTAACTTATTTCATTTAGGGCATATTTATGCACAGATTTGGACGTCACACATGCTGAAGATATGGACTTTACAATAACCAGCGCTCTACAATGCGACCAAATCACTCGCAAATGCGACCATTTTTTTTAGATTTTTGGCCAGTGTTTATCCTCATTCAGTCACCACATTGTGACCAATTTTTTCCCGGAACCAGAAATCAAAAGTTTGTCCGTTTTCACAGTGAAATTACATTATCGAAATCATGGTCTGTTACCACTTTACAACAAGCAATTTGGTTATTCAGTGTCAATAAACTAGAACATCTAACTCGCGTGGATTACTGTATAAAAACATGTTGTAGTGCTCTCATGTTTTGACTAGAAATTTTCCTGACCGTACACGATGACATTTTCTTTTCTCGGTCGATTTCAACATAAGTATCATTAGACACTACTAAGTTTAACTGATCTCGGTTAAAGGAATACTGGAACCGAGTTATGGCTAGTGTTTGACTAGGCCGAATTTTCTGCCCTGATTTCGATTTCAATTTAAGCGATTTTTAAGTGGTAAAATTGGGGCAGAAAGTTCGGCCTAGTGTTAGACGTGGAGGGCAGTTTGGCTCTCGATTTTAATTTACAGATAAAATTTCCAGTTCCGACTGTGGTTAATTCCTTTGGGGATTCTATCGTGGCCGTTTTATCGTGGGGCAACACAATAAAATGGTCGCGACAGAATCCCCAAAGGGATTAACCACAGTCGGAACTGGAAATTTTATCTGTAAATTAAAATCGAGAGCCAAACACCCGATTGTCGGACAAACACCTATAAATTAAAGAACTTTATAGGTGTTTGTCTGACAATCAAGTCACAGGTGTTGGACTCAAGATTTTAACTTACAGACAAAATTTACAATTCTTGTGGGCAGTCTCTGTTTTGTAAATTCTGTCGAAAACAAACTGGCGCTAAAAATTTAAAAACAAAGTTTAAGGTTGCCTCAGTATTAGAGCAACAAATTTGAAAAATATAGGCATATAAACACTCCTAGATTGATAAAAAATGCACAAAAAGGTCAACATGCAGTTAATAACCTTGTTTTAAATGGATTGAAACAATAAAATGTTACATAAACATAGAAAATTAATATTTTATTTCATTTCTATATTTTCATCAAGGGGATTTTTTTAAGAACACATGAACACACACACACATATTATTGGCAATTAAGTTCCTGGCTGGCTAGTAAAATTTCTGGTTCACTGGCCAAATGAAGAGTGAATTTTTTTAGTGTTGTAGAGCCCTGATAACATATACTAAATAGGACAGTAATTTGTCCAATGGTCCATGAGAAGATTTTAGTTGTACCACATTCAGATTCTTGTTGGCCCCTTCCCCTATGCCTATGGGTACTAGGCCTATTTATCCACTAACTTTTTGCAACTTCACATCGGAATACAGCCTACAAAACTTGGATGAAATTGGCAGATTGGTTTATGGTCCGAAGCAAAGATTGGTATAAATTGACATAAATACCAATATTTTCTGTTTACTTAGTTACTGTGACCTTCACCTTTGAACACATGACCTTGTACCTTTGTCTCAATGATACTTAGCTAATTCCAAACAGCTTCCTCATTTATCTTTGTATACAAAACATCAATCACTTTTAATTAATAAGTCATTTGTATAAAACCATACGTAGTGACCTATATCATTATATGTGCCCACTAATGACTCATTTCAGTATGAATTTTATTTATTTTACATCAATTTACAAGCATTATGTCTATCATTGCCTTTGATGTTTGTGTGAGTGGGTGCTAGTGAGAGGAAATTGGAGTACCCAGAGAAAAACCAGATATCCAAGCTGACAACCATAATTCCATTTCCACACACTTCCCTGTCCAATGGGAGAATGGAATCTGGATTGAATTTAAGAGAAATATGAGTGTGATATCAACTGTGGTACTCTCAAACATGTTCAAATTTTCAGAATATCTCAGAATATCTTAACACTCTAGATGCATATCCAATTCTCTAGATCACAAAATGTTGACAGATTCAAAAATCAAGAATCTGGTCACAAAATTGTTTTGACATTTACATTGGTAAATTGGGAATTCTACTGGGAAGATGCATAAAATATATAAACATGGAGACAGTTATGACTAATGTTTACACATTTCAATCATTAATAATTCACTACACACTTTTACTATTTAGACTTTTGATCTCTCCCTGAAATGCTATCATCAGCTGTAGATATGGATTTCTACATAATATTCTACAGTAAAACATCATTTATATGTCACGATCTCATCTTTATTTACAATAACATGAGGGCAATAAAAATGATGACTTATAAATATGACATTGTAAGCTCCTCTGTTAAGAAGTTTTATAGGGGAAATATCACGCAAATATACATAAATGTTACAAAATATACAATAAACACATCTAGAACCACTCATTTGAGAATGAAATAGATTGCATTGTGAAACTAAAGTAAAGAAGAGACTGAATAATGACTTTATAACTTTTCAAACAGCTATAACAGATGTGAATTTTCAAAAAATTGCTACATTTTAGATATATATGCAACATTTTAGATATATATGCAACATTTTAGATATATATGCTACATTTTAGATATATATGCTACATTTTAGATATATAGGCAATACATATCTCATGTCCAATTTTACATTTTTTAATTTGAATTTTGATTTACATAATACTAAACAATATTTACGGCCTGAAAGGTCTGAAGGGGGCATGTTGTGTTTGGATCATCCATCTGTCTGTCTGTCCATAATTCAGTCAGGCTTACATATCATTCAAGTTTGGATTGTGATACAGTAACCAAACTTGGACTGTAGGTTCATTTAAGGGTTGCTCACATTTCAATGACATCACATGCCCCTGGGGTTGGTGTGGGGTCAAAATGTAGGACATTGCAATATTTCAAAATTTGGATTGTGATACAGTAACTAAACTTTGACTGCAAGTTCATCTAAGGGTTACTTACACTTCACCGACATCACATCCTAATGTTTTTTTCAAATTTAAAAATATGATCAAAGTTCACTCACTAACCCATAATATAAAATAAGCTCATAATTAGGGTGATAATACCCTAATTTGAAGTTATACTGACTTTAAGGAAAGTATTTATGGCCATTTGAAGGATATGACCACCAAAGAACCAATGAACTCTAGTCTGGTTCAAAATGCCTTGTTGGATTAAGCGGAGGATTTTTAGCTTGATACCAATGACAAAATGGATGCCAAGTGTTGGGATAACCTCTCAGGGCACTTCAGTCCAGGTGAACTAAAAGGCTGCTGCAGGAAAATTGATAGTGTGTGCTTACCGTTCCTAACGGACACAGTGACACTAGTACCAGCTAGGTTTTGTCCATGTTCCAGAAGTCCAACATAAACGAGACATGTTGCAAATATTTTCATGTTGAATATTAAAGAGATTCATTTTCTATTCTGAAAATTAATTATTTTTTGTAGTTGATCAGTTTCAGAGCCATCATTAGAAAATAAAAACCATAAATTGAGTTTTTTGCTTTTGTCTCCAATGATAATACTGTTGAATCATGGGAAGAAACCCAACTCGGAGCAGGTGCCAGTGTGTATACGGGCTGACACCTTACCATGCATGGAACTAACTGTACTCACTGGTCTGTTCCAGTGAATGGTTCTACTATAGATATGTAAATTTGGTACTGACCATCTGACTGCTTAAAAGACAACGTTACCACTGTAAATTTGGTACTGACCATCTGACTGCTTAAAGATGTCTTTTGTTATGACAGTATTGCTTTTGACTTGTTACTATTACAACTGTACTGCTATATTTGGCAACAAATACATGTACAAATTCACTACTATAGATCTGTTACTATGACAACTTCACATAAAGAACACTTGTTACTATGGCAACTTCACTGCTGTAAATATTCTCCCAAACAAAAAGTATTGATGTTCTGGTAACTTGTTTTGCTGGTCCAGATAAAATTTCGAAGCAATTTAGGAGTCAATTGGAGCAGTTACAATATCTGTTTTAGAGTAATTAATCATGTTACCATTCACTACCATTAACATTGACATATAGGTTTTCTTCATCAATAAACATGATGCATTGGCCGTTGGTTTAAGTGTTTTATATGTAGGTTGGCATAAACACACATTGTCCTGTAAATTACTTTTATAAGATCTATGATCTATTGCAGAATAACCAAGTCTCTCTTTTACTCTGATATACACCACAATAAACAGTGCATATGTGCGGGGATTATTTCCTTCTATGCTTAATAACTCAACATTTTTTCCATTACATAGTGGCAGCCAATTTTTTATGACATCAAAGAAAAAACACGGTTAAATTTCCTGAGAAAAACTTACCAATATTAGGAACCAGTGAGGCTCAAATCTATCGTATACTGAAAGAGGTTCAAACTGTGCTAAGAGAGGCAAAAACTGATTGAGGCTCAAACCTGTTCTGACACTAAATTTTGAGTTGATCGAGGCTCAGATTAAAACCTCAGCTAACTATAAGGCTCAACCAGTTCAAATTTGTTCTAATTGATTTTGAGGCTCAAATTCATGCTGACTGAAGCTAAGACTCAACCCTGTGCTGACACTTAACCTATGCAGACTGAAACTCAAGCTAAACCTAAGCTGACAGAGACTAAACTTATGCTGATAGAGTAAACCTATGATGAAGCTATGCTGGCTGTGACTAAAATCTATGTTGACTGAGACTCAAAAATATGCTGATTTGACCTATGTTGACTGAGACTAAACTTATGCTAAAAGAGACTAAACTTATGCTAACAGAGACTAAACCGATGTTGACTGACCTATGTTGACTGAGGCTAAACCTATGTTGACTAAGGCTCAAATCTTTGTTCGCAGAGAGTAAACCTATGCTGACAGAGATTAAACTTATGCCAACAGAGACTAAACCTATGTTGACTGAGGTTCAAACCTGTTGACAGAGGCTAAACCTATGCTGATTGACCTATGTTGACAGAAGCTAACCCTATGTTGTCTAAGACTCAACCGTATGTTGAGAGACTAAACTTATGTTGACTGACCTTTGATGACTAAGGCTCAAACCTATGCTGACAGACAGTAAAACTATGCTGACAGAGACTAAATTCATGCTAACAGAGACTAAACCTAAGTTGACTGAGGTTCAAACCTATGTTGACTGAAGCTCAAACCTATGTTGACTGACCTATGTTGACTGAGGCTAAACCTATGCTGACTGAAGCTCAAACCTATGTTGACTGACCTATGTTGACTGAGGCTAAACCTATGCTGACTGAGGCTCAAACTAATGCTGACTCAGGCTAAACCTATGTTGACTGCTCACTATGTAAAACCGCTCACAATTTTTTTACAACATACCACTTGGGTCGACCTGACAATTTGGCCCTATTGACTTTTTTGTAGATCTTTGCGCGCTGAACATTTTCACTTCTTTCTCTTTCTCTCTATTATACTCTACAAGATAATAAGACAAAACTGTTAAAAACATGAAAAATCCACTAAAAGGGAAAAAACTCTCAAAAGGGCCGACTTACAATTTCAGCCCTTTTGAATTTTTGTAGATCTTTGCATGCTAAACAATTTTGCTTCTTTCACTTTTACTCTACCTATTATACTTTTCAAGATAATGTCAAAAAACATGAAAAATCCACTTAAAAGGGGAAATAACTCCAATCAGAGGCAATCTGACAATTTCTGCCCTAATGACTTTTTTGTAGATCATTGCATGCTGAACACTTTTGCTCTTTCACTTTTACTTGACCTACTATATTTTTCAAGTTAATGTCAAAAAACATTAAAAAACATGAAAAACCCACAAAAAAGGTTAAATAACTCACATATAGGTGCACCTGATCCATTTCATTAAAATAAAATGTTAGTAGATTTTTGCAAGCCACTCATTTTAAGGTAACAGTTTTTTCTCTAGCTTTAATAAGTTTAGAGACACGTGTACTAAATAAAAAAAAAATCTGCTGACTCATTCATTATATAGTTAGCCATGGCAGCCATGTTTGGTCCTAGCCCCTTTTCATCCACAAACTGTATGTGGCTTTACATGGTTATACTTCCTGTCAAGTTTGATTCAAATTGGTCCAAAAGTCAAAAATGTTGTAATTTTATATTTCATTTTATATTTTCTTATATTTTCCATTTACTTAGGTACCTGTGACCTTGACCCCATGACCTTGCAATTTTGTCAAATGATCCTTAGATCATTCCTAACAACTTTTTCTTATGTATCTTTGTATACAAAAAGTCGATCAGTTTTGAGTTATTAAGCAATTTGTGATACAAATATACCCTGTGTTACTGAAGCGCCCCCTTGTGGCTTGTTTATTGATAGATTTCATTTTTGTTCGCAAACTTTGTAGATATTGACTTAACAATCATGCATACAAAATTTGAAACTCATCTGATCATTGGTTCATGAGAAGAGGATTTTTAAAGAAGTACCAAGTTTTGGTATTTTATGGCTCCTTTTGGGGCCCTTATTCATTCGCAAACTTTATGCGGCTTCACATGGGGATGTTTTATACTTAGTTTGGTTAAAATTGGCCCACTGGTTCTTGAGAACAAGATGTTTAAATGCAAAAATTAACAGACAGAGAACGACGGACGACAGATATTTGGCTAAAGCAATAACTCACTTGGCATTTCGGGCCAGATGGGCTAAACAAGAGATCCCAGAAGGATCTTGGCACCCACCATGGAATTTTCTATGTCTGATCTATGACATTCTGTTCTTTTCTCTTATTTTGTGTCTCAACATCGAATTTGAACTTAAATCCATATTTCTGTGAAATACTTCTTTCACAAGTTTATAGCAAAACTGAATTTGGAACTGCACATATTATATCTTCAAACAGAATGGATTTCAACATGGCCGACAAGTGTCCATCTTGGATTTTGATCTCTCTGAAAATGTAATATGCATATCTGACCTCAGGGGGAACCTCCATAATCAATTTCGAAAAGATTCCTTCAGTACATTCTGAGAAATACATACTGCCATTGTCAAAATCCAAGATGGCCACCTGTCAGCCATGTTGGAATCCAATCTTTCTGAAAAAGTCATATGCACAACTAGACCTCACAGGAAACCTTCATGTCCAATTTAAAAGAGATCCCTTCAATTTTTTTCTGAGAAATAGCAATAACAAACGTCCTATGGTCAAAATCCAAGATGGAATAAATTTTGGATTTACAAGTAAGAACAGGTAAGACCAAGTCAATGAGTTTTATTCAGCATCTGGGACCTCTCACATTTTGCATTGTGAGTACAGATATATAATGACATCTGATATAACTAATCCA
The DNA here is from genome assembly GCA_030159075.1 of Atrina japonica. Classification (NCBI taxonomy): domain Eukaryota; kingdom Metazoa; phylum Mollusca; class Bivalvia; order Pterioida; family Pinnidae; genus Atrina; species Atrina japonica. Next base: position 1,087,659 of record BROG01000014.1, read on the forward strand.
CCTTTATACGTGTCGTAGGAATTGTTATCCGGTGAAAGATTTACAAATATGTCTGCTGTGTGGGGAGATGAAGTGGGAATGTTTCAAAACATTTTTTTTTCAATAAGATTTTTTTTTCATTGAAAGTTCAAAAGCTTTTTATGATCCTCATTCAGCTTTAAGGGGAACCTTGGTATCAAATTTAAATGAGATCCCATCATTCCTTTCTGACGAATAGCGGTAACAAACATCCACTGGTCAAAATCGAAGATGGCCGCCTGTTGGCCATGTTGGTTTCTGATCTCTCTGAAAATATAATATGCACAACTAGACCTCAAGAGGAAGTTTCATGTCAAATTTCAAGGAATTATCCAAATTTCCAATTAGTTGACCAAAAAACAGGTTTACTTGATAATAAGATATTGATCTACAAGATAACAATCTATGTGTGAGAACCTTTAAAACAGGAAGTGGACTATACTACAATACAATTTTAATTTTTCTTGTGGTCAGTAAATCCAATATATTAAAATCTCTAGCAATGGCTAGTACTTTAAATCCAGGAAGACTTTAGAACAGCAATACAGCTTTTATTTTTCTTGTGGTAACAGTACATCCAATATATTAACATCTCTAGCAATGGGTAGAACTTTAAACCCTGGAGACAATAGTAAAGAAATACAGCTTTTATTTTTCTTGTGGTAACAGTACATCCAATATATTAACATCTCTAGCAATGGGTAAAACTTTAAACCCTGGAGACAATAGTAAAGCAATACAGCTTTTATTTTTCTTGTGGTAACAGTACATCCAATATATTAACATCTCTAGCAATGGGTAGAACTTTAAACCCTGGAGACAATAGTATAGCAATACAGCTTTCATTTTTCTTGTGGTAACAGTACATCCAATATATTAACATCTCTAGCAATGGGTAGAACTTTAAACCCTGGAGACAATAGTAAAGCAATACAGCTTTTATTTTTCTTGTGGTAACAGTACATCCAATATATTAACATCTCTAGCAATGGGTAGAACTTTAAACCCTGGAGACAATAGTAAAGCAATACAGCTTTTATTTTTCTTGTGGTAACAGTACATCCAATGTTTAAAAATCTCTAGCAATGACTGGTACTACTGCAGTTCAGCAATTCAGCTTTTATACACACAGACCATTACAGACTGGTCTCATGCACAAATCAAAGTATTGAAAGTACTGAAAGTACTGAAATTGGTTGTTATTTTGGCAAACTACTTCTTTCTAACATATGAAATGAAAATAAATCAAAATAATGTAGATCTTAAAACAAAAACAAAAAACTTCAATTTCTAGTCTCTAAGTAAATTCAAAATTAACATTCTAAATTTTATTTGTTGTATCTTCTGCACCAAATTTAAATATTGCATTAATACTCATTTCAAAATAAAACGTAAGCATTTATGGTGCCTAATAAAATTTAAATCAAACATGGCACTGGGAACAAGTAAAATAAATTTTCATAGCGAAAAATGGCTGTGATTTAAAGCATATTTTAGGGCTTGTAATACGGAATGTAAACAATCCTATTTAGGACTATTACCGTGGTACATGAATTCTATCTTGTATTAATTAATATAAATAACTGTACAGGGTGAACCAGACAGTTTACCCCATATTTATTGTTAAATAAATAATTTTTCATCAACATAATTTAGGCGACTTTAGTCGCAATGTAGCAAAAACGATCTATCACCCATTTCACTTATAGACATTAACGTTTTAGGCAATGGATATAGCGGTTTTTTGGGGGTTTTTTTTGTTGTTGTAGACGTCGTTTCTGTTTGAAATCCATTATGAACAGACCAATTACACAAAAGGTTTATGTTTATACATCCCAATCTAATTGTGATTAACTTCAAAAGTTGTGTAAACACCCGACAATGGACATGGTGATTTCCCCCAACTTCCGCGGAGACGAGAACTGGAAATTGTAACATTCAATGTCAATACATACAGTATACAAGTGACCGTCCGCTGAAATTGAGCTGACACTGGTTATGTAAGGCATGTGGACACCACATAGGGTGTATAAATAAAGGGAATGTGCACGGGTATCTCATTAAGGCAGGTTATGTATAGCGATTAGTTGACAAACATGTTAATTTGATAGTTTTCAAAATGGACAGTAACTTTCATAGGCCATTTGCATAACAAGCACCTCCTACTCAATGCTATCTATCATCTCTATTCTGCTTTTATTTTCATTTTTCCATGGACTAGAAAACATACATATTCTTAAGAGTTCAGCACAAGTGAATTTTCGTGATTGCAGACGGAATTGGCAATCTGAAATGTAAGTTTCTGAAAAATCTTGTAAAAAATTCAACACGTACAAAATTGTTTATCTTAAATGTGTTATAAACTTCATTTCTTACTTTACTGACAACTTTTCTTCATGTAATTTGCATTGTTTTTTGTGTTTAACTCTCATTCTTGCATGGGAGGTAGCCTACAGCACACCCTGCTTACACAATATTGAAAGAGAGTGATACTCTGCAACCTTAGAGACAGGAAGAGGGCACATGTGCAGACCACTTTCACAAACCGAAAGTCAGTAGACGATAATATTACATATGCATTATTCTGGCCTTGTAATGGCATCGGAAGTCATTTTAATCGAAAATAACGTTCAGACATATTAAATTATGTTCCGTAATGCTTTCTTCAATTACTTAACACACGTATCATAGTTTATAATTAATAGTATAATTTCACTATGTAAAACCGCTCACAATTTTTTTTACAGTGATAATATAAATTTATTTCATTTTTCCTTGCCTCTTTAAATAGATAACTGATATTGTATGGCAGACTAATGAAGGCATCATTATGGGTGTGTATCATTAAATATTCTTTACCTGAACTATGTGTTTTAGCTTTCATTTAATGAAACTGGTAAAAAACTGAATTCACTAAATCGTGAAATGGAATTGAGGCAAATTTGAAACAGATAAACACTGGCCCTATAGGGGGTACAATGAACTTGATGTTAAAAAGCATCCATAAAATGAATCACACACTTTCCAATCAATAGTAATAATGTTCCCATAGGAAACTGTTACAGTCACAATATGACTCCTTTAAGACCATCTTCTATTCAATTATATATCAAGAGTGTGGCTATTATCTGTAGCTACCCACTTCATATTCTTCTCATCTATCACTCACAACCATTAATTCTGTCCCGCGAGAAAATATGTCAAAGTACAAGATACATCAGGATAATTTCAATCACACATTTGACATGATCTAATAAAACATGAGAAGAAATTCGGCCAGACTCAACAATGTAAACATGACCTGCAGCCTAATTACCACATCTCTGGACATCAGCTGATTTCTATATGTTTCATATCACTATGTATATAAAGGTAGTCTGTATTTTACAAAAGCAAAATGTCTAATTATGTGTATATAACATGATTCCCCATGAAGATTTATATATATATGTGTGTGTGTGTGTGTGTATGTATGTATGTATATATGTATATATATGCAAATATATATGAATGAGTAGAAAAGACAGGAGTATATCCAAATTGAATAAATCTTTTCTCAAAAAGTATCAATATGGATATTTATCTTTCAAAAGGCATTCATCTAATTCTATTAATCTTCTACAATTGCTGTTTGTTGCTTGTCTCACAAGAATTGCTGTTTGTTGCATGTCTCACAAGAATTGCTGTTTGTTACTAGTCTCACTGAATTTGCTGTTGGTTGCATGGCTCACAAAAATTGCTGTTTGTTTCTTGTCTCACTGGAATTGCTGTTTGTTGCTTGTCTCACAAGAATTGCTGTTTGTTACTAGTCTCACTGAATTTGCTGTTGGTTGCATGGCTCACAAAAATTGCTTTTTGTTGCTTGTCTCACTGGAATTGCTGTTTGTTGCATGTCTCACAAGAGTTGCTGTTTGTTGCTTGTCTCGCAAGAATTGCTGTTTGTTTCTTGTCTCACTGGAATTGCTGTTGGTTGCATTTCTCACAAGAATTGCTGTTTGTGTCTTGTCTCACAAGAATTGCTGTTTGTTACTTGTCTCACAAAGTTCTGCTGTTTGTTGCTTGTCTCACTGGAATTGCTGTTTGTTGCTTGTCTCACTCAAATTGCTGTTTGTTGCTTGTCTCACTCAAATTGCTGTTTGTTGCTTGTCTCACTCAAATTGCTGTTTGTTGCTTGTCTCACTGGAATTGCTGTTTGTTGCTTGTCTCAATGGAATTACTGTTTGTTGCTTGTCTCACAAAGTTCTGCTGTTTGTGATATGCCTTGCTGGAATTACTGATTTTTATTTCAATGGTGTTTTACGCCACACTCAAAAATTCTTCATTTCTATAATGGTGGACAGTTTTTAATTGTAGAGGAGAGAACCCAGTTCAAATGTACCCTTATGACATTCCACAACTAAACTAGCATACTTTCTCACAAATATCAGCTTAGGCTGCAGTCGGTCTCAGATCTGCAACGTCCAAAAAAATCAACTTACATCTACCAGTGACAAAACACAATCAAATTTCATAACAGAGTTTTTGAAATTCACCAGTCTTACCAGAAAAACCAGTAAATTTTATAAAAGTCCGGTGAAATCTATCTGATAACTGGTCCAAATGACCAGTAATTTTCCATTTCTTTTAATTTGTGTATATATACAGACCAGTAAAAAAAATTCTTTGACCAGTGGAATTCATTTTTTCACTGGTCCGGTTAACCAGTAATTTTCTTTTCATTTCAAAATGTCCAACATAAATCACAAAATTAAACAGACCCTTTCATCTTGTTTAATTAGTTACAGCTAAATGAAAATTAGCTCTAGATCTTGTGGGTTTTAATGGGACATCTGAATGTTATTATATAAAAAGATGTGTTTGTGAAATACAAATGCTTCTGGTCCCAACAAATTTTGCAATGTCCTATATCTTGACCCCACCCAACCCCCAGGGGCATGCGATGTGAGTGAAGTGTGAGCAAAAATTAGATGAAATTACAGTCTAAGTTTAGTTACTGAAACCCAATCCAAACTTGAAATATTGCACTTTATATGTAAGCGGGATGGAATTACGAACAGACAAACAAACAGATGGACGATCCAAACACTAGATACCCCCAGTCAGACCTTTCAGGCCGGATGCATAAAAACCAAATTTTACAAAACTTACCCTTGGAATCATTAAGATGTAAAGCTTTAAGGTACTTAAGTCCAACAACATCATCAAACTCCTTCAACATGGCATCAACCCCATCCTCTGTAGACAGATTGTGACCTGATCAAAAACAGCAATATCATAGTATCATTTACAGAGATAATTAACAACTTTAATGGTTTAACAATAACCTTTGATCATTTGATCTCAAAGGGGTCATCTACTACTAATAAACAATACACATTAGAGGTGCGATGGTTCAGTTAAAAACCGAAGAACCGACCCGTTCATGTTGAATTGATCGGTCCGGTTCTCATATTCAAGATTTTGGTTCGGTTCAAATATTATTATTCAATAAGGTCCTTCTAATGACCCAAACGACACGAAGCGTCGTGCGAACTTAAAGCGGACAACAATACTTCTAATTAAAAAAAGTAATATTCTTTATCAGAATATAAAATAATCTATAAATGATAAATACAGATATAATTTGAATGTAGATGTGATAATATATCCAGCCTGTAAATAACTTGCAGCTAATTTATAACATTGTGTCTGTTAGGTGTTTAGTGCTATCAGTATAAATTGCAAATGGTGGCTAATATAAAGCTATTCTTTCGTGTTGTTAGAAAGTTGTTATATCTCACTCACTACGATCACTTCATTCCTTGAAAGAAGGGGGTGGGAACAGAAAGGGCTTGAGTAATTCGAGTTACTTTTGTGTTGGATTATTTCCAACTGAAACCAGATGCCGATGACAAATGTGGCAATGCATAATCATTAATCAACAGTAAATAGGCAAGTCTTTCAAATAATAAACATAACAATTTGACATGCAGCGTCTATTCTGTAGTGTTTACACACCTATGGAGTAACTCTACTGCAGAAAGGCCAAGTTTTTGACAGTTGATCCGTTAACCTCAGCCTGCGGTATTCTATACCTAGGGCCAGTGATTTTCCGTGATTACAGAATCGCGGACAGAATAGCGGAATCAGCAATCTGAAACGGAATTTGCGTTTTTGAAAAATCATTAAAAAATCTAACATGAGATAGAATTTATTAAATTGTGAACTTGTGTGCTATTTCCGTGTGTTATAAAGTTCAATTCTTTGTTTATTTAAAATATTTCATCACATAATTTTACATCAATTACTATTTTATCCCGTAGATGTATTGCCTACATTTACACATCGAAAGATAAAGGCATTCATTTCCATTGTCGTAACATCAGTACTGACTGGCATCTGCCAATCGGGTGTCTTCTAAAACAAAAATAGCTTTAATTTGATATCTTGAAATAGGTTTCCATAATGTATATTTCAATTTCTGAATGTATATACACCAATTTTTATGATTTATCGTAAAAATTCACAATGTACAATCCACCCTAACTTTTTACGATATACCGCTCCATTGACAGCCGGTTTTTGTTACCAGCACAAACACGTGTTCACACCTTGGCATTTTTTACAGTGAGCTACGATGGCTGAAGACACATGTATGTAAAAAGAGAAGACTTCCTCCCATTTAAAAAATAAATACATCAGCACGGGTTGATAGTTTCCATGGAATCTTTGTGAGGATGGTGACGTTTAATCTTGCAAAAGCTTTCAGCATAGTATAGATTACACTAGTGTTGATACAATAAATAAATGACTAAAAATTAAATACATGTACATGTAGATCTACTTAGTTTATTTAAAGTAAAAAAACACCAATTAAAACATCACAGACTTGTTCTAAGTTAGGTGATAAATTCAAGCAAAAATAAGTTATTTTTTAGAAATTACCTGTACAATTTTCCAACAAAACTTGTTACCTACATGTATATGAGTATATGCCTACAGACTTACAAATTATTTATCAAATGTTTTAAAATCATAAAAACATAGAGTGTTATATATACATGTATATGTTTCATTTAATTCCCTATTTAAATCTATCATTAAACTGGTGTGGCAGAATATTGAAAATATGATTATGAGTCTGTATTGTTAAATATTTTTCATCTAAAGTATGTTTTAGTTCTTTTTCTTATGAAAACGAAAAAAAACCAGAATTCACTAAAACTGAAAACAGAATTGAAGCAAATCTAAAATGGAAAATCACTGGCCTATATACCCTCTCGTAAATATTTTTTTCCAAAATGTAATTCCAAAGAAGTAAGGATTAAACAAGATGTCAAGAGTAAAATTTGTTAGTGAATTAAACATAGCAATACAGCATATTTCTCTTACAAAGTAAATGGAGAGAATATTTTGAATGCAAGTGTTCCATATAAGCAAATTACAATGTATTTCTGTATCATTGATCAATAGCTTGTTAGAAATGCTACTGTGCCATGCACAGATTTATCTTAAAGATATATAATTTCACAATATAGTGTAAGGTAGGCTACAAATATGAACTAGAACCCACATACTGCTGTGTTGAATGGCAGGGTCTCATATTTGGGTTAAAGATATGTGCCAATCGACTGACATCCATTCTAGAATGTGTTCATGCTTCTGTGGTTGCACTTGGAGTCCAAGAGTCAGTTTTTAGATGAGCCGAACCGAAAAAAAACGAGAACCAAAACAGAAAAATACGAACCAAACTGAACAGAAAAAATCCTGAACCGTCCCACCCCTAATACACATACGATATATCATAACGATTTAGCAAAGAGTTCTAAATATATTGATAGGGCAACATGTGGTCTACCCACCAAATGAATGGCTGAAATGAACAAAGCAATATACCTACCTTTAAAAAGAAACCTAAATGAAAACTAGTTTGAAATGTACAGAACAGTTTTAAATGTTAGTGTATATAGTGAATAGTGAAGTCCAGAAACTTCTACAATGTGAGTAAAATCAATTTCTTGACTTTGATCTTTTGAAATTGTTTGACTGAAGGTAAAAGAGTGTACTGTTTGTGACTGTAGGTATTATATTGTACTGCAGTTTGTTCAGGTTTGACTGTAGGTACTATATTGTAAGGTTTGACTAGGTATTATAGCATAAGGTTTAACTATAGGTAATATATCTTAAGGTTTTATTGTAGGTACTATATCATAAGGTTTGACTGTAGGTACTATATTGTAAGGTTTGACTGTAGGTACTATATTGTAAGGTTTGACTGTAGGTACTATATTGTAAGGTTTGACTGTAGGTACTATATTGTAAGGTTTGACTGTAGGTACTATATTGTAAGGTTTTATTGTAGGTACTTTATCGTAAGGTTTAACTGTAGGTACTATATTGTAAGGTTTGACTCTAGGTAATATATCTTAAGGTTTTATTGTAGGTACTATATCATAAGGTTTGACTAGGTAATATAGCATAAGGTTTAACTCTAGGTAATATATCTTAAGGTTTTATTGTAGGTACTATATCATAAGGTTTGACTGTAGGTACTATATTGTAAGGTTTGACTGTAGGTACTATATTGTAAGGTTTGACTAGGTACTATATCATAAGGTTTAACTATAGGTAATATATCTTAAGGTTTTATTGTAGGTACTATATCATAAGGTTTGACTGTAGGTACTATATTGTAAGGTTTGATTGTAGGTATTATAATAAGGTTTGACTGTAGGTGGCCTGGCACTGCATATTACCGCGGTACTCAATGCAATTTCCTATTGTTAATAAATAAAATAAATTATCTTCATAAATGATATTCTTCGTGTGTTTTGTTGTTGTTTGTCTATCTTATGTCAAAAATCACAGTTATGGTGGTTTTTTATTGGAACAGACACACTTTCAATGTAGTGACGTTTCAATTTGTGGGTAAAAGGGCAGTATTCCTATTACCGCAGTATATTGAAAAATACTTGTATGGCAGTCCAGAATTGTATAAATTATATGATAATAAGTTTAACAACAAAGATAAAACAACAACAGGTTACACATAGATTAAATAACAAAAGAATAAAGTCAAAGCATGTGTGGATCCAGAGGGGGACCGAGGGGTCAGGACCCCCTGAGGTCAGGCAAAAATACTACTTTTTTCTTAAATTTAAATAAAATTTTGTATTAATCAATGGCTGGACCCCCCTGGAGAAATCAAACATCGCCTCAGGTGGATTGGACCCCCTGACCAAAATTTCTGGATCCGTGCCTGCAAAAACTATGCTTACTTTATGTCCTTCAAGAGATTCCATAGACTTATATTTTCTTGCATATCACGTGACTCATTTGTCTATATAAACAGAGAAATGCAGACGACCAGAATCATTGAGGACCAAACTATGAATTACGGTATTTCAAGAAAAAAGGGACATAGTGTTTAGAGGGTTTTATGAATATGGCGGACATAGGGTGCTTGATTTGATTAACGATTTCTTACCATGTTGTACATTGTTTATCAGTAGTGTTGCATCAGCAAGTAGGTTAGTCTTTCGTTGTTCCTTGTGAACGATGAACAGGGAAATTTAGGTCATGACATCAGCACTATTCGGAAAATTTGGATGCATTGGTAATAAGCATGCCGCAGTGATACGCAGTTGGAGTATAATATATTGTAAGGTTTGACTGTAGGCACTATACCGTAAGGTTTGACTATAGGTACTATGTCATAAGGTTTGACTGTAGGTATCATAGGTAAGGTTTGACTGTAGCATAAGTATTATAGAGAGTAAGGTTTGACTGTAGGTATTACAGAGTATAAGGTATGGCTGTAGGTATTATAGAGAGTAAGGTTTGACTGTAGGTATTACAGAGTATAAGGTATGGCTGTAGGTATTATAGAGTAAGGTTTGACTAGGTATTACAGAGTATAAGGTATGACTGTAGGTATTATAGAGAGTAAGGTTTGACTGTAGGTATTACAGAGTATAAGGTATGGCTGCAGGTATTATAGAGAGTAAGGTTTGACTTTTAGTATGGGTAAGGTTTCACTGTAGGTATTAGTGTATGGTTTGACTAGGTATTATTGAGTGTAAGATTTGACTGTAGGTATTACAGAGAGTAAAGTTTGACTATAGGTATTATAGAGAGTAAGGTTCGACTGTAGGTATTATATGTAAGATTTGACTGTAGGTATTATAGAGTAAGGTTTGACTGTAGGTATTATAGAGTAAGATTTGACTGTGGGTATTATATAGGGTAAGGTTTGACTGTGGGTATTATAGAGTAAGGTTTGACTATCGGTAATACAGAGTAAGGTTTGACTCTAGGTATTATAGTAAGGTTTGACTGTAGGTATTATAGAGTGTAAGGTTTGACTGTAGGTATTATAGAGTAAGGTTTGACTGTGGGTATTATAGAGTAAGGTTTGACTGTAGGTATTATAGAGTGTAAGGTTTGACTGTAGGTATTATATAGAGTAAGGTTTGACTGTGGGTATTATAGAGTAAGGTTTGACTGTGGGTATTATATAGAGTAAGGTTTGACTGTAGGTATTATATAGAGTAAGGTTTGACTGTGGGTATTATATAGAGTAAGGTTTGACTGTGGGTATTATATAGAGTAAGGTTTGACTGTTGGTATTATATAGAGTAAGGTTTGACTGTGGGTATTATAGAGTAAGGTTTGACTGGGTATTATATAGAGTAAGGTTTGACTGTAGGTATTATATAGAGTAAGGTTTGACTGTGGGTATTATATAGAGTAAGGTTTGACTGTAGGTATTATATAGAGTAAGGTTTGACTGTAGGTATTATATAGAGTAAGGTTTGACTGTGGGTATTATAGAGTAAGGTTTGACTGTGGGTATTATAGAGTAAGGTTTGACTGTGGGTATTATATAGAGTAAGGTTTGACTCTAGGTATTGTAGTAAGGTTTGACTGTAGGATAGAGTAAGGTTTGACTCTGTAATATAGATTGTAAGGTTTAACTGTAGACATACTAACCAGCAGCAAATGCATGACATGTATCTAAACAGACACCAATTCTGGATTTATCTTTTACTTGCTTTATTATTTCTCTCAATTCCTCAAATTTCCCTCCAACTGTATTTCCTTGACAACACATGTTTTCAAGCACTGAAAAGACAATGATTTCATAACAATACCATTTCTGAAAGAATTAACAAATACTTGAGGTAGCCATTTTATAAAAGGTCAATATTTGATGATAAGGTACTAGGATTATAATATTTTATGATAAGGTTTTTAGGGACCACATATCAAAGGGGAAATAAATCTTGGACATCAAAGTTGTCAATTACTTGTCAAAACACTCTAATATCCCAGTTAATCTGGTTTACAGATATATCAAATATAAGTCTTTGATATGAAATTTACTTTTTTCAGGGCTTATTTTATATCCTATTAAAAAATGTTTTACTGGAAAAGTTTATTTTGTGGTCGGACAAGTAAATGTTACTTCTAACTTATCCCATTTGACAAATCAATGAAATTGCTGTAGGCAAGATTATATTGTTTAAACACGAAATAATATCTTTAAATATTACACTTGATTTTAAGACAAGTCATCTTTGCATTCGGGCAACTAGATTTCAATACTACTTTTCCTGCAGGACAAGTGGAAATTTTCATGATTGTTAACCCTGCAGAATTTTCCAAGATTGCAGTGGAAATATTTAAATTTAACATACTTATTTACACAATGGATACCTTAATAATAAACAAAAGGAAAACAATCACCAACCCACATTGCTTAAAGTATCACTTAATTGTCACTAATGGTGTTTTTCAATTATGAAAGCAAATTCTGAAATTCTGAATACTTTGAAAAAGCAAATAGTCAACAGGTACCGTTTGTTTGATATGAATGCCCCTAGGATTGCAAAACGCTAATGAGAAAAATCATGAACAGGTTTCTACCAATCCCAATAAAATTAGATTTTCTAAACATATTATGGATCTTAATGCAATTCTATCAGATTTTGTGATAAAGCAAATTAGTACCACACAATGCAATGTCCATTTTGTCAGCACCCTGATTTTTTTTCTCTCTGCAACAAAAATGCTGATTACCAATTTTATTATGATTTATAGAGAAGATATTTGTTGAGGATATAAAAGTCTACAATGTTGCTGGTCAATATGATAATTTATTATAATGAGATACAACAAAATAGTTACGTGTCCAAAGTAATACTTTTAAAAATGGTGCTCTTTTTAGCTTCTGTATTTAACACTACGATTCAAATTTTTTTTAAACATTTACCACCATATACAACTGAGAACTTAGAGAGAAACAAGAGACCCAGTGGGCCTTAACGATCACCTGAGATTAGGTTAAATTTAGTCCAGTAGTTCTTGAGAAGAAGTCAAAAATGTCTCAAAGACAAAAATCATATATTTTCCATTTACTTAGGTACCTGTGACCTTGACCTTTGACCCCATGACCTTGAAATTTTGTCAAAATGATCCTTAGATAATTCCTAACAACTTTCTCATATATCTTTGTATACAAAAAGTAAACAATTTGTAATACAATTATACCCTACATTACTGAAGCACCTCCTAGTGGCTTGTTTATGGACAGATATCATTCGTTCATAAACTTTGTAAATATTAACTTTACAATTATGCAACCAAATTTTAAAGTCATCTGATCATTGGTTCATGAGAAGATGATTTTTAAAGTATACCAGGTTTTGGTCCTTTTTGGGAACCCTATGGGTCTTAGCCCCTTTTATGCGACTTCAAGTGCGGATGCTTTATGCCAAGTTTGGTTAATATTGGCCCACAAGTTCTTAAAAAGAAGTCAAAAATGTGTAAATGGTAATGACGCATGAAACAGACCCTGATTCTTTGGCTCAAGTGACCTAAAAATAATCAGTTTTTATTTGTGAAAAATGTTAAGAAATTTTTTTGATTAAAAAGTTAAAAACAATTGAACTTGTGGACATATAGTATGACACAGACAAAATCAATAACATCTCACCCTTCAGTATTGTTCAAACAGATCTAGAGGGCATAAACAGTATTGGTGTAAATATGCTAGATCCTAAAAAAAAAATGCATGTCTATGTACATCTATGCAGATCTATGTCAAGTCTGAAATAAATATATACTGCATTCTACAGAAGTTTTATGTCATTTCCGAATGGGCGCGTGCAGCTTGTTATCTATCTCCCTGTGGATGACAGGCCGATTATTTTGCACTGGTTATAAATATGGAGAGAAAAATATAATACAACATGGATTTTTATGTAAGATATACTATATATACCAGCAATAACATATTTGGTCTTCGAATGAGCCATATTTATACTTTCTGCAATTCTGTTCAAACTTTCCTCCACACTTATTTCTCCACATGTCGAACCTGAAAAGTGAAAATAGATAAGTATAATTATTCCTACTTTAACTCTGAATTACGGTAATGGCTTCTTTGAAATTCAATATGAGAAACTGAGGATTATTGTAAAACAAATTAGGGTGGTATTACAAGCTAACCTTAGATCAGAACATCTCACTTTATCAGTGTACTCATAACAATTAGGGTGGTATTACAAGCTAACCTTAGATCAGAACATCTCACTTTATCAGTGCACTCATAACAGTTAGGGTGGTATTACAAGCTAACCTTAGATCAGAACATCTCACTTTATTAGTGCACTCATAACGGTGTTATTACAAGCTAACCTTAGATCAGAACATCTCACTTTATTAGTGCACTCATCATAGTTAGGGTGGTTTTACAAGCTAACCTCAGATCAGAACATCACACTTTAGTAGTGCACTCATTACAGTTAGAGTAAATTTTCTAGAATATTAGAATCATTTTCTTACATTACATAATTTCACTGTTTTTACCCAAGCTAACATTTATGTTTTATTCTATGAGACCATTTTATGGAATGATAACACATAATACTCTTGCTATGAATGATAAAGATTTCCATAAGGCAATATAAGTATGTAGATAAAAGATTTCCATAAGGCAATATAAGTATGTAGATAAAAGATTTTCTGTTGCTTTAACTTCAGATGTAACGAAGGTCTCATTCATTGATATGATAGCTAGATATTTCCCTGGCATTACTAGTAGTATATTATCAAACTTTTGAAATTTCGTGTATAACTTTCATAAATTATTACTTATAATAAATTTTTTAATCTTTCATTGTTTGAGATACTAAAAATCAAGAATAATGGAGCAAGTGCACTTAATGGGAGACAACTCCTATAACACCACAGCTATCTTAAAATGTTTACCACAAAACAATCTTTTTAATAGATAAATCAAAGCCAAAACAGTCAAATTTGCAATAAATGACACCTCTGTATAAAGGGCACCTGCCTATAAAGGCCATTCAAAGATAACCTTTGTTAATTTTTTCTTTAATGAATGAAACTCTTTAAATTTGTCTGGGTTCTAATTTCGACATTGATTTTCTTTGTTCTTTTTTTTAATTTCATTTAATCCTTCAATGCCATGCATGTTAAACACAAACAAGGGTAAATCTAAACATCCTCTTTCTCATGACATAAAATCTTTTAAAAAATGCAATGGGAGCAGGCGAGTTATTATATTTTTTCTACCAGCATGCTCCAAAAACATACATTCAGTTATTGTCCATTGGGTTAAATTCAATAACACGATAAATGGATAAAATCACTCAAATGTCTGCTGTATAGGGAGATGAAGCGGGAATGTTTCAAAACATTTTTTTTCAACATATTTTTTTTTAATCAAAAGTCCTAAAGCTTTTTATGATCCTAGTTCAGCTTTAAAATCATTCGATAGATTAGTTTTCAAAACAAAGGTGTCAGAATACTCAGATCCAGAATAATTCATAAAATGATCAAAACACTCAAAATTTCAACTATTTTTACATATTTACAATTAAACAATATCAGTACCTGGGTGAAAATTAAAAAGTGTCAAACCAAGTTTTTCACATCTTTGAAGTTCATCCACAAGTGCATTCCTACTTTTCTGAAGTGTTTCTTCATTTGGTGAGCCACAATTCATCAGATATGAGCCATGTGGCAAAATAAGATGTGGTGGATACCCATTCGCCTGAAACACATTATACCAAGATCTGGCTGAAATCCATAGACTGGAATAAATTATAACAAGTTCTGGTGGAAATCCATAGACTGGAATACATTATAACAAATTCTGGTGGAAATCCATAGAATGGAATACATTACAACAAGTTCTGGTGGAAATCCATAGACTGGAATACATTACAACAAGTTCTGATGGAAATCCATAGACTGGAATACATTATAACAAGTTCTGATGGAAATCCATAGAATGGAATACATTATAACAAGTTCTGATGGAAATCCATAGAATGGAATACATTATAACAAATTCTGATGGAAATCCATAGACTGGAATACATTACAACAAGTTCTGATGGAAATCCATAGAATGGAATATATTATAACAAGTTCTGATGGAAATCCATAGAATGGAATACATTATAACAAGTTCTGATGGAAATCCATAGAATGGAATACATTATAACAAGTTCTGATGGAAATCCATAGAATGGAATACATTATAACAAGTTTTGGTGGAAATCCATAGAATGGAATACATTATAACAAGTTCTGGTGGAAATCCATAGACTGGAATACATTATAACAAGATCTGGCTGAAATCCATAGACTGGAATACATTATAACAAGTTCTGGTGGAAATCCATAGATTGGAATACATTATAACAAGTTCTGGTGGAAATCCATAGAATGGAATACATTTGTGTGAGTGACAATGTGAACATTTTAAATCATATGATGCTAATGACTACTGCACCAGAAAGAACCAAATTAACATTGAGATGTAATTTCAATGAATAAAAATTGTCTAAAAATTGTATTACTAGATGTCGTTTATCATTGACCAGTTATCGGTAGACACCCTCCCTGGAAAGACCACCTCCATTATGAGACCACATGCCTCTTTCGTTTAGGGTGGTCTTATAAGGGGGGACCACTGTATTAATTATGTAGTTGATTTCCATAAAACCATGAAACAAATATTCATCTATGCTGTACAAGGAAACCTTTACATCAGTCATGAAAATAAATTGGAACCTTGCCTGAAGACCACCTCCTTCACAAGGCCACTTCCAATTTAAGACCATATTTATTTAGCCACTTGAAAATAGCTCTAAAACGTAACTTAAGAGACTATAACGTGGTCTTAACAGCGAGGTTCTGCTGTATATTTCTCATAAGTTAAAATGTAAAAAGTTAAAAAAAATAAAACTTACAAACTCCAACAACACTATTATCTTTTCATACATTATTCACCCATTTTTACCTGACAAGCTTCTTTGAACTTGGTTGCATCTGGGTCAGTCAAAGGTTTTGATGCCCACTGCCTTTGTGACTTCAAGAACATGCCAAAAGCATTTGCCCCCATAGCAACTGCTTCATCTACTGCTCTATACAATCCTCCTAAATATTCAGAGAGAATAATATAGTAAATCAGTCATCTGCAATGTATGTGATACAGTAAAACCTGTTTATGTTTGTTATAGCCATTTACAGCTGTGATAGTCATTTACAGTTGTTTTACTTGTTTACAGCTGTGGTAGCTGTTTACATATGTGATAGTTGTTTACAGCTGTGATAGCTGTTTACATGTGATAGTTGTTTATTGTTGTGATAGCTGCTTAGAGTTGTGATAGCTGTTTACATATGTGATAGTTGTTTACACATGTTTACACATGATAGCTTTTTACACCTCTGATAGCTGTCTATGCCCGTGATACATGTAGCTGTTTACAGCAGTGGTAGCTGTTTACACCTGTGATAGCTGTTTTAGCCTGTAATAGTTTTTTACACTTGTGATACCTGTCTACACCTGTGATACATGAAGCTGTTTACAGCAATGGTAGCTGTTTACACTTGTGATAGCTGTTTTCACCTGTAATAACTGATTACACCTGTGATAGCTTTTTACACCTATGATAGCTGTCTACACCTGTGATACATGTAGCTGTTTACAGCAGTGGTAGCTGTTTACACCTTTGATAGCCGTTTACAGCAGTGGTAGCTGTTTAAACTTGTGATAGCTGTTTTCACCCGTGATAACACCTGTGATAGCTGTCTACACCTGTGATACATGTAGCTGTTTACAGCAGTGGTAGCTGTTCATACCTGTGATAGCTGTTTACACCTGTGATAGCTGTTTACACCAGAGATAGCTGTTTACAGCAGTGGTAGCTGTTAACCTGTGATAGCTTTTTACAACTGTGTAGCTGTTTACAACTGTGATTGCTGACTGTGATAGCTGTTTACAGCAGTGATAGCTGTTTACACCTGCGAGTGCTGTTTACAACTGTGATTGCTGTTTACACCTGTGATAGCTATTTACACCTGTGATAGCTGTTTACAACTGTGATAGCTGTTTACAACTGTGATAGCTGTTTACACCTGTGATAGCTGTTTACAACTGTGATTGCTGTTTACACCTGTGATAGCTGTTTACAACTGTGATTGCTGTTTACACCTGTGATAGCTGTTTACAGCAGTGATAGCTGTTTACAGCTGTGGTAGCTGTTTACACTTGTGATAGCTGTTTTCACCTGTAATAACTGATTACACCTGTGATAGCTTTTTACACCTATGATAGCTGTCTACACCTGTGATACATGTAGCTGTTTACAGCAGTGGTAGCTGTTTACACCTTTGATAGCCGTTTACAGCAGTGGTAGCTGTTTAAACTTGTGATAGCTGTTTTCACCCGTGATAACTTTTTAAACCTGTGATAGCTGTCTACACCTGTGATACATGTAGCTGTTTACAGCAGTGGTAGCTGTTCATACCTGTGATAGCTGTTTACACCTGTGATAGCTGTTTACACCAGAGATAGCTGTTTACAGCAGTGGTAGCTGTTCATACCTGTGATAGCTTTTTACAACTGTGATAGCTGTTTACAACTGTGATTGCTGTTTACACCTGTGATAGCTGTTTACAGCAGTGATAGCTGTTTACACCTGCGAGTGCTGTTTACAACTGTGATTGCTGTTTACACCTGTGATAGCTATTTACACCTGTGATAGCTGTTTTCACCCGTGATAGCTGTTTACAACTGTGATAGCTGTTTACAACTGTGATAGCTGTTTACACCTGTGATAGCTGTTTACAACTGTGATTGCTGTTTACACCTGTGATAGCTGTTTACAACTGTGATTGCTGTTTACACCTGTGATAGCTGTTTACAGCAGTGATAGCTGTTTACAGCTGTGGTAGCTGTTTACATTACTTGTGATATTAGATTATTAGATCTCAAAATTTCTCTTCTTGTGTATCATGTACAGTGAAGCCTCTTTATAACGACCATGTTCGTCCCTTTGAGATTTTGTCGTCGTAATGAATTTGCTCTTATACAGAAACATCACAGAGTTGTAATTCATATTTTTGTACATACATGTGTATATATAGCTGTAATCTAAGTATTATGACAGGGACTGATTTTTTAAACATTGAAACATTTAAATATACATAATGTATTTGTTATAACATATTTTATATCTTTAACTTTTTTAAAACATTGTGTGATTAATACTGGTTTGGCAAACTAATTGCAGAAATGAGTGGCGATCTCATCTTGAGTAGATTTAGGATGCTTTTCTTTAAAAATAACAAGTCATTTTTCTCTGCTATAGCAAGCTGAGTATGACAGCGTTTAGCAGGTGTCTCTGACATTGTAATATTAACTTTATAATTCACAAAATTCATCACAATCAACAGGTCTGCTGATTAAATGAGGTATGTATCAACTCCTCAAATTTACTAGCACCAATAAATATCACATTTTAGAGATTGTGACTTTTTACATGCATTCCACATGGTACTAAGATAAGTTTCACCCAGTTTTTTTCTTCTGAAATAGCAATTTTATTATTTTATATAAATTTACCTGAATAAATTACCAAATTAAAAGAGAAATTAGCAGCACCTTGTCAATTTCCCACCTCTTTTGTAATTATTCTTTAAACAAAATAAAGGATTTTTCTCAAACGTATTTGTTGAAAACAAATTTAGTAATTTAAGTATAATTATTTGTGCTTGATAATACATGTATACTAAAATGCTTTAAAATACCTGAGCCAGCTATTTGGGATACCAATAGAATATTTTGGTCGTCTTTCAATTTCGCCAGTTGATTTTATGAGGGTGGTGATCATTGGAGATAGACAGCATGAAAAAGGCTGGGAAAAAAGGACATGTCGCTGCACCATGCTATATTGCTCTAGATTCAACATTACCTTTGAATGACTACTCATAAGTACAAACAAAAATATTCACCAGAAATGGACACATGGGCTCCAATACATTTTGTCATGCCTTTCTTCATACTTTTTCTGGATTCGACAATTTTTCCAGCCACATCACTTCCTTTAACTTCCAATTTCTTCTCTATAATGTCACTTTTATCTTCTCTCAGAAATCTTTTTCCCTTATCGACTTTCACCTTTCCCTTTTTAGTTACCACCACAGAACTTTCTTCTTCCTTCACCAATGTTTTAGCTGGTCTTTTTCTTTTTGAGGTGTGTTTCATATCCCTGTCTACTTTATCATCTGTATTTTCATTGGGTGTGCCATGTTCAGTATTTAAGTCGTCATCAGCAACACCTTTAGTCACAATGTTTGTTAAACCTTTCTTCCTTCCTTGTTTTTTAACTCTGGAAATTTTTTCATCTGGTGATGCTACTTTTTGATTTTTACTTTTTCTTACTTTGTTTCTAGTTACTTTATGCTGAGTGGTATCCACTTCAACATTATCCACTTCTACGTTCAGTTCATCATTTCCACCTTGTTGTTTTGTCGGTTTATTTGTTCTCTTAGTTTTTCTTCCACTACATCCTGCTGTGATGTCTTGTTGTGTTCTATCACTTTTGACATCTTCCAAAATACACTCTCGTTTATTATCTCTGTTATCTGTAAAAGAAATATTTTTAATATTTCAATGATCAAATACTGACAATCTAACACCAGATCAGATTCTGACTTTCTAATATCTTATCAGATTCTAACAATCTAACACCTGATCAGATTCTAACTGTCTAACACCTGATCAGATTCTAACTGTCTAACGCCTGATCAGATCCTGACAATCTAATGCCTGATCAGATCCTGACAATCTAATGCCCGATCAGATCCTGACTATCTTGTACCTGATCACATTCTGACTATTTAACACCTGATCAGATTCTGAGTATCTATCACCTGATCAGATCCTGATCAGATTCTGACTATCTAACACCTGATCAGATTCTGGGTATCTAACACCTGAACAGATTCTTACTATCTAACACCTGAACAGATTCTTACTATCTTGTACCTGATCACATTCTGACTATCTAACACCTGATCAGATTCTGGGTATCTAACATCTGAACAGATTCTAACTATCTGACACCTGAACAGATTCTTACTATCTTGTACCTAATCACATTCTGACTATTTAACACTTGGTCTGATCCTGACTATCTAACACCTGATAAAGTTTTCCAACTATAACTTGATATCACCATGTTTCTGCATGTCTGCATACTATCCAAATTATCTGATAGTAAATTGTAGGTATGTTTAAGGTATGCTTCACTTGTCTACCTCATATGTTAATTTTTCATGTTTTTTAAGTTATAATAGGTTCATTGGACTGTTCAATTTTTAAAGCAAAATTATAAAGTAATTTTTCGACCAATTTGTTCAGTACAAGATACCTACTCTAAAGAAAGACAACTTTTTCAAATGGGAGGTTACTCTGTATTCCACAAATTGAGAATAATATTCATTCATTTTCATGTGTAATACATTTCAAACACACACACATTAATATTATACAATTATCAGCCTCATTTGAGCTTAATACGTGGTATTATCAACACAAGAAAGTGATAGCTTTCTTGGGGTAATAACTTCAAGTACTAACCGAAAATGAGGTCGATAATTATTTTATTATATGACATTTTTAAACTAGCTTGATGACAATGTGTAAATCTCAAAAATTTCAGTAAGATGTGGGAATCTAGCCAGGTATTATCTTATTAAGGATGAACTAAAATACAGCAGTTTTAAATGGCTGAATGTGTTAAACATCTAGTACTTTTAGAATCCTTCTCTTCCAATAATGTTTGGAAACCATCATTGTCAATAGTGGTGAAACGAAAACGTTTGTTTACACTCTTGTCACCTGTCATCTTTAATGCACTTCCTTGATGTTAAATATACCTAGACTGAGACATCATTGATGATTGGATATAAATTGTTAATTAATTAAGATGGGTATATTTGTAATAATTTATTTTTTATTTAATTAAATAATAATTAATTTAAATATATATTTGATTTAATTATATATTTTAATTTTTATATACAATGAACACCAAGCATGCCAAAGTTTGGGAATTCCCTTGTGCTACTTTTAGGTACAACCTTGATGTGTAGGACTGTTATTTCAACCTACAAAGCGATTTATGGTTTAATATAACGACCGAGTGAGAACAGAAAGTATGAAACGAGTCAATCAGAAACTAGAAACTAAACCCAATACAACACAAAATCGCTCACCCACATCCATACACCCCACATAAAAAAAAACAATCATCACAAACCCAACCACCCAAACACTACCAAGAATCCCACAAATTCCCAAACCACTACACAAAACCAGCTTCTACAAAGAAACCGACAAAACCATGAACCATACACAACAATAACAACTCAATCTGTAAAACAAACAACCTGAGAAACCAAAAACATAACAAGACGGATAAACGAACAACAACACATATAAAGGCGCCCCAAACCGAAGTAAAAAAATCCAAACAAAACATCGCCCAAAAAAACAAACGCAACACCACCCCAAGCCCTAAACCCCCAACATGAACACCCCACCAATAAAAATAACACAACACAATAACAAATACTCCTCCAACGTAAACCAACACTAACATCAGCAAAACAACCAATCACCGTATCATCCAAAACAGGTCATAGCTTAATATAAATCCCCATCAGATAAAACCAAAACCAGACAACTCCTCAACACACCACATAGTAGAAACACACCACGTTAAAAATAACAGCACAAAAAAAGAAACCAATACACCAATCAGGAAAACCACCCGCCAGACAAACCCCAAAACCATCAAAAACATAAAACCAATCACTCATGACTCCACGCAACAACAAACCAAACCCCCCAAAACCCCCGCACCACCAACCCCAACTGAAAACACTAAATAACAAACTAATTAATACACATACAGAAAAAAAACCAGGAACCCCCGCATATACTAACTCCATACACAAAACAACATAATCTAACTAGCACAAATACCCCATCCTCCAAAACTCAAAAATCCACCCCAAATAACCGACAGAAAAGAAACACCAAACCTACTCCCTAAACCCAAAACCAAAAACAACCAATACCACAAACACCAACCAAAAACCTACAACAAAATTATAAAATTACATACCAAAAACAACCTCAACCACATATTAACACTCAACCAAACATAACCACCAAAGAACCACACCACTTTACTAAACACCTGACACAAGCCGCATAACTAACTCACCCCTAATCCAAGAAAACAACAATACCCCCACCCACAAACCCAACTTCTTAACCACAAACTCACAACTACCAAACCACCACCTACCAACCAACCACAGAAAACCGTAACTACCAACAAAAATAAAACCACACACAACCATCCAAAAAACGCAAACTCACAACAAAAGCACTCCTAAAACCAACAACAAAACCTAACCCCCACAATAACTCCCACCCCCTAAGCAACACCAACCACCCAACATAAAAAAGGCATAAAAAACTTGAACCCCAGACCCCAAACCCCATGCCATAGCAACCAATAACACCCAACAAACCCACCCTGAAGACATACACCATAACCCACCCACTTTCCGAAAAAAACAAAAACCATAAACACACACCCCCACAACGAAACCACACAGAAAACACACACGAAAATCCAACGTTCACCTCAACACAAACCACCACCCAATAATAACACATAACCAAAACACGTACAAACAAAACACCCCAACACAATACCACAACCAGACTCAAATACACCACACATTTCCTAAACACCTAACATACAACCTCTTACACAAAAGATACCATAAAACATACACCCACGTTGAATAATCCAACACAAACCCCCGACAAATCCACAAAAATTACATTCAACACCACAAGACCCACCCAAAACAAAAGAACAAGAATACACACAATAATAACATCAAAAAAACAACGACCCCATATAAAAACACAACCAAACCACAACCCCACAACACCCCTCTCCTATCACAGAAACCCAAACAAAACTACCAAAACCCCCTCTCCATCTTATCATCAAACACAACCCCAACAAAACAAAAACAAACAAAAGACACCCAAATAGAAAAATCTAAAACAAATTCATAAACCAATATTAAATACAAATACGAAATAAGCAACAAACCCAAAAAACACAAACATCAACATTAACTACCACACAAACCCAACGTCCCAATAAGAACACAACAAACAATAATCTTTACCCCAAAAACCCATTCCCATCCCTCATAACTAAAACAAAAACAACCTCCCCTAAAAACAGCAATGGACAACAGCCACCAATTCTAATAATAAAAATAAACACCACATATACATAGACCTGACACCAACACTCCCCCCAACACTACAATAATTAAAACACACCTCCAGCAACCAATTAAATATATCCACTACATCCTAAAACCACACTAACCCATACAAAAAAACTACATCATCCCATCTCCCCCCACGAAAGCGAAAAACACCAAAAGAAATAAAGACACACTACCAGACTCCTCCGCACATACACACAGAGAAACCACCACAAAACAAAACCACCAAAGAAAACTACAAATACCAACAAAAACAAAACAAACGCAAGCACTCCAACCCACAAGAACACTAGTAACCCAACCAATACCCAAACTCAAACCCACCCACGAAAAAAATTAACAACAACACTAAAACTAATACCTCAAAAGCAATAGTAACCCAATCACACCAATCCGAAATACCATCCACCCAACAACTAACTCTAAACCCCCTAATCATTACATAGGCCCCACACACCAAAACACACTAAAAAAAATCAACCACCAACAAATACACATAAAACTTCACCAACAACCAAAACAGCCCCAAACAAACAAACATAAATCATATTACATAAAACAAATAAACCTTATAACCAACAAAAAAATTCCGCATATCAATACTAACACCACGCCTACTAACAACTTAAACTCCCCAATTAAACTCTGATTAAACTCATACAAAGACCCACACATTCCAAGCAAAATAAGAGACCCCATAAAATAAAGCCACCCTCACTCTTACCCAAAACATCTTGCACCAAGAAACATCTTAAAATCCAACAAAGACACACACTATCACAACACAAACAAAATGATCGAAATACCCCCCCACAACATATTAACCAATCGCATTAGAAAACCCCATATTTACCAATACCCCATTGAGAACAAAAAAAACCCAACGCCAAGAAACATAATACACCCCAACACCCACAGAAAACAATTTAAAATACAACAATACAGACGCCCCACAACACAAAAAACGCATCCATCCCAACCCACAATCACCAAAAGATATAATCCCAAAAAACCCCAACCAAATAAACACAAACAAACACAATTGATACAAAAAAGGTCATCCAGCATCATACACCATCGTAAACAACCCACAATCACAAACCCAGACACACAACCAAAAGTAACAGAACGAACCAACACAAATAAACCAGAAAGAAACAAATACAAAAATACCCCACAAAATCCTCATACACCTCAAGCTCACCCCAAATACAGAACTACAGACCCCAACCAACCCACATATACCCCCAATAACAATTACAAAACGACAAACACCCACTCCAGCAACTAATAAAACCCACATCACACCCCAAAACTAATGCCAACATTCTCCCCCAGTGACCGAAACACCTCCAACACTTCCCAAACACATCCAAAAAAACCAAAACTCCACACGATTAACTCACAACTACAACACAAACACCCAACAACCATAAACCAAATCCACCCTAAAGAAACTGCCACAACTAACAACGAGAGACAACACCCAATTAACCCAAAACTATAACAGACCTATACCCAAATAAGCAATACACACAAAACCCAGACGTCACAACACACCCAACACTCCTCAAAAACCCACCCAAATTTTACCCCAAAAAACTAAAACCCCCCGTACTAAACCACCCCATCACGGAATGGGTAACGCGACCCACATAATAACACATCACGAACAACAAAAAATTTATATCAAACCACCGCCCCACCAACAACAAAACTACCTAGCCCCAAACAAGGCAGAAATAAATATACGAAAAATTAACAAACAATAACCAATACCTACAAAACTCAACATCCAAACACTCACCGACACACCATAACAACAAAACCCACCCCTAAACTATGACGATCCCACAAAAAACCCACGCAACAAAACCACATCACAATACAACACTACAACACCCTCCTGTCACCACTCCCCTCACCCCCAACATTACGAACGAAATTAAAAAACCAATACCCCTACACCCCCACTACACCTCAAACCAATATAACAAAAACCAATAGAAAACCCAAAAATAAACAAAATCAATCAAGTCCACCAACATGATAAAATACAAACAAGCTCAAAACAACCAAAAAAAAATAGAAACCAATCAGAACCAATACAAACCCATCATGCTCTCCTCCACCACACATAAATAAACTCACACCACAAAAACTAATACAGAAAGCTAACACAAACCAGACTCCTCACAACAACAGTTACTCAACCCATATCCACGAACTTCCCACATAAACGACCCAGAAAAACACAAATCACCACCAAATCATTCCACACCAAACCATATAAACACAATAAAACAGACCAAACAAAACAATAGTCCCTAACCACCAATGCATCCAAGAACAAAAAACAATATCACATCACCACAAATAAAAAACAACCACCCACCAACATCGAACAACAAACACACAAATACAAACGAAAACGAAACTACTCGCAACAACATTAAACACACACCAAAACAAAAAGGCACCACAACAAACCAAGCACAGCCAAAACATCAATATAACCATCAGACAAAAAAATACCCAAATACAAGCCAAAACCCAATGAAGATAAGCCAACAATACACAAAAACTACGTCAATACATCAAACCCCGCATCCACAAAAACCAAACCTACATACTACTCTCCCTACTAACAATACTAGAAACCAAAAACCGCAATACCCAATAAAAACTACCCACCCCCGACACCAAAAAACCCTAATCAAGCAAATAACAACAAGCAAACCAAAGACCCAAAACAAAACCAACCACAACATAACTAAACAAATAACAAACCACCACAATAAGCACTATAGCAAGGAACACAAGCATCCATCATAACTATGTAACCATTCTCCCAAAACCCACACAAAAAGCCAGTCCAAACAAAGCCCCCCAAAACACCAACAAACATGGCATAAATCTAATACACCAACATCTAAATCCCCAAACATCCAACACCTACGAAAACAATATGACAAAATCCCCCGCAATAGAAAATAACCCCGACAGAACGACCAGCCAGAAAAAACAAACCCTAGCCGCGCACCCCTCCATCATCAAAAATCCCAAAAAAAAAAAGCGAAACACCAAGCCAACATAGCAACAATCTAAGACCAACCCGCCACACACACGACTAAAAACAATACAGAACTTAACCAGGCCACACACCAATACCCAGAACACACCCAAAAGAACCCACCATTACACAAACCCTATTCACACGCAATTACCACCATCCCCACTCAGACCTAATCAACATTACTAACACATAGTCCAAAGACCCAACCGACACACAAAGTACAAAAAACACCCTAAAAACCTCACCCCACAGACAAAACGCCATCCTAACAAACCCTCACCTCAAACACCAACCCAATCTAAAACCAACACTACACTCAAACCACCCCCCCAAACCAAATAGACCAAATAAACCAACAACAAAACCTCCAAACGCACCACAGGACAATATAAACCCACAACAATGACACCCAAAACATCACGAAAACTAAAATTTTAGGCTCCAAATATCCAACCTACGAATAACCATAAAACAAACAAAAACACAACACAAACACACACTTACATCAAAACCTCAACAATAACAAAAATAAAACCATCACAGAACTCCCAAAACAACAAACAAGACCACCCCTATTAACACAAAAACCAAAAAACAAACCACGCGCACACCACACACCAAAAAAAATAAGACCATCAAAACAACAAACACCAAAAAAAATCCCCGAAACACGCAAATACAACAAACAATCACCAACACAACCAACCCACAAAAAATACCCAACTATAACCCAATACACATAACATTATACATCAAACAACCCCAACTAGACCCAAACAACCAAAAATGAGATAACGAGAGCAAAATACCAATAACTAAACAAAACAATCCATCCCCACCCAAAGACCATAACTACTTCCGAACAAAAAGTATGCCAGATTCCCCAAACCATCTTAAAATAAGAGACTGACAGCAGAAACTTCAACCACCCCAAAAAATAACCATCACTTTGAACCCACTAACCAAAAAACACCACACTCCACCATCCATATAACAACTAATACAGCCCAGACCCCACACACAACAAAAGTAACAACCCCCGCACCAATAGAATCTGAACCCCTTAATGAAACAAACCCCAAGCTTATCCAAATTACCAAGACCCCCACAAAACCAAACCATAAAACAGAACCCAAAACAATACCCAACCAACCAATCCATACCACACTCCATAAAGTAAACCCCAACACATTCCACTCACATCAATACTCCCACAAAATCTAACAAATATTATGAACCCCACACTAAAATACCCAAACCACGAGAACTCAAAAAAAAAATTAAAGCGCTAACACACCAACCCCAACAAAAATACACAAACAAGCTACATAAAACACCTCAATCACTGATAAACTGACACACCGAACCCCAACACAAACTAACAACAAACCCAAACTCCCCTCAACAACAAACAAAAAACAAATACAACAAATTCCCAAATAACACTCTTTCAACAAAGCACAACTCACCGCAACCACGAAAACCCACCCCCCAAAACAAAACACCACCACTCCCAAAACACAACCTACCACCAAAAACTCATCAAAAAAACCCCAAAACAGAAAGTACACACCAACCAATCACTATCATCACCAAAAATCAAAACAAGCCACAACAGAACTTCTCGAAATATCCACTATCACATAACCAAACCTATCCCAATCACATAAAAACGCCAAACAACCAAACAAATACCACAAAAGACACAATCCAAAATATATCCATACGTCACAAACAAAGGAACACCCGCAAAAACCACCAACAAAGTAAAACACATCAAACACATTAAGCCAACAGGTAAATAACCCCCACAGTCTACCCTTTAAAAACATTAACCCCCAAGAATAAAACCCAACAAAACAGAACAACAATCCCAACAACCACCCCCACACTCAGAAAAACACCCAATCAAACCATCTGAAAATACCCACAAAACTCTTACAACTAAAAAAAAAAACCCCCCAACAAAAAACAACCACCCTAAATAAAACATAAACCAACTCGTAAAAAAAGCAAAACAAACCAACACTACACAAACAAAGAAAACTCTAACAACCACACCAAACAAAAACCCAAACCAACCCTCATACATCTATTAAACCCAATTACAATTCCAAGCCCCCATCCATCCCCCCGTAATTGGCCAACCCGAATAGCTCCCTTAATACATGACCCACCTTGAAGAGATCCTGACTGTATCATTTACACCCACCCCCGCGAAAATCAGATACCTATCAAACGACCTCGAGAGCCCAGCCCGTACAGCCCCGCTTCCCATCCGCCAAGAAACTAGATGATAAGAGAGTCATGTAATAAAATACAAATGTAATCAACTCTAAATTTGCCTTTAGATTTTGTCTTTTGGGTCAACTCATTTTCAAATGATTCTCTCGTTATTTTTCTTTTCCAAGGCATTGCTTCCTATCCACGTTCCTGAAATTTAAGATAATATCTGATTATAACCTAAATTACTTTCATTTATTGTGATAAAACATTCTTGGCATTGACTAATAACATCTGTATACTAAATATACCGTATATATAGACAGTCCTCAACATCAAAATCTTCAAACTGCCCCAGCCTGGCATATCTGACCTTATTTTCAACAGGTGTGTTTAAAATATGTCACCTTTTCTAATTAGCCAACTATGCAAGTGGAATTTCAAATACATGTTATCTTGATACTGTGTATAGTTCATACATAAAGAGCTGCAGGTATACATGTATTTCTAGAACCTGGCAGAATTTATTGTACAAATTGTAACTATCAAGTTGATTTTCTTTAGAATTAACACAAACCTCAAACTAAAGTCCTTGATATATAAATACATGCAGAGTTTTTGAAATTCATTGGTCTTACCAGAAAAACAGGTAAATTTTACAAAAGTCCGACAAAATCTGTCAGATAACTGGTCCAAATGACCAGTAATTTTCCATTTTAATTCATTTGTGTATATATACAGGCCAGTAAAAAAATTTCTTTGACCACTGGTCCTGTTTACCAGTAATATTTTTTTATTATTTCAAAATGTCTGCATCAGCGTCGGAAGCAAATTGAAAGTGGGGGGGGGGCTAAACCAACTTAAAACACATACGCACGCCAGAAGCCCCAATTTTTAACACCTATGTCTATCTTTGCAAAAAAAGTGGGGGGGGGGCTAAGCCCCCCACCCCGATGCATCCCCCCCCGCTCCCCCCCCCCTACACCCGATTTCGTCCTTGTTGTGCGCGATTCTAGGGGTGTCTGGGTGGGGGGGGGGTCTAAAACCAACATAAAACACCATACCACTACCAGAAGCCCCAATTTAATAACACTATGTCTATCTTTGCAAACAAAGTGGGTTGGGGCAAACCCCCCCCCCCCCCCGATGCCTATGGTCTGTACATGTATATCATAAAGTCAGTCATATCAAATCTAAGTTTTATTCAAGAAATATTATGTCTTTACTAACTTTTTAACTTATTGCGCAATTTAAGGTCCTTATGACAAGTAAACATGAATGTAAGCTAAATATAAACTCCTAATGATGACAATGTCTACATCACAATAGACAATGTCTGTAGCCTTCATTATACTTGTAATAAGTCAATATTTCATTTCTTACTAGAAATTAGAATCTGCATGCAAATCATCAAGAGGTCATATGTCAAAATATCACCTGCCTTCCCATTCTTTCTACAGGGCCCATTTGTTAATGCTAGCTATAGGTTCGGTTTCAAAAAGCTTACAAAATAAGTTATTTATGTTCATCAAATGTTAAATATACCGAGTACTGGTCACATACTTAGAAGCCCTATAATGCCAACGTTGCATACTGCCTCCATTTTCTCGATGATCAAATTTCCTCCCCTAGTATAATAATGCCCCGACCCCCTCAACACTTTACGCCCCATTTTTGAAATTTCATGGATCTGCCTCTGATTTCTAAAGCTACCATAGGC
This sequence comes from Atrina japonica, assembly GCA_030159075.1. Lineage (NCBI taxonomy): Eukaryota > Metazoa > Mollusca > Bivalvia > Pterioida > Pinnidae > Atrina > Atrina japonica. Next base: position 1,118,393 of record BROG01000014.1, read on the forward strand.
GCTACCCTAGTAGTTACATGTGAAAAAAACCTTTTTTTTTTTACTCGGGGTGAGTAGCCGAAATTTTGGCCCGACTTTATTTTTAAGTGACTTTTTTGTAAAATCACAGGAATTTTCTTGAAGGTTTGTCTGTAAGTGTAAGGTATAATCGAGAGTCAAACACCTGATCGTCGGACAAACACCCATAAAAAGGTAATAAACTAGTCCACTTATTTTACACAACAGGATATTTACTTGAAACATGAGAAATTGCTTCTAAGTTCCCGCCATCTCTCAATCTTCTTTCCCTCTATGGAATTCCGAATAATAAAGTCCAAGTATATCCGAAAAGATAAATTAAAGAACAGGGGAGGGATCGTATCATAATTTGAATTTAAATGTTGTTATATTTCAGAGATATGATCTTGTTTTGAGACTTTTTAATGTGATATTTACATTTTAAATCATATCAAATCGAATATTTATTTATATTCGATATAACATACAGAGATGTCAAAGAAAACATAAGCTTCATAGGCGTCGAACCGGGGGGCTAGGGGGCTTAGCCCCCCCCTTTTTTTGCAAAGATAAACATAGGTGTTGAAAATTGGGGCTTAGCCCCCAGACGTTTCTGGCGTGTGTGTGTGTGTATTAAGTTGGTTTAGCCCCCCACTTTCAATTTGCTTCCGACGTCTACGAACTTGAAAAGCTTTTAAAATCGACGTAACTTTCATAAGCGAAATACTTTGAACGTAAACTTTAATTATTATGTAAGCGTAGGCGTAGGAACCAGGGGGACCTGGACACCCTACTTTTTCACATACAATTTTTTAAAATATATATATCAACACATCTGGAATCCAGAAAAAGACTTCCCAGATTTTTTGAAAAAAAAAAACATGGACCCCCTCATCGTGTTCATGCATTGTGTTTGCTGAAACTCAATTTTGGGCAAATGATAGGACTAAGTCTGTCTGAAATTTAATGCAATATTTGTCCGGAATAAAAACGAATCGCTATGTGATAATTAACTGTGGGCTTTTAAATTTGAACATTTCTGAGAAGCATACCATGAACCGTGGGGAAACGGTGGTTTTGTGCCCGACGCAGATAAACATGAAGGTCTATTGCTTTTCGTTTGTTTTCCAATTGTATGTGAGGGTGCATGCTTGCGTGTATGTGTGTGTGTGTTTTTTCATGTTATTGTGAGTAGTTCTGGTGATGGGACCGGTCGTCTCGAAAATTTAACTTCATTTTAGTGCCCCACCCCGCCACCCATACACTAACAACGCTAAAACCAACAACAGTTACACTATTAACTAGGGTGTCGGATATAAATTGCCTATATCATAGGCGTAGGTACTGGGAGAGGCCCGGGGCCACTTTTTCACATACAAATTTTATATTTTATAAACATCACGTCTGGAATCCAGAAAAAGATTTCCAAACCTTTTAAATTAGACCTACCTAAATTTTCGCGCCTCGTTACGCTCGGCGAAAACAACGGTATACTCTTCCTTCCCTCTAACTTGAAATCCCGTGAATCCAACCAGACTTTGTCTGTAAATCTTGGATTGTGTTATTATCAGCTAAAGATGTGGAAATTTAACAACTCACCCTCTTTGAAAATTCCTGGATCTGCCTCTTATACGTCTGTCAGTATAATGTAATATTTGAGCGGAATAAAAACGAGAAGCAACGCGATAATTAACTCTCTGGACTTTTAAAACTGAACATTTCTGGGAAGCATACCCAACTGGATCATGGGGAAATGATGATTTTGTGTCTGGAAACTAGAGAATAGCCTACCTTATCGGGTTTCAGAATTAATCCAGCAACGATATTTTTAACGATAAAGAGGTCATAATTCAATGTACATGGAGGATACTAAGCAAAAATTCCGTCCTAGTAACTTTTCTTGCTGATCCAATCTTCTTTCGAGAAGGATATTAGCGGATTGCTCTGCGTATTTTCGCGTCTGGATGCAGAAAAAAAGGGATTCCAAATTAATATATATATATATATATATATATCTGAAAGATAATAAAATGTTGCCTCACAATTAATCCAACACTTAAAATATGTGCAGAGATGAGGGAAAGAGCGCCGCCTAAAGTTGATAAAATAGACGTAAAATGATTTATTTTTCTACAAAAAATCGAAGAATTAAAGAGAAATTTCCAAAAATGTTCGCTCCTCGCTCCGCTCTTCGACTTTATTCAAAATGTACACCACATCAACTTAAAATCATCACTCCACTACTATTGATGAGGTGCGCATAAACATTTTAAATTCAATTGAGTTTAATTTTAATTGGTGAAGTATAAAAAAGTTTGATCTATGTCACCATCCTCAAACCTAACCCCCTTTAAAACCACCTTTTGATTTGTTTCCTACACCACTGCGTCTTTTTCCACGCGCATGGCGTCTTGTCAACCAACACCCCCTCTTTGAAAATTCCTGGATGCGCCCCAGTAAATCCATCCTCAGTATTTTGAACCATTGTCTCCCCCACTTCTTTGAACCCAGCTACGCCACTGATACATATATAATATATATATATATATATATATATATATATATATATATATATATATATATATATATATATATATATATATATATATATATATACACACACACACACACACACATAACATATATTTGAGAGAGAGAGAGAGAGAGAGAGAGAGAGAGAGAGATTTACCAAAGCATAGACTTCACTTTGTTATTTAATTCTAAATATACACACTTGACGTGTTATTCGACCAATCAGTATCGAATACATCGAATTGCACAACCACGTTGAAATGTGAACGACAACAACTTGTTGTAGATCCTGCCTATATAAAAGTGAAGCAACACAGAGCATCAAACATAATTTTCCAGTGCCCAGTAGACTAAATTCGGAGAAAAAATGGTACAGAAAAGCCAAAAGCGTGGTGTGCACTCTGGGAATACATTGCGAGCGTCGGATTGCAGGTAAAATTTACAAATTTAAAGGGGACATCTCAAAACTTTAGTAAAATATAATTGGTTAGTTATTATTCCGTGTAATATTAATGGTAGTAGTTTTGTTAAGTTGATGGTGTTGACTGAAACGATTATGTTGTTATCACTTTTACTTATTATATAGATCTTCTACCAGCGAAACTGTTAGAAATACGATAAATTATTGAAGCCGTTTGGGATGTATAATAGAACTGTGTATTTCAAATCATCATACCGCAAACATCTTAAATGACTGGTATGTCATAAACCATTCTAAAAATTTACTGTTTAGACTCCGCTGATAGATAGGCTTTGAGATCATTAATTGAAAAAAAAAAAACAAACATTTAGGGGGAAATATGGAACAAGTCCCGAAAATGAATAGATAAAGGCGAACATTTCCTAGATTTTTTATTAGTATGTGCCAAAGATATGTTTTTATATCAATTTAATTTAATTTTAATTTATTTTGTTAACGTAACAGGGAATTTATACTTAAATGTGAATACGATTGCATTTGCCTTCATAAAAATGTCTAGTGGTTTTTATTTTTCTGTCGTTTTGTGGTTTTTCCTAATAGAAAGATAGGTTTTTTTTACTTAAGGGTGGGCGCTAAACATTAAAAATTGAAATGATCTAATGTACACACGAGTTTATGACAGGGCAGCCTTTAGTTTACCAAAATTGGAAATTAATAAACGACATGGTGGACACACTTCAATAAAATATAACCAGTCATGCAAGAGTCTGTTTGTCACATAACTTTACATTTTGAAACAATACGGCTTCATTAATTAAGAATGTAATTGTTGTTTACATCAATCACTTGTCCTTTTGTAAGTCACATCTGTAACCAATTAAGTTGGAGCACACCTTTCCCCGTATTCTGCTTAGCATAAATATGTCCAATTTATCAATAAAATAAATTTTTAATAGAAAAAGGGATATGATAAAAATATTACAATTTTAAATCATCCAATGACAAAACTGTGACGGGGGAAAATCGTTGTTATCAACCGATTATTGTCACTTATCACAATTCTACTAGGGTTATCACACAGTAAATGTAACTAATCGTGATATGAATGTGACCAAGCAAAATTATGCATTAAATTTTGGATACTTTAGTTTTGTATGTTAAATTCAGAATTTGACAATTTGGACATTTAACTTTAATTATCCAGTTCCTGTACTTTCAGTAATGTTATTAATTGTACATGTTATTGTAAAGTTATTTTTGTTAATCCCGATCATTGCATTATAAGTTTGATACTTATTAATTAGGCTATACCTTAAGTGCCACCTGTCATAGACTAATCCAAATTGTTTGGACAGGTGAGACGTCTCAGTCAGTTCTAATTGTTCTCTGTATTATTATCGCCATTACCATAAATTTACGTGGGTATATGGACATTCGATTTTGCCAAAACTGTCAATCATATCATCCAGGAATAATTATGTCCTTGCTAATAGATCTTTTTCGGGTTGTTCCGTTCCGTGACGGTTCGTTGTAATACGTATGCAGTTTCAAAGAACAGTAGGGCAACAGAACTTCCAGTTTAGCAGGATATCGTATATATATATATATTATATATATATATATATATATATATATATATATATATATATATATATATATATATATATATATAAACCTTCGGCATGGATATAATTCAGTGATATGTGCCAGATTCGAAAAATCCACCTACAAGAAAGTGATGACACTTACCATTTTTACAAGAGAGAATATTTCTCTCAACCTATTTCCTCGCGGATGAACTTGAACAAAGCATCACTGAATGTCGTCAATGTAAAAATTACAAAACCGGAAAGAACCTATTCGACTGTTAGTTGAAGTCACGTGACCTGAGTACAAACTATTCTGACAAAACTGAACGGAATGAAACAACTCGAAATGATCTATTCGCATACGATATGCAATATAAGCTTTATAAGCAGATGGTCCGCATAACATTTTCATCATTACTTTCATATTAATGGAAATTCTTCGTTTTATCAGATATGCAATTTTTTATTTTGATAGTGTTCCTATAGTCTATCACATTATCATTTGACATATTTTAGGTACAACCGATGCTACAGACGCCAGTCATACCTTGTACGCAGTATAAAAGGTATTAAATATGACACCATTCTGGATGATTTGGACATTAAAAGTGACGGTATACCGTACTCACTGAATAAAAAAGCAAGATGGACAATACCACAGATTCTCAAAGAACATATTATTCTGAAGAAACATCACCATTCTGACCCTAAGTTACAAATGACAGAACAACATAGATTGAAACGTAACACCAACTGCATTGGATACTTCGCTACTCAAGGTCTCATCCGAAAGGTTATACCAAAACGAAAATCATATTTCAATGTTAGTAGTTTAAAACCAAAACGGAATACTGACAGAACTACCATACTACCTCGTGCAACCTCAATACCAGTAAATAAAGAGCTTCAGAGTTTAGATGTTCAATCACAGAAAGAAGCTGAAATTATACCCGAGATTAATGTAGATGTTTTCTACCCAAGCCCGATCTCAAGTTCAATCACACATAATCCCAAGTATATCCGCCCAACTGTGGATTCTTTCGCACCGTCATCACAAACACAGGATCAAAGTAAACAGAAGAAAACAACTCGCCAAAAGCACAGAATCAAATGCAACATGAATGATCTATTATTCCATTGTGACTCCATGTATGATGATTATGAAGATGATATAAGTGATGAGGAGGTGGACGACGACGACAATGATGATGAGCTCAAACAATACATATACTCCACGTCCTCTACAAAACATGACACATTTACTGCAGCAGAAGTTCTACAGTATGCAAGGAAAATGCATATCATGAATACTACTTCAAAAAGACACCTAAGAAATACTCTGGAAATTGAAGACAAACAAAAACGAAGACCAATCTATACCAAGAACACAAACTTGCCAGAACACAAAGAAAACAAGCAAGACAGTGTAACACCAAGAAATAATGCCTCCAGTAATACAAAACAGACTTTCCCTCATATGGAACCAGTAAAAGTATTACTGTCGCGAGAAGAAACTCGGCCACAGTATCTGAAATTTATCTATGATGACAAGTACGTCGAATGTAAATCATTTCCTCGGTCGTTCGTCATTGATATCTCACAGAGTGTAAGATCTGCAGCCTCTAAGTTCCAAAATCTCCGAGATCAATATTTTAAAACTGACTTTACAACATGTCTTGTATTTAGTTATGACATGTTTACTGATATACATGATCAAGATGATTGTGATGTGTTCAATGTATACCTAAATACAGCCATCAAACAGGAGTCCGTTCGAGTCGAAACTCTCTTTGACTTTTTCCATGGATCCATCGATGAAATAATACAGAGAGTATGTTTTTTCTTTGAGACATTGGAAGCCAAATCGTTCTATACTCTATCCAAACTTTCAGTTGGCACAGGAAAAACCGGGTTTGATGCACTCAAATCTTCACAAGAATCTTCAGTCGATGCTTACTGTATAAGTCACGGAGGTGCATATCGAGAAATATTTCAAGAAGACCCGTGTTTGATGAATCACGAATTCGAATCAGTCCCACCTGCAATCTGTTATATTTGCTTCGAGTGTATTGGAGAAGGAGGGCAGAATGCAATCGCGCTTGAAACATGCGGACACTGGTTTTGCCAAAACTGTTGGCATGAACATGTACAAAACCGTTTACAAAATGGCTCACTGCAGCTGACATGTCCAGAGTATGAATGCAAGGAAACAGTGAAATTGAGTGTTTTGCTTCAAGTGATGAACGTAAGGCAAATAGAAAAGCATATTAAACGCGTCCATGATGCGTCAATTACGAGGGACGATAATACAAAATGGTGCCCGAACCCTGAATGTGGACGTGTAATAAAGGCTACAAAACCAGTAAAATACATGAACATCACTTGTAAATGTGGTACAGAAATTTGTTTTGATTGCTTACAATACGCCCACTGGCCTGCTTCATGTGAACTATCTAACCAGTACTGGAATGATCTGAAGAAAAAAGGATACAAATTTGAGCTAAATTCAGAACACGTTAAGAATGTTAAAGTTCGTGGGAAACACTGCCCAAAATGCAATCAGTTTATTGAAAAAGATGGTGGTTGTTTTTTCATGAATTGCGTTTGCGGTGCATCATTTTGTTGGGGTTGTAGGACCCCTTGGAATGGCCACGTTTACAGTCCAGTCTGTTACCAAAATAGATATGGCGATAAACACAATACTAAGTCAAAGGTGATAAGACATGAAGACGGACAAACCCTTTGGGAATCTCGGATCGAATCCAGATATTTAAAACAGGCAGTTAGTAACAGGTCAGCCCGCCGAGAACACAGAGTAGCAGAGCTTAAAGCTGGAGCTAGGGATCTGATGAGAAGGTCAAAATTTTATTTACGTAAAAATGAAGCGAGACTGTCGGTAGAATTTTCTGAATACATAATTCCGGGAAAAGAAACCGTTACTGTAGAAGAAAAATTGTCTCACTTCCTCAAGACTATGGTTTTACTTTATACGGAGATGCATCATCTTGGGGAGTACACCTCAGTGTATCTTCCTCAGGCCAATGGACATTTACGTCAAAGTCTATGGGAGGTCGTTGAACGTTTGGAATCACTAGCATCCCGAATCTACGATAAGTTACAACTGAATGTTAACGGTGATCCTTGTGCTGTTTTAAATGATTTAATGGATATTCGATCACATAGCAGGAAAACTGTGAAAGGATTGGTTAAATTAATTGACAACTAAAGTGTTAAAATGTTTCTTCAAATTTGTGCTTATTATAATTATATTCATTAATTACATATTGATTAAGTAATACTACAATATGGTGATTAAATAGTTGGAAATAAATAATCTTGACTTTGTCGTGTCTTTGTGAATAATAATCAAATATTTGCATTATAACCTTTTGAAATATGAAATTAAAAATACATAATTTTATACACAATTTACTGTCATGATGAAAGATATGAATTTACTTGCAGGAAGTAAATTCAAATTTAGAATTTGACATTACTTTATATTTTCTTAGTAGCAATTATTTATGTAAATTGAAACAGTTTATCATAATGACACCATTTGACACATTTTTGGATTTAGGAACACCATTATCATATCATAACATATTTCAAGGAAGGAATACATCAGACTCGGAATATTGTATGTAGACACACAAACTGCAGATTATAAACGGCATTATACATTGGGCGATCGGTTGAGAAAGTGTCAACATTTCGCCAATGCTTTAATGTTATATATTATCACTGAAAAAAGCTGTATATTGTAAACACTACAATGCATGAAAAGATTATCATTTATCTATAACATTTGATTTAAATGTTGCAACACATAATTGCACAAATTGTGACATCGAATAAGATCATTCTAGCGACTAACCCATCGAAGGATATCTTATCTTACCTGAAGCATTATATTATGAAGCACTTAAACCAACATCACTTTATATTCACAAAAGTAAATTTCTAGGAATAAATGCAAATCATATCAAGCAATAAAAAGCTAAGGAAACGGACAAAAACAAAGATCGTAAAATTTTCCGGACGACTTGCTTTTTCGCGACGTAAGAGAACTAGTTACATTTTTTAAAGAAATGTTTGCAGTGGAAACAAACAAAACATCAAATGAAATGTCGAACGGAATAATATATATATACATGTATATATATATATATGAGTCGAACTTTAATGAGTCAATTTCTCGGTGTTTCGAACTATTCACGAAGTCCCGATGTTTCGAACAATGCACGAAGTCCCGAATAATTTTGTTATTTAACGCTACTGATAAACATTTTTTAATTCGAACTTTCATTAGTCGAATTTCTAGTTGTTTCGATTAAATTTTTACACACATTTCTATAAAAACAACAAAAATTCCTGCATATAATTCAAAGTCAAAATTTACATGTGTATGAAACTGCCAAATGAGAATTCTTTTCCTTCTCATAAACACTTTTAATTTTTAATTGTTTTAATTTCACGAAAATTAAGTTAAAGTTAGCACTAGTTATTAATCATAATGGTCGTATATGTCTTAAATGGTCGTATATATCTTAAATGGTCGTATATGTCTTAAATGGTTTTGAAGTAGTCATATACACCTTATAGAACCTATGAAACTAAAAACGTTTGATTCTTGGTTACCATCCATGAGTCGAAGTCCCGATGTTTCTAACTTTTCTAGGTGGTCCCTTGAACCTCGAATGATTGGTTGCCTTTATTGGCTGTCATGTTCGTTTATACATAGGAAGTAGACTTAGATAATTATTACAATGTCCGTTTTCACAACTCAGTCGGCTGATGTACATAACTATATATATATATATATATATATATATATATATATATATATATATATATATATATATATATATATATACTTTTCTAGGTGGTCCCTTGAACTTCGAACGATTGGTTTCCTTTATTGACTGTTCTGTTCGTTTATACATATGTATATATATTATCTGCCGTGGTTGAATGTCAGACAACATTATGTACATCAGCCGACTGAGTTGTGGAAACGGACATTGTATTAATTATCTAAGTCTACTTCCTATGTATAAACGAACAGGACAACCAATAAAGGGAACCAATTGGTTCCGATGGGAATGACAACGCTTTGGAGAATGACCTGTCTCCGAATATCAAAAATATATTGTCTATTAAAATTCCAGCACCTCTTTCATATCAACGTCTGTGTATCTTCGTGTAGGATCAGAGTGATGTTGGACTAACTAATAATCATGATAAGGAATGACTAGATATTTATGTTTCCGGGTACCATTTTTACTGAACAAAAAAAAACAATTCTCGATGATATCAAAAAACATCTCTAAGTTTTTCATCCGGAACGTACAGAGTTGGAAATCATATGTTTGAACAAATCGGTATGTCTGTAAATTTTCTAAAAGCTGTTTAAAATGTTATATATCACATGTTTCGTACCGCTTCAGGAATAAGCAACTGTGCAGTTACTTATATGGGTTATATGAAGTTTAGATGTCCAAAATAAATATGGTAACTCAAAATCAGTATTGGTTGTAGGTGCATCAAAAGAACATAATACTAACAAATACCGGTATTTTGAAGGATTTCGTCTATTGAATGTGGGCTACGTGAGTATGCAGGATTACAGCAATTCAATTAACCCCTAGTTTTCTGATAAAACGTTATAGTAATGTGCCGTACAATAAAAACTATATTATTGAAGGCTTTGTCTGTTAATACATTTTAAGTACATGTATTTCATTAAACTGTCTATACTTATCATTTTCAAACCTCTTTTTCATAATCAAGCAATAACTAATATCTTTTTTAGATTTCTCGGGATTATATCCCCATATAAATTTGTATAAAACTAAATTAAAATTTTAGCCATTTTTAGTATTTTGGGATTGAGTATGTATTTTGTTGGACGTACCAATAGTTTAATTATTGTTATTTTCCCCATAAGTGCAAGTTTTCTTCTTGATCACAATCCCATTATTTTAATAAAATATATTTGAAATTCATTTGTGTAATTTCATTCCAATTCAATGAGTATATGAAATTCATCATTGTATTCTAGGCATAAAACGTCATCTGAATATTTCAGACCCTAGCCATTCTAAATGACATTTGTTAGTGTTAAGCTTTGGTCCAAGTATTGTAGCAAAATTGTTAAAAAATCCATTGTTGTTAATAATAATATAACGAGAATTCCGAAATAAAAATATGTCATCAGCATACTGCCCTATTCTATATTCGTTATTATCAATTTTAACTTATTTTACATTTTTAGGTATTTTCACACCTCTTAAAATATGCTGACACAGCATCCTCTTTGAATATTAGACTAATACTAAGTGTATATTTTATCTTCTAAAGTATGCATTATATCATAGACAAAACTTGTTACATAACATATAAACCTATTTTTCATAAAACCTTTTTGTACACTGCTGATTACTGAGAGCAAGACCTTTTTCATTCTGTATGCTATTGCTGTGCTGAAGCTATTATATAATCAATGTAATGTAATTGTCTACAGTTTTGTATATATCCTATGATATTTATTGACGCTGAAAATCTGTCAAATACACATGTGTATATGCAAAACTGATAAAAACCAATTCTACTGACAAGACCCTCGCAATTTTGTTTTTCCCTTCCTGAAGAGCTATTACACCGTTTAACAAACAATCATTTCATTGACAAATGTTTTATATATTTTTAAATAATTTTTCATAGATTTTTTCCGTCATTCAGAACATCTGTTTCTGATATTTTTTTCCAACCTGTTTTTTCATTTTGAACATTTAATTAACATTCCCCATTTTAAATTCTAATTCTCATAATTTCAACAACAAAAATCTGATCATTGACTTTTAGCTTTACATTTCTCTCTGTTCTAAGTTCCCTGTAATAATATATTTCTTTAATTGTATCTATAATACACTAATAAAGAAGATTTCCTCGGTTTTATCTTTTAATAATTCCTCATTACATTCCCAATAGCCTTTACCTCTTTTATTGTTTTCCTTTATTCAAGATTATGTAATTACACGAATGACCCGTTTCATAGCCAGATACAATTGCAAAAATTTCTTTTGACACTGAAACGTAATCACGTTTATTTGTTCTATAGGATTTTTCCTACGACATCCAGAAAATTGCTAGGATTGAATATCCCCATAATTTAACATTAAACAACCCTATTGTATAATCAATATTTTCAAAACATTCAGAATTGTCCTCATTTGAACTATATAAAATCAGAAATGTATATCTTCATTTAGTGAAATGTCTGAAATAATAAATCTACCATAATCATCCACTAACTGATTATGAAAAGTAAAATACACAGGTTAAGTCCAAATAAATAGCAACCACTCACTACACTGGAACTACTACAGTAAATAAAATGCATTCTACATTTAGCTCCCCATTCTGCTTCCCAATTTTATTAAATGTCTTTCAAACTATCTGTATCATTGTGTTTCTTATGAAATAGTACAGAGTGACCTTTTTTTCTACCCAGTCAAACAAATCTCTACGGTTAATTTTAGAGGAATATAATCCCTAACATTGATGGACAAAATATCAAAATTACCCATTTTCTCCTAAATATGATATAAATTTCCCCATTCATCATTACGTTTGATGTATATAACATCGTTTATATAACAAATAACTCGATTTGTGAATGTTTACATTCGTGAAACTTCAAACTTCGTATGAACTTGTGTATTGCTGTGTCATTTCTGGTACAGGTAAATTCACGACGGCTTCCGAAAATTTACCACCATGTTCTAAATATACACAATTAACGTGTTTTTGTCCAATCAGTAAAGCGTTATTTAGATTGCACAACTAGTTGAAAGTAGAAATATATAACTATAAAAACAATCTTGTCCTAGCTTAAATATCACACAAAGTAATATATTCCTTCAAACAAGTTTAACTAGAATCCACTAAAGCGACGGAATTAAGAAAAATGGTACAGAAAAGTCAAAAACGAGGTGTACATTCTGGTAATACACTTCGTGCATCAGACAGCAGGTAAATATTTTATAAGGGAACATATCAAAGTCGTTCTATAAAGCATATCAGCAATCAGGATAAATAAATACATAAAATTTGGAGTCGGAGTACATGTATATGTATAGAAACCGAGTTTATGTATTTAAAACATTTGTTTATACACTACCTTATGCGCATATATTTGATATACCTCTGCTTTTATGTAATTATGAAAAAGGTATTAGACTAATTCAATACCACATTATCCACATTAATGTATTTTTTCAGTTACTTGGGTTTTAGTATTCTGTATTTGACACATAAGAAATTATAAAAATGAATTCCAAACCACTTGTAGTCATACAAGATAGAATGCTTTTTCCAGCCAGGGGAAGGATTTCGAATCTTGCATTGATCACTCCCGAATTTTATCAGATCAAACCAACACTCATGGTAACTTTTCAAATCTTAGATTTCTTTGATTGTTCATTTTAGTAATCAAGGATTATAACTTGAAATGAATGTAGCAAGAGACTCCAGGGTCGCAAATTATCAGTAAATGTTAATTTACATTATGAAGTATTATTATGTTTACATTTCGGTATTCATTTGGGAGATTAACCAAAATCTGAATATCATTTTACATCTTTTAGGTACAACCGATGCTACAGACGCCAGTCATACCTTGTATGCAGTATAAAAGGTATTAAATATGACACCATTCTGGATGATTTGAACATTAACAGTGACGGTATACAGTACTCATTGAATAAAAAAGCAAGATGGACAATACCACAGGTTCTCAAAGAACATATTATTCTGAAGAAACATCACCATTCTGACACTAAGTTACAATTGACAGAACAACATAAATTAAAACGTAACACCAACTGCATTGGATACTTCGCTACTCAAGGTCTCATCCGAAAGGTTATACCAAAACGAAAATCATATTTCAATATTAGTAGTTTAAAACCAAAACGGAACGCTGACAGAACTACCGTACAAACTCGTACAACCTTAAAACCAGTAAATAAAGAGCCCCAGAGTTTAGATGTTCCATCAGAAGAAAAAGATGAAATTTTACCTGAGATCAGTGTAGATGTTTTCTACCCAAGTCCTACCTCAAGTTCAATCACTCATAATCCCAAATACATCCGCCCAGCTGTGGATTCATCACAAACACACAGTCAAAGTAAACAGAAGAAAACGAATCGCCAAAAGCACAGAATCAAATGCAACATGAATGATCTATTATTCCATTGTGACTCCATGTATGATGAGTATGAAGATGATGTAAGTGATGAGGAGGTAGACGACGACAATGATGATGAGCTCAACCAATACATATACTCCATGTCCTCTACAAAACATGACACATTTACTGCAGCAGAAGTTCTACAGTATGCAAGGAAAATGCATATCATGAATCCCACCTCAAAAGGACGCCAAACAAATATTTTAAAAATTGAAGAAGATAAAAAACGAACGCAAATTTATATTCAAAACACAGACTTACCAGAAAACAAAGACAACAAACAAAACAGAATAGAAAAAAGAATTAATGCCTCCAGTAATACCAAACAGACTTTCCCTCATATGGAACCAGTAAAGGTATTACTGTCGCGAGAAGAAACTCGTCCAGAGTATCTGAAATTTATCTATGAAGACAAGTACATCGAATGTAAATCATTTCCTCGGTCGTTCGCCATTGATATCTCACAGAGTGTAAGATCTGCGGCCTTTCAGTTCCAAAATCTCAAAGATCAATATTTTAAAACTGACTTTACAACATGTCTTGTATTTACGTATGACATGTTTACTGAAATATATGATCAAGATGATTGTGATGTGTTCAATGTATACCTAAATACAGCCATCAAACAGGAGTCCGTTCGACTCGAAAATCTCTTTGACTTTTTCCATGGATCCATCGATGAAATAATACAGAGAGTATGTTTTTTCTTTCAGACACTTGAAGCCAAATCGTTCTATACTCTATCCAAACTTCCAGTTGGCACAGGAAAAACCGGGTTTGATGCACTCAAATCTTCACAAGAATCTTCAGTCGATGCTTACTGTATAAGTCACGGAAGTGCGTATCGAGAAATATTTCAAGAAGACCCGTGTTTGATGAATCACGAATTCGAATCAGTCCCACCTGCCATCTGTTATATTTGCTTCGAGTGTATTGGAGAAGGAGGACAGAATGCAATCGCGCTTGAAACATGCGGACACTGGTTTTGCCAAAACTGTTGGCATGAACATGTACAAAACCGTTTACAAAATGGCTCACTGAAGCTGACGTGTCCAGAGTATGAATGCAAGGAAACAGTGAAATTGAGTGTTTTGCTTCAAGTGATAAACGTAAGGCAAATAGAACAGCATATTAAACGCGTCCATGATGTGTCAATTACGAGGGACGATAATACAAAATGGTGCCCGAACCCTGAATGTGGACGTGTAATAAAGGCTACAAAACCTGTAAAATACATGAACATCACTTGTAAATGTGGTACAGAAATTTGTTTTGATTGTTTACAATACGCCCACTGGCCTGCTTCATGTGAACTATCTAACCAGTACTGGAATGATCTGAAGAAAAAAGGATACAAATTTGAACTAAATTCAGAACGCGTTAAGAATGTTAAAGTTCGTGGGAAACACTGTCCTCAATGCAAACAGTTTATTGAAAAAGATGGTGGTTGTTTTTTCATGAATTGCGTTTGCGGTGCATCATTTTGCTGGGGTTGTAGGTCCCCATGGAATGGCCACGTTTTCAGTCCAGTCTGTTACCAAAATAGATATGGCGATAAACACAATACTAAGTCAAAGGTGATAAGACATGAAGACGGACAAACCCTTTGGGAATCTCAGATCGAATCCAGATATTTAAAACAGGCAGTTGGTAACAAGTCAGCCCGCCGAGAACACAGAGTATCAAAGCTTAAAGCTGGAGCTAGGGATCTGATGAGAAGGTCAAAATTTTATGGACGTAAAAATCAAGCGAGACTGTCGGCAGAATTTTCTGAATACATAATTCCGGGAAAAGAAACCGCTACCCTAGAAGAAAAATTGTCTTACTTCCTCAAGAGTATGGTTTTACTTTATACGGAGATACATCATCTTGGGGAGTACACCTCAGTGTATCTTCCTCAGGCCAATGGACATTTACGTCAAAGTCTATGGGAGGTCGTTGAACGTTTGGAATCACTAGCATCCCGAATCTACGATAAGTTACAACTGAATGTTAATGGTGATCCTTGTGCTGTTTTGAATGATTTAATGGATATTCGATCACATAGCAGGAAAACTGTGAAAGGACTGGTTAAATTAATTGAACACTAAAGTGTTAAAAATGTTTCTTCAAATTTGTGCTTATTATAATTGTATTCATTAATTACATATTGATTAAGTAATACTACAATATGGTGATTAAATAGTTGGAAATAAACAATCTTGACGTTGTCGTGTCTTTGTGAATAATAATCAAATATTTGCATTTTAACCTTTTGAAATATGAAATTAAAATACATAATTTTATAAATAACTTACTGTCATGATCAAAGATATGAATTTACATGCAGGAAGTAAACTCAAATTTAGAATTTGACATTCCTTTGTATTTTCTTAGCAGCAATTATTTATGTAAATTGAAACAGTTTATCATAATGAAACATTTTGGATGTAGGAACACCATGACCATATGATAACATTTCAAGGAAGGAAAACATCAGACTCGGAATATTGTATGTAGACACACAAACTGCAGATTATAAATGGTATTATACATTGGGCTATCGGTTGAGAAAGTGTCAACATTTCGCCAATGCCTTAATGTGTTATAATATCACTGAAAAAGCTGTATATTGTAAACAATACAATGCATGAAATGATTATTATTTATCTCTAATATTTAATTTAAATGTTGCGACACATCATTGGACAAATTGTGACATCGAATACGATCATTCTAGCGACTAACCCATCGAAGGATATTATATCTTACCTGAAGCATTATATTATGAAGCACTTAAACCAACATCACTTTATATTCACAAAAGTAAAATCTAGGAATAAATACACATCATATCAAGCAATAAAAAGCTAAGGAAACGGACAGAAACAAAGATCGTAAAATTTGCCGGATGACTTCCTGCTTCGCGACATAAGAGAACTTGTTACGTTTTCAAAAAATGTTTGCAGCGGAAACAAATAAAAAATCAAATGAAATGTCGAACGAAAAAATATAATATATATATAACAATTATTCACGAAGTCCCAATGTTTCCAACAATGCATAATCGAATAATTTTGTTATTTAACGCTACTTATAAACATGTTTTAATTCTTTCATTAGTCGAATTTCTAGATGTTTCGATTAAATTTTTGCGCCCAATTGTACAAAAACAACGAAAATTTCTGCATATAATTCGAAGTCAAGATTTAGATGTGTACGAAACTGCCCCATGAGAATTCTTCTCCTTCTTTTAAACACTCAATGGTTTAATTTCACGAAAAATAAGTAAACTTTAGCACTTATTATTAATCATAATGATCGTATATGTCTTAAATGGTTTCGAAGTAATCATTTCACCTTATAGAATTTATGAAACTAAAAACGTTTGATTCTTGGTTACCATCCATGAGTGGAAGTGCCGATGTTTCTAACTTTTCTAGGAGGTCCCTTGAACTTCGAATGAATGGTTCCCTTTATTGGCTGTCCTGTTCGTTTATACATAGTACGTCGACTTAGATTATTAAAACAATGTATGTTTTCACAATGCAGTCGGCCGATGTACATAACTATATATACCAGCCGACTGAGTTGTGGAAACGGACATTATAATTATTATCTAAGTCTACCTCCTATGTAAAAACGAATAGGACAGCCAGTAAAGGGAACCAATTGGTTCCGATGGGAATGACAACGCTTTGGAGAATGACCTGTCTCCGAACATCAAAAATATAGTTTATTTAAATTCCACAACCTCTTTTATATCAACGTCTGTGTATTTATGTGTAGGATCAGAGTGGTGATGGACTAACTAATAATCATGATAACGAATGACTACATGTTTATATTTTCGGGTACTATTTTTACTAAAAAAAATCAGTTCTCCATGATATAAAAGATGTTTTTCATACGGAATGTAAAGAGTCGGAAATTGTTTTGAACAAATCGGTATGTCTGTAAATTTCCTAAAAGCTGTGTATAATTCTATATATCACATATGTTTCATACCGCGTTTGGAATAACAAATTGTGCAGTTACTTATATGGGTTATATGAAGTTTAGATGTCCAAAATAAATATGGTAACTCAAAATCAGTATTTGTGCATCAAAAGAACATAATACTAACAAATACCGGTATTTTGAAGGATTTCGTCCTTTGAATGTGGGCTACGTCTGTATGCAGGATTACAGCAATTCAATTAACCCCTAGTTTTCTAATAAAACTTTATAGTAATGTGCCGTACAATAAAAACTATATCATTTAGGGCTTTGTCTGCTAATCCATTTTAAGTACATGTATTTCATAAAACTGTCTATACTTATCATTTTCAAACCTCTTTTTCATGATCAAGAATTAACTAATATCGTTTTAGATATCTCAGGATTATATCCCCATATAAATTTGTATAAAACTAAATTAAAATTTTAGCCATTTTTAGTATTTTGTTGAACGTACCAATACTTTAACTATTGTTATTTTCCCCATTAGTGCAAGTTTTCTTCTTAATCACATTCCCATTATTTTGATTAATATATATTTGAAATTCATTTATGTAATTTCATTCCAATTCAATGCGTATATGAAATTCATCTTTGTATTCTAGGCATAAAACGTCATCTGAATATTTCAGACCCTAGCCATACTAAATGACATTTGTCAGTGTTAAGCTTTGGTCCAGGTATTGTAGCAAAATTGTTAAAAAATCCATTGTTGTTAATAATAATATAACGAGAATTTCGAAATAAAAATGTGTCATCAGTATACTTATTCTATATTACACTTTTAGGGTTTCCACACCTCTTAAAGTATCTGACACTGCTAAGTCTAAAAGTGTCCATTATTTATTATTATTCTGTTATTCTTATTATTCTTATTCTGTTTGCAATTATGTACAATGCCTTAATCCATTTTATCAGTGATTTACCAAAGTTAAAGGAATATCTGTAAATAAATGTCCACTGTATCAATTCAAAATCTTTTAAAAATCAACTAAAAAATAAACTTGGCATTTATTTTATCTTCTGAAGTATGCATTATGTCATAGACAAAACTTGTAACTTAACATATAAACCTATTTTTCATAAAACCTTTTTGTACACTGCTGATTACTGAAGGTGCTGTGCTAAAGCTGTGTTATAGTCAATGTCAGTAGTATTGTAATTGTCTCCAGTTTTGTATATATCTTATATTTATTGACGCTGAAAATCTGTCAAATATACATGTGTATATGCAAAATTGATAAAATCCAAATCTACTGATAAAACCTTCACAATTTTGTTTTTAACTTCCTGAAGACCTATTACACCGTTTTACAAACAATCATTTGAATTACAAATGATTTATATATTTTTAAATAATTTTTCATAGATTTTTTCCGTCATTCAGAACATCTGTTTCTGATATCTTTTTTCCAACATCTGTTTTTTCATTTTGAACATTTAATTAACATTCTCTACTTTAAATTCTAATTCTCATAATTTTAACAAAAAAATCTAACCATTTACTTTTAGCTTACATTTCTCTCTGTTCTAAGTTCCCTGTAATAATATATTCCTTAATTGTATCTATAATACACTAATTAAGAAGATTTACTCGGTTTTATCTTTTAATAATTCTGCATTAAATTCCCAATAACATTTACCTCTTTTATTGTTTTCCTTTATTCAAGATTATGTAATTACACGAATGACCCGTTTCATAGCCAGATACAATTGCAGAAATTTCTTTTGACACTGAAACGTAATCACGTTTATTTGTTCTATAGGATTTTTCCTACGACATCTAGAAAATTCCTAGGATTGAATATCCCCATATTTTAACATTAAACAACCCCATTAGATAATCAATATTTTCAAAAAATTCAGAATTGTCCTCATTTGAACCATACAAAATCAGAAATGTAAATCTTCATTCAGTGAAATGTCTGAAATAATTAATCTACCATAATCATCCACTAACTGATTATGAAAAGTAAAATACACAGGCTAAGTCCAAATAAACTAGCAACCCCTCCCTACACTGGAACTACTACAGTAATTAAAATGCATTCTACATTTAGCTCCCCATTTTGCTTCCCAGTTTTATCAAATGTCTTTCAAACTATCTGTTTCATTGTGTTTCTTAAGAAATATTACAGTGACCTTTTTTCTCTTACCCAGTCAAACAATTTTAGAGGAATATAATCCCTAACATTGATGGACAAAATATCAAAATTACCCATTTTCTCATAAATATGACATAAATATTTGTTGTCCATTTTTCCCCATTCATCATTACGTTTGATGTATATAACATCGTTTATATAACAAATAACTCGATTTGTGAATGTTTCATTACTGTTCTTCACATTCTACATTTAGCTCCCCATTCTGCTTCCCAATTTTATTAAATGTCTTTCAAACTATCTGTATCATTGTGTTTCTTATGAAATATTACAGAGTGACCTTTTTTAACAAATCTCTACGGTTAATTTTAGAGGAATATAATCCCTAACATTGATGCACAAAATATCAAAATTACCCATTTTCTCATAAATGTTTGACATTAATATTTGTTGTCCATTTTTCCCCATTCATCATTACGTTTGATGTATATAACATCGTTTATATAACAAATAACTCGATTTGTGTATGTTTCATTACTGTTCTTCACATTCGTGAAACTTCAAAATTCGTATGAACTTGTTTATTCCTGTGTCGTTTATAGTACAGGTAAATTCACGAAGGCTTCCGAAAAATTACCACCATGTTCTAAATATACACAATTGACGTGCTTTTGTCCAATCAGTAAAGCGTGATTTAGATTGCACAACAAGTTGAAAGTAGAAATATATAACTATAAAAACAAACTTGCCCTAGCTTAAATATCACACAAAGTAATATATTGCTTCAAACACAAGTTTATCTAGAATCCACTAAAGCGACGGAATTAAGAAAAATGGTACAGAAAAGTCAAAAACGAGGTGTACATTCTGGTAATACACTTCGTGCATCAGACAGCAGGTAAATATTTTATAAGGGAACATATCAAAGTCGTTCTATAAAGCATATCAGCAATCAGGATAAATAAATACATAAATTTGGAATCGGAGTACATGTATATGTATGGAAACCGAGTTTATGTATTTAAAACATTTGTTTATACACTATCTTATACGCATATATTTGATATACCTCTGTTTTTATGTAATTATGAAAAAGGTATTAGACTAATTCAATACCATATTATCCGCATTAACGTATTTTTTCAGTTACAATTTGCTTGGGTTTAAGTATTCTGTATTTGACACATAAAAAATTATAAAAATGACTTCCAAACCATTCGTAGTCATGCTTTCTCCAGCTAGGGGAAGGATTTCGAATCTTGCATTGATCACTCCCGAATTTTATTAGATTAAACCAACACTCATGGTAACTTTTCAGTTCTTAAATTTCTTTGATTGTTCATTTTTAGTAATCAAGGATCATAACTTGATATGAATGTAGCAAGAGACTCAAGGGCCGAAAATGATCAGCAAAAGTATTATTATGTTTACATTTCGGTATTCATTTGGGAGATTAACCAAAATCTAAATATCATTTTACATCTTTTAGGTACAACCGATGCTACAGACGCCAGTCATACCTTGTACGCAGTATAAAAGGTATTAAACATGACACCATTCTGGATGATTTGAACATTAACAGTGACGGTATACAGTACTCATTAAATAAAAAAGCAAGATGGACAATACCACAGGTTCTCAAAGAACATATTATTCTGAAGAAACATCACCATTCTGACCCTAAGTTACAACTGACAGAACAACATAAATTAAAACGTAACACCAACTGCATTGGATACTTCGCTACTCAAGGTCTCATCCGAAAGGTTATACCAAAACGAAAATCATATTTCAATATTAGTAGTTTAAAACCAAAACGGAACACTGACAGAACTACCGTACAAACTCATACAACCTCAAAACCAGCAAATAAAGAGCCCCGGAGTTTAGATGTTCCATCAGCAGAAGATGACATTTTACCTGAGATCAGTGTAGATGTTTTCTACCCAAGTCCGACCTCAAGTTCAATCACTCATAATCCCAAATATATCCGCCCAGCTGCAGATTCATCACAAACACACAGTCAAAGTAAACAGAAGAAAACGAATCGCCAAAAGCACAGAATCAAATGCAACATGAATGATCTATTATTCCATTGTGACTCCATGTATGATGAGTATGAAGATGATATAAGTGATGAGGAGGTGGACGACGACCATAATGATGATGAACTCAAACAATACATATACTCCACGTCCTCTACAAAACATGACACATTTACTGCAGCAGAAGTTCTACAGTATGCAAGGAAAATGCATATCATGAATCCCACCTCAAAAGGACGCCAAACAAATATTCTGGAAATTGAAGAAGATAAAAAACGAAAGCAAATTTATATTCAAAACACAGACTTACCAGAACAGAAAGACAACAAACAAAACAGAATAGAAAAAAGAAATAATGCCTCCAGTAATACCAAACAGACTTTCCCTCATATGGAACCAGTAAAAGTATTACTGTCGCGAGAAGAAACTCGGTCAGAGTATCTGAAATTTATCTATGATGACAAGTACGTCGAATGTAAATCATTTCCTCGGTCGTTCGTCATTGATATCTCACAGAGTGTAAGATCTGCAGCCTCTAAGTTCCAAAATCTCCAAGATCAATATTTTAAAACTGACTTTACAACATGTCTTGTATTTACTTATGACATGTTTACTGATATACATGATCAAGATGATTGTGATGTGTTCAATGTATACCTAAATACAGCCATCAAACAGGAGTCCGTTCGAGTCGAAACTCTCTTTGACTTTTTCCATGGATCCATCGATGAAATAATACAGAGAGTATGTTTTTTCTTTGAGACACTGGAAGCCAAATCGTTCTATACTCTATCCAAACTTCCAGTTGGCACAGGAAAAACCGGGTTTGATGCACTCAAATCTTCACAAGAATCTTCAGTCGATACTTACAGTATAAATCACGGAAGTGCATATCGAGAAATATTTCAAGAAGACCCGTGTGTGATAAATGACATCTCTGCACACGGATTCGAATCAGTTCCACCCGGCATCTGTTATATTTGCTTTGAGTCCATTGGGGAAGGAGGACAGAACGCAATCGCGCTTGAAACTTGCGGTCACTGGTTTTGTCTGACCTGTTGGCAAGAGCATGTACAAAACTGTTTACAAAATGGTTCTTTGCTAATGACATGTCCCGAGTATGGATGCAAGGGAACCGTGACATTGGGTGTTTTGATGCAAATTATGAACGTAAGACAAGTGGAACAACATATTAGCCGTGTCCATGATGTTGCGGTTTCAAGTGACGATAATACAAAATGGTGTCCTAATCCTGAATGTGGACGTGCAATAAAAGCTATTAAACCAGTAAAATACATGAACATCACTTGCATGTGTGGGACAGAAACTTGTTTCGATTGTTTACAATACGCACACTGGCCTGCTTCGTGTGAACAGTCTAGTCAGTATTGGTATGATCTGAAGAAAAAAGGATACGATCTGGAGTTAAACCCCGAGCATGTTGAAAATTTTATTGTTCGTGGGAAACACTGCCCAAAATGCAATCAGTTTATTGATAAAAAAGGTGGCTGCTTTTCCATGAATTGTGTTTGTGGCGCGTCATTTTGCTGGGGTTGCAGAAAGATGTGGCACGAACACCGGTACTCTCCGCTGTGCTCAGGTGGTAGCCATAGTGATAAACACAATACCACATTAAAGGAAATAAAACATATCGGAAAACTAAACACAACAAAATTTCAGAATGAGCTAACAAATTACAAAGTTGCTATTAAAAATCGATCAGCCCGTCACGATGACAGAGTATCAAAGCTTAAAGCTGGAGCTAGGGATCTGATGAGAAGGTCAAAAGTTGTTGGACGTAAAAATGAAGCGAGACTGTCGGCAAAATTATCTGAATACATAATTCCGGGAAAACAAACTGCTACCCTAAAAGAAAAGCTGTCTTCTTTCCTCAAGAGTATGGTTTTACTTTATATTGAGATGCATCATCTTGGGGAGTACACATCAGTTTATCTTCCTCAGGCCAATGGACATTTACATCAAAGTCTATGGAATGTCGTTAAACGTTTAGAAACACTAGCATCCCGAATCTACGAAAAGTTACAACTGAATGTCAATGACGATCCTTGTGTTGTTTTAAACGATTTAATGGAAATTAGATCACATAGCCGGAAAGCTGTGAAAGGACTGGTTAAAATAATTGACCACTGAAATGTTTCAGCAAATCGATTGTAAATGAAATATTCATGTAAAACGATTACAATATAGTATACTGTGATTAAATATTCAATATTGAACATTCTCGATTTTGTTATATATTTGTGAATAATAATGATCCTCGTGTCGTTTTATAATATTTGATGGACATAAAATCACATAGCAGAAAAAGCGTGACTAAGTAGCTATCAGGTGGTTTTATATTTTACAAATCTAACCCATAACAAACTTCATAAGATAAGTCAGTCGAAATTTAATATGAAAATTATATTCTATAGTATTCCATAACATTATTTTACAAAAATAATTAGATTTTTCTTTGAGTGGGTTGTAAACTCTCGCCTTGTATAAAGAGCAGTGAGTTTTGACGAAAAGAAAAACAAGAGGCCCATGGGGCCTTAAGTCGCTCACCTGGCAAAATTAGTCAACATTGCAGAAAACATAAAAAATGTGTGAAAGATAAAATGACTAATAAACATGAAAGTACTGATTCGAGTTGATGGCAATCGTAAGTTTTAATGGGGTATAATACACTCAGTATACTGAATACGTTTTAATTCGGTAAAATTAGGTTTTACAAAAAAGTAACTAAAAATCGGATCAGACATTTGGCCTAATGGGAGTACTAATAGCTTATTTATTATGCAACAGACTACATAGCTCAGCGATATGATTAAAGAATTTTGTCCTTATAAATATCGTTTCATCGATGTTAAATTTCTATACAAAAGAGCATTATTATACCTTTACGCTATACTTCCTATCAGTAGCCTTAAATCTCTACGTCAATATGTGTACATGTAAAACTTTTTCCCAACTTCAAAGACTGTCGCGAGTTTCTCATCAGTTGAGATCACGTGAATGAGGAATGATGCAACTTCTATGTCCAACTTCACAGACAGATCTTGCCAATACACAGTAAGGGAAACTTGACCAAAACTCATTTGCATATTAATCGTGCACAAGAATTGATAACAGTCCAGTCTATCGCTTTTAATGTCATTTCTATCACAAGAGTATAATGGTAAAAAATAATTTAAAAGCAACATTCTAAAGCAAATTTATAATATCTTAAAATTCATAAAGGACGCCGAACTGACCTTTAATAGCATATATTTCAACAAGTCTTGTAGACCTATTTTTTCAGCGAAATGTTAATATATTTTAAACCAGTCATTTTAAAAAGCAAAAATATACGAATAAAAGTGTGATTTAGAAATTTAAATCTTGAAGTTAAAATTATGTTGCTGAAATGCACATACATGTGTAATTTTGCGTCAATATAATGTGTTATTAGCTCCACACTGCAAAATGTGCTTTGACTTGTTCCCAATAAAAACGTAGCATATCATAACTGCGTTGATGCTACATGAACTCCTAAATACAGTAGGCTCATTGGCGATTTTAGTAATCACCTGAGTGAAATGTATTTTACTGACAATATACTGAAAAGCAACCAAAATCTTGAAAAATTCATTGAAATGGAGAATTAACTTGCATAAGGGTAGACTTGCCTTGCAGATATTTTTAGAGATATTTCAAGATAATGTGCAACAACAGTAGAAAACATGCAAATTCATTTAAAAAAGAAACTGACTTTCACCAGGATCACACTCACAATTTCTGCACAAAATGATTTTTGTAGATCTTTGTGGTGACCACTGATTGATTGGGAAAAACAGCCCAAAACATGAAAATATCCACTTAAAAGTAGAAATAACTCCCATAAAGGTTAACCTGACAATTTAATTCCTGTTACGTTTTTGTAGATCTTTGCATTCTGAACAGTTTTGCATCTTATTCTTTCTCTCTATCTATTATACTTTTCAAGACAATAGGACAAAACTGTCAAAACGATGAGAAATCCACTTAAAGGGGAAATAACTCCCATAAGGGTCGACCTGACAATTTCGGCCCTATCGACCTTTGCGTGCTGAACATTATTGCTTCTTTCACTTTTACTCTACCTGATATACTTTTCAAGATAATGTCAAACGCATCCAAAAACATGAAAAATCCGCTTAAAAGGGGAAAAAACTCCCACAAGGGGCAACCTGACAATTTAAGTCCTATTGACTTTTTGTAGATCATTGCATGTTGAACAATAAGATATTAGAACAAAACTGTCAAAACATGAAGAATCAAATCAAAGGGGAAATAACTCCCATAAGGGTCGACCTAACAATTTTGGCCCTATTGACTTTTCTGAAGCTCTTTGCTGAACATTTTTGTTTCTTTCACTTCTACTCTACCTATTATACTTTTCAAGATAATGTCAAAAATCCATCCAACAAGAGGCCCATGGGCCACATTGCTCACCTGAACTGTGTTGGTATCTTAGAAATATGGGAATCTCAAATATACAAATGATTTCAACACTCCTGAGGAATGGAGGAAACTTTAAAATGAATGAAAATGACAAAGCTGTGAAAGATGTCAAAACATGTTACAAATTAGTTTTCCAATTTATTCCAAAAACAGGAAATTGAACCATGCGTCCATAAAAATCACTCAGATGCAATTAGTTTTTCAATCCATGCAGAAGTTCTGGAGAAGATTTTTAAAGAGGGGTACCCCATGAGGCCTCTTTTGCCCCACCCTGGACCCACCCCTTGGCTAATCTGGACAAAATTAACAAACTTAGTAGATGTCCTTGAGTACTTACTTCCTATAAAGTTTCATTAAAATCCCTTCTGTGGTTTGGAGAAGAAGTCGAAAATGTGGAAAATTAACCCCCCCCCCCCATTTTTGCAGTCTTAAAAAATTCATAAATAATTTTAAAATTAAATTTCAGAAAAATTCTTTCAGGAAAGCATTTAACTACCAAACCACGGGTAAAACACATGAAATAAATGCATCATAATGAATAATAGGGGAGAAAATCAAAGAAATCACAAAATGAATGAAAGTTACAGTCTAACAAGAGGCACAAGGGGCCTTAAGTCGCTCAACTGGCAAAATTGGTTAACATTGCAGAAAACATAAAAAATGTGTAAAAGATAAAATCACTAATAAACATGAAAACCAGTAGGCTCATTGGACCTTAAATATCACCTGAGTGAAATGTATTTTACTGACAATATACTGAAAAGCAACCAAAAGCATGGTGGTGATCACTGAACAACAGGAAAAAACAGCGCAAAATATGAAAATGTCCACTTAAAAGGGGAAATAACCGCCATAAGGGTCAATCTGACATTTTAATTCCTGTTGACTTATTCATAAATCTTTGCGTGCTGAACATTTTTGTTTCTTCCTCTTTCTATCCATTATTCTTTTCAAGATAGTAGGACAAAACTGTCAAAAACATGAGAAATCCACTAAATGGGGAAATAACTCACAAAAGGCACAACCTGACATTTTCAGCCCTCTTTGACTTTTTTGTAGATCTTTGCGTGGTGAGGATTTCTGCTTATTTCACTTTATCTCTATCTGTTATACTTTTCAAGATATTAAGACAAAACTGCTAAAAACATGAAAATTCCACTTAAAAGGGGAAATAACTCCCATAAGGGGCAACCTGACAATGTTGGCACTATTGACTTTTTTGTAGATCTTTGCATGCTGAACAATTGTGTTCTGTTCACTTTCTCTATATCTATTATACGTTTCAAGATATTAGGACAAAATTTTTTTTGTAGATTTTTATGTGCTGAACATTTTCTCTTACTTCACTTTTACTCTACCTATTATACTTTTAAAGATCATGTCAAAAACATTCACAAACATGAAAAATCCATTTAAAAAGAAAAAACTCCGATAAGGGACAATTTCGGCCATTGACTTTTTTGTAGATCTTTGTGTGCTGAACATTTTTGCTTTTTCCACTTTTACTCTAGCTATTATACTTTTCAAGATAATAGGACAAAACTGTCAAAACATGAAAAATCTAATTAAAAGGGAAATAACTCCCATAAGGGGTGACCTGACAATTTCGGCCCTCTGACTTAATAGTAGATCATTGCATGCCAAACATTTTTGCTTCTTTCACTTTTACTCTAGCTATTACACTTAGCCCCTTTTCATCGGCAAACTTTATGCAGCTTTACATTGTCATACTTCCTGTCAAGTTTGGTTTAAATTGGTCGAATGGTTCTGGAGAAGTAGTCAAAAATGTTGAAAAATAAACAAAATAACTTATATTTAACATTTATTTAGGTGCCTGTGACCTTCACCTTTGACCCCATGACATTGAAATTTTGTCAAAACGATAATTCCTAACAACTTTCTCATATATCTTTGTATAAAAAAGTTGATTAGTTTTGAGGAATTAAACAATTTATAATACAAATGTACCCTGTGTTACTGACATACCCCTAGTGGCTCGTTTATGGACATGTTTCATTTTCATTCTCAAACTTTGTAGATATTGGCTTTACAATCACAAAATTTGAAACTTATCTGATCATCAGTTTATGAGAAGAAGATTTTTAAAGATGTACCAAGTTTTGATACTTTTTGGTCCCTTTTAGGGCCTCTATTGGTCCTATCCCTTTTTATTCGCAAACTTTCAGCTGCTTCACATGGGGATGCTATATGCCAAGTTTGGTTATAACTGGCCCACTTGTTCTTGAGAAGAAGATGTTTAAATGCAAAAGTTAAAAGACGGACGACGGATAACTAATGACGATGACGGACGCCGGACCTTTGGATTATAGCAATAGCTCACTTGGCCCTTCAGTTCAGGTGAGGCAACCTGACAATTTCGGCCCTATTTACTTTTTTGTAGCTCTTTCCATGCTGAACATTTTTTATTCTTTCACTTTTACTCTACATATTATACTTTTCAAGATAATGTCAAAAAACATGAAACATTCACAAAAATGGGGAAATAACTCGCATAAGGTTCGACCTGACAATTTCCACCAAAATGAAATATTGGTAGATTTTTGCAAGCCACTCATTTTAAGGTAAGTTTTTTCTCTAGCTTTAATAATTTTGTAGATACCTGTATTCAATCAAAAACATCTGCTGACTCATTCGTTCTATATCTAGCCATGGCAGCCATGTTTAGTCTTAGCCCCTTTTCATTCGCAAACTTTATGCAGCTTTACATGATTATACTTCCCATGAAGTTTGGTTCAAATTGGTCAAATGGTTCTGGAGAAGTAGTCATAAATGTTGAAAATTTTACAAATTAACCTTACATTTTCCATTTACTTAGGTGCCTGTGACCTTCACCTTTGACCCCATGACCTTGAAATTCTGTCAAAATGATCCTCAGATAATTCCTTACAACTATCTCCTATATTTTTGTATACAAATGATTTGTAATGCAAATATACCATGTTACTGAAGTGCCCCCTAGTGACTAGTTTCTAAATAGATTTCATTTTCGTTTGCAAACTTTGTAGATATTGACTTAATAATCATGCATACAAAATTTGAAACTTATCTGATAATAGGTTCATGAAAAGAAAATTTTTAAAGATGTACCAAGTTTTGATCATTTTTGGCCCCTTTTAGGGCCCCTATTGGTCCTATCCCTTTTTTCATTCTCAAACTTTAAGATGCTTCACATGGGGATGCTATATGCCAAGTTTGGTTAAAATTTGCCTACTGGTTCTTGAGAAGATGTTTAAATGCAAAAGTAAAGAGATGGACAACGATGGACGACAACAGAAGACGATGGATGGCAGACCTTTGGCTACAGCAATAGCTCACTTTCTGTGATAAATGCTGAAATCAAATCTTCTTAACATGATCACAAAACCGTCATCTTCTTATCATGGTCATTCAGATGTGGGTCAAAGGTTATATGCAGCATCCACAAACCACAATCTAATTCTCATAACTAGATGTATTATGCTGACAAGTATTGACATTCTAGCATTTCCGGTTACAGATATATCAGTGTGGATGCCAACGCCGGGGGTATAGCATAAGCTCACCATCACTTCGTGAAGTGAGCTAAAGATCAGAACTGATTTTAATTTTGTTTAACTTTGCAGTATTTATGTTAGTTCTCCAAAGAGCCTCTTTGAAAACTTGATATTCAAATACTATTATTAAGTGAATAATTAATTTATGATCAGATGAAATGACGAACTGATGGACGGACAGACAGACATGTATACAAAACCTATAATCTACCTCTAGCTCGGTAGGGAGCACTAAAAATCAACAATAATATAGAATACATTGATGCAAATGCATTTATTCATTGATAAACAATTAGCGAACATAAATGCACTGCACATGACTTTCCCAGCAACTTCTGGGTATTCTAAATATAATGTACAAGGCAACACAGTTTTAATATTTCAATTTGATACATCTAATTGGTATACCACAAATTTTTCAATCACAATATTTCTTTACTAAACTGATTCAAAGAAATCAATCAAAATTTGTCATAGATTCACTGCCTCAATCATTTCATGGAAATCCTATATTTAATAACTGAATAAAAACTTTTTTAACAAAGACCAGTCATTTACCATCAACGTTGGATTATTAATAAAAATGTACATTGGGTTTCTTCATCAGACATCAAATCACTTTGAGATGATTATCATAGCCGAATTACACATTGTACAAAGTACTGTATCATTAACTCATTGACCCCTATAGTCATATTTGGACTCATCCATTTCAAATGGTAAAGTCCACTATCAGAATTCAGGAGTGTATAATTTAGAATTCAAATTTCAAAATGATTTTACAATAAAATATCAACTTGTTCACCCCTTTTATGGCAGACTTTTCAATTTTTGATCTGGGTGAGTCTAAGTGTGACCACAGGGGTTGATGCGTTAAGATACAAGGAACTGGTGTCAAATACAATGTTTACGTACAAGCAAACCATTAACAGGCAAGCATATAACAATAACAATATCAATAAAAGATCAGGCCATGGTTAAAAACTTAAAATGGAATGTAAATTATTGAATGTTTAAGTTTGATACAGAAGAGAAAGGGTGAAGCGCTACTAATAGAGACGTGGTGTGGAAGACTGGTCCTGTAGACTGAAGCAAGAGAAATATTGACAATATAAAAACAATATACTCTGTATATTTATATAAACTAAACTTAAATATCTGAATTACACAAATATAAAAATATTCCTAAAAAGTGATAAAAAGGTAATCACAACTCCTTGATCCTTTTCATTTCTACAAACAACCTTTGAAATTACGAAAGTAATTAGAATAAAATAAAATAACAACTGCAGTCATGAATGGACCTTTCGTGTGAAAACAATGACTGAACACAACAGATACTTTATAACAAAGCATAAAAGAAAGAACACCGTATACAATGACACCAAATATGATTTCATCCTAAAATTTGACAATTTCACTACCTTTAATACAGTGCGGACCACCACTGGTATAAAAAACAACCCAATGTACTTCAAACTGAATTATTCATGCAATAATGAAACAATGTAATTCACAAATAGTCCAGCACAAGTTTTTGTTATTATGACAACAATTGAGGATGAAGTAAAAATATAAGCAGGTGCTCTGTTACATATTTGGCCACTTTTGATTAAAAATAAAATGATTATGTGGTATGCAATATACATGTGTTTCAAATGATAGAAGCATTTGGTTTATTTACACACAATAATAAACAATGTCTTAATGATAGATCCACAACAAATACGATGTTGTGCTTATATATGTGAAAAATACATATAAGTATACATATACAACTCAATAAATATGTTTTCAATGAAAAATCAGTGAGAATTCTTTCTTCATTCACATTTCTCATCTATACACTTTTTACACATACTCTAACACAAATTAACAAATAGGCTTTTCTCATCAGAAAACTTTATACGAGGTTAAATATATGAAACAGTGCACAGTGATTAGTATCACACTAATTAGAAACTGATAGTAATTGCCATCATATCTGGTTATTGAAACAAAATGTCACCACCATTAAAATGGGATTAAAATGTGGAGAACTACAGATAAGGTATCCAACACAAAATATAGACCTATACAGTGAATACAAAACTAAGATCAAATGTTATTAAATAGCTAACACATTGGGTATTATAACACATGCTAATCTTTAGGATTTATCAAAGTTACCGGAGAGACTCTGTGACCAAAAGATTAGAGCAGTGCATTTCAACCTATGACGTATCTAACCTCCAGTCAGTGCTAGTTTGAATCTCAGCTGATTTTGTGAAATTGTTTGCCATGGAAGCCTGGAAGTCTCTCCCAAGGTAGACTACACATGACTGAATAAACACTAAAAAATTACCAAAACCACTCGCATATAGTAAACTACCCAAATGCTACAGCCAATATTGGCATGTATTACTGAACAGTATAGTTATTTTTCATTATATTTATATATATAATATATAAATGTATAATATCTTTACTTATCATCTATGGAAAATTATAATTCAATGCACATACAGTAAGGTGTTACAGTCAATCTGTAGAGGACATACGTAAGGTAAAACTGTCCTATCTATAGAGGATATACACATTTGTAAGTTATTACTGTTCAATTAATTGAGGATATACATAAGGTATAACTCCAATCTGTAGAAGATATATGTATGGTATTACTGTCAGATTTATAGATGATATATACATAAAGTATAATTATCCAATCTGTAGAGGACATACATAAGGTATAACTGTCCAATTTGTAGAGGACATACATAAGGTATAACTGTCCAATTTGTAGAGGACATACATAAGGTATAACTGTCCAATTTGTAGAGGATAAAAGTAAGGTATAACTGCACAATCTGTAGAGGAAATATATTTCAAGTTGAAAACTGGAAACTAAAGTAATTGCAAAAAGGTTTAAATTAAATACTTTCACTGACGTCAAAACGTTTAGAGTGGATGATTTCACGGTTTAGAACATTAAGTATGATTCATTATGGCACCAGATATTTATTTCCAAAATTTAGATAAATTACTGAAATGTTGTTTGCATGAATCTATGTTCAAATAGCAAACTGGAAAAAAAAAGAAATATATCAATAAATTTTCAGTATATAATCACTATTTGATTTAAAGAGATTTGAACTTTCAACTGTCATAATCGTTGTGTTAACAAGCAATTAAATAAATTAAATTTTACCGACATAAGGAAGGAAGATTTTCCCCTAAAGAAGCCATGATAGGATATCCATTTGATACATGAAATTCAATTAAATATTTTATTCAACACCTATTTTAAAAAGTTTCCATATCCCTAAATAACTGATCAAATCATGTTGTTTTAACATGTTAACACACAAATATCTAAAAAAAAATTCAATGACAATTTACCATTTTGACACCAAGTAACGAATGAAAACCTCTAAAATAATTTTTGTCAAATCAACATTTTTTCCCACGGTGGAGAAAGTTTTTTTGATGATAACTTCAACAATACACTGTAACATTGATATTGTCAATCAATTTGCATGCTCAAAAACTTACAACACATGTACGTGAACAAAAACTGAATGACTGAATTAAGAACAGATTTGGGAATGGTATCAATATTGGTAAAAGAAACAATTAACTTGTGCAAAAATTTCCCAAAAATTATCCAATACAGAAGATGCTTTTTGCTACACATGTAATGTCATTACTGACATACAAATCTTCACTTAAAAGTATAAAAATATATACTTGTCAAACTTAATACTAAAAACAAAAATTTACAAATTTCAAAATCAGAGATCGAAATCTGTGGAATGTAAAACAATTCTAAATAAACAATAACACTTGAACTATTCTCAATCATTTCGACCAAACCAAAACCACTTCTTCATTATCTAAATACAGTGAACCCTCTTTACAACAACCATGTTTTTTCTCACGTTGGAATGACGTTATATCAAATTTGTCACTGTAATGAATTTGATGTGGTAGGCATTTCATAGTTAGCTCCCTTGAGTATCATTTACAAATATGTACATGTAAATAAATAAACTTACAACAACAAATCGTATTATTATATTTCATAATATTTTTAACCTTTAAATTGTCATATTTATGCAAGTTAATATTGTAAACATCAATGTATAATTATTTTTTTCGGTCGCATATCATAAATCGGTGATGTCATGAAATGCATGTACAAAATGCACAAAATGCCCGAATGAAATAGTATATCTGTTAATTCTGAGTTAAATTCATCATTGCTTAAATAAAAAGCTCAGAGATTGCTAATACAATTCTCTTAAAAATGTGTTTCATAAATAAAGTTTTACTAAAATGTCTACAGCTATAACAAGTATTGAAGTAATTTAAAGATCTGTCATTGTAACCACCTCGGCATGGACATGTAGCGTAACAGAACTTGTCAACTAGATCTATATGTATTTATTTATTTATTTATCTTTTATTTAATTTGTA
Source organism: Atrina japonica (assembly GCA_030159075.1). Classification (NCBI taxonomy): domain Eukaryota; kingdom Metazoa; phylum Mollusca; class Bivalvia; order Pterioida; family Pinnidae; genus Atrina; species Atrina japonica. The sequence goes on from BROG01000014.1 coordinate 1,152,810, forward strand.
CACAGCTTGTATTTTTTTTACTGTCGGTTCAGTTCCAACGAAACCTACTAATGGTTTATAAACATTAGGCCTACTGCCTACTGTACAGGTAAGGATGATTCAAGCGCTAATCATCGACACAGAGCCGTAACCTATCAGTGCAGATTAGAGAACAATTGACAGTGTAATTGTTTTATTGACACAATTATTTTTACCTGTGATCTCAAAAATCAAGACTGAAAACAATAACCGGATCAGCAGATGGGTTCTACAGTGATGTTATGCCATAGAAAAGAATTTATTTACATTGAGTTTTGAACATTTGTTCCCGGAATCTAATGTCTGAGTCGGACATTTTTTATATACATGTATGTTTGTTCCCGAGCAATTTTGTCAGATACCGAATATTCCGTTATAATGAATGTCGTTGTAAAGTGGGTTCACTGTATTAGCTACAGTGAATGTCTATAAACCAAAATCCAACTATATATCAAAATGTTACACGTCTGATAAGAACAAGATTCTGGTTCAAAATATCAGGCTATAAAAGACGTTACCATGGCACTAATAATTCTAATACATATAGCACCAAAACAATTTGTGATTTACCTCTCTGTGTGTCTCAAACATCATTACATGGGATGATAAACATACAAAAATGCTCATTTTCTACTTTTCTATCTAAAATCTTTCAAACTATGACTAAAATCCTTTATCCTCTGCATTTAAAAAAAAATATATTCATCATCAAATATAGCAAAAGTATTTTGAAAATATAATACATATGGTTTTTATGTACACATTACATTATCCGGAATGTTTTCCTATAAACAAGTCAACATTACAAAAATTGCACAACAAAATAAATATATCTTTTGTAAAAGGCAAATTGTACCTCATAATGATACAAGTAATTGGAAATCATCACCTTATAATAATCACCTGATGACATATGTCTATAATGACGAACTTCCTACCTGATGTAATCAGGTATTTATTATGTGTATTTTAATGAAAGTAGATGTGTCTACTGTTAGTATTAAGTACAATTAGTTTTCATATGTATATATGTGGCATGCCTACTGTATTAAGTACTATGGTTCTTATATATATATATATATAATTGTGTGTGTGTGTGTGTGTGTGTGTGTGTGTGTGTGTGCTGTCGTCTGTTGGTATGAAGTACTTTGTTTCTTATGTGTTCATGTGTTATGTTTGTTATGTACATGTGTGCTGTGTCTCCTGTTGGTATGAAGTACTTTGTTTCTTATGTGTACATGTGTTATGTTTGTTATGTACATGTGTGTTGTGTCATCTGTTGGTATGAAGTACTTTGTTTCTTATGTGTACATGTGTTATGTTTGTTATGTACATGTGTGTTGTGTCTCCTGTTGGTATGAAGTACTTTGTTTCTTATGTGTTCATGTGTTATGTTTGTTATGTACATGTGTGTTGTGTCGTCTGTTGGTATGAAGTATTTTGTTTCTTATGTACATGTGTGTTGTGTCGTCTGTTAGTATGAAGTACTTTGTTTCTTATGTACATGTGTGTTGTCTCCTGTTGGTATGAAGTACTTTGTTTCTTATGTACATGTGTGTTGTGTCGTCTGTTAGTATGAAGTACTTTGTTTCTTATGTACATGTGTGTTGTGTCTCCTGTTGGTATGAAGTACTTTGTTTCTTATGTACATGTGTGTTGTCTTCTGTTGGTATGAAGTACTTTGTTTCTTATGTACATGTGTGTTGTGTCGTCTGTTGGTATGAAGTACTTTGTTTCTTATGTACATGTGTGTTGTCTCCTGTTGGTATGAAGTACTTTGTTTCTTATGTACATGTGTGTTGTGTCGTCTGTCAGTATGAAGTACTTTGTTTCTTATGTACATGTGTGTTGTCTCCTGTTGGTATGAAGTACTTTGTTTCTTATGTGTAGTCTCCTGTTAGTATGAAGTACTTTGTTTCTTATGTACATGTGTGTTGTGTCTCCTGTTGGTATGAAGTACTTTGTTTCTTATGTACATGTGTGTTGTCTTCTGTTGGTATGAAGTACTTTGTTTCTTATGTACATGTGTGTTGTGTCGTCTGTTGGTATGAAGTACTTTGTTTCTTATGTACATGTGTGTTGTGTCTCCTGTTGGTATGAAGTACTTTCTTATGTACATGTGTGTTGTGTCTCCTGTTGGTATGAAGTACTTTCTTATGTACATGTGTGTTGTGTCGTCTGTTAGTATGAAGTACTTTCTTATGTACATGTGTGTTGTGTCTCCTGTTGGTATGAAGTACTTTCTTATGTACATGTGTGTTGTGTCTCATCTGTTGGTATGAAGTACTTTCTTATGTACATGTGTGTTGTGTCTCCTGTTGGTATTAACTACTGTGTACACTACAGTGTATCATGGCATACATGCCATGCATCGCCATATGTCTACTATGTAAATATACAGTGCGATTATACAACTATGAATATGTGTCTACTATTTTGTGTCACTTTTTTTTTGTTTTCTGCAATCACATGTTTTGTAATTGAGTTGCGGAATATGTATCCACACAGGTTGGTCTTTTTTAGTTCACCAACAGTAAATGTATTGTCAGTTAGTACAACATCAATAAGTGCATCATCAATCCAGGGTCACCCATAAACAAAGTGTTATTAAACATGAATGCCCCAACTTCACTTGATACATTGACCAAGTTCTAATATGACTGTCAAGTCAAAATGCAAATGTAAAGTTCTCTATCAATCTTTATGGCAATGCCAATGTATTTACTAATGCATTCAGATTTTATACATTTTGGAAATCCATGATACTATAACATTAATAGGTGAAGTTTATTTACCACCTTACTTACCCAAATTTTCCATATATATATTTACAGTAGAACTTCAATGAGTCGAATTCAATGAGTCGAATTTCTCAATGTTTCGAACTATTCATAAAGTCCAAAGTAATTTTGTTGTTTAACACTACTTATAAACATTTTATAATTCAAATTTTTATCAGTCGAAATTTTTTATGTTTCGAAAAAAAATTTGGGCCCATTTCGATAAAAATGAAAAAAGAATTTAGTACATGTGTCTAATTATTAACTATAATGGCCGTTTATGTCTTAAATGGTTTTGAAGCAGTCATATACACCTTATAGAACCTGTGAAACTAAACAAATATGGTTCTCAGTTACCATCCATGAGTCCAAGTCGTGATGTTTCGAACTTTTTCAGGTGGTCCCTTGAACTTCAACTCATCGTATATATATATATATCCTGTTTAATTGTTGGAACAAGTAATATAAGTAACTGTATACAGACATAAAGACCGACTTAACATTATGCCACTATCTTAAACCTCGGGAGCTTAAAAGTGTATCACTAACAGATGGCATAAAACAAATCACAACCATTAAAACAATAGTTTTCACCATAACCTAAACTACAAAATGTTAACAGTGCCTAAGATATTACACAATGTAATACTGTAAACAAGATAGCTATAATACATATATACTATGATAATGAACATCAACCTTAGTGTGTGGAAGAGGAGACATGACAGTTGTACAACCATGTAGAACATTTAATAGTTGGTGTATACATATTACAAAACATACGAGGCATTTGAAACACTGTGTAAAAGTTCTTGACAGTACATAAAATATACAAATCATTATAGCAAATGTAAGTAGAACTGTATACTTTTAAAAATATAGTCGAACTGTATACCGGTACTTAAATATCAAAAGGCTGAAGAATAAAAACAGACCTGATGCCCTAAATGAAACTTACAGTGTATAAAATATACAATTCAAGGTGCACACACAATGAAAGGTAAAGCTGTACTGTAATATAAAATGTACAAAAGTTGTAAAGAATGAAATATACATCACAGTCACAGGGAATGAAACAATTGTAGAGAATGAAATAGAACAACTGCAGGCAATGAAATATACAGAATAGCTACAGGGAGGGAAATATACAGAACCGCTGCAGTGAGTTGAATACAAAGAACAGCCACAGGGGTGGAATATACAAAAGAGCTGTAGCCAATGGAATTTACAGAACAGCTGCAGGAGTGGAATATACAGTACAGATGCAATGAGTCAAATAAAAAGAACAGCTGCAGTGAGTTGAATATAAAAAGAACAGCTGCAGTGAGTTGAATAAAATGATAAGATGCAAGAGTGGAATATACAAAACAGTTGTGGGCAATGATATTTACAGAACAGCTGCAGGGAGTTGCATAAAAAGAACATCTACAGGGGGTGAAATATACAGAACTGTAGGCAATGGAATTTACAGAACAGCTACAGGGAGGGAAATATACAGATTAGCTGCAGGGAGTTAAATATACAGAACAACTGTATGCAATGGCATTTACAAAACTGTTGTAGTGAGTGAAATATACAGAACAGCTGTAAGCAATGAAATATACAGAACAGCTGTAGGTAATGAGATATTCCATGAGAGAGTAAAGTATATAGAAATGTAGGGAGTGAAATTTAAATATGAACAGCTGTAAGGTGTGAAGTACAGAGTTATGATAGCTGTTTTAAGACAAACATAACTTTTTCTTGAAGGAATGATCAATATGCTAAAAATATTCTCCCTCTCCTAAAAATTTCATTGTTTGGAGTAGGGAGTGATATATACCAGTACATATCAGTTTGGAATGGAATACATAAAATGGTTTCATGGAATGAAATGTACACAAAATGGTTTCATGGAATGAAATGTACATAAAGACATCAAGAGAAAAGTATACAAAATTTTGTATTGTGAAATATACAGAAAGGCTGTAATATACAGGAAATCTAGACAGTTGTAGGTACAAATGTACAATACCAGGTGTCTAAGGTAAAACATACAGCTCATGAGAGTGATCAATTGTTAACCACAGGCTTGATTACAAAGTAAATTATAGTGAAAAAAAAACAAAGTATCAGTGAAGGGAAAATAAAAGTTCTGGGTTTAAAATACCCCATGTCATTGAATTGTATGAAATAAATGGAATGGCTTCGTAAATTTAAATCTATAGTGAGACTGAAGAATGTTATAAAAATGAAAATAATTTCTTACAATATGCAAGACACCTGAAAATTTTATACTAAAAAATGAAGAAAATGCATCAAATCATGCATAATGCATACTTAAGTCTTACTTTTTCACTTAACTGTAATAAAACAACACATTTCTCTTCCTAATGCCAAGAGGTAAGAGAAGAAGCACCTGTTGGATACTGGTTTATACGTATCATAATCTACAAATATACTGAACTTTTAAAAGAAATAATTGTATGTATATACCATGATTTTCATAAGCAAGCCATGCAATAATATGTATAGTTTACAATTGACCTTTTGCTAAAGACCCAACACAGCACATTTTGACAGATTTTCCTATGGTTATGTCACAATTAAATGGGTCATCAAACATTTGTGTAATTATGACATCACAATCGAACAACATAAAAAAATGCACTTTGAGAGCCATGTGTCTTACCTTTGGCAATAGGTCAAATTGCAGTTGTTTCTACTAAATGATTTCATATCAGTGATTCCATATTGATTGGAATGATACTCAAAAACAAATATTCACAAAATGATAAAAATGATTTAAATTCAAACTCTATAGAAAACATTTCTTTTTGTACAAGGAATCTGGTACAATGTCTAAAGTCAAACATAACAAAAATACTGATACTGTAATGACTTACAAAACATATAATAAACAATCAAAACTTAGTTTTAACATCTACACTTTTGCCTTCTTCTAAGGCATCATACACTTCGGCATAAGAGTTACTAGCCACACTCTCCCGCTGACCATCGGGAGAATCTTTGTCTTTACTTGACGACACAGCCGACTTCACAGATCCTGGCACTAAGTAATCATCTTCTGAAACTAACACTTGTTCTGGACTCCCTACAGATCGATATCCTGTGTCCTCACTTCCAAAGTTATCGTTGGATTTAGGAGTTCCATCATTTACATCTAGTTCACCTTCATCATGTGGCACATCAGCATCCACTACTTGTGCTCGATCGTCCTCTTCATCAGAGTCATCATTTTCATACATGTACAACTCGTTATTATCACAAGTGTCTTTCACTTCACTTTCTTCAGGTGGATTTTTTATTTTATAATCATCTATATGTATATACATATCTGATCTAGGGACTCCTGGTCCTTCATTGAGACAGCTTTTTTCAGTTTCCATACGTTGAATAAGAACCTGTATTTCATCACTTGTGGCATATGCTAAATCATTTCTTTTCAATCTGTTTGGTCCTTGCAATATTGCCCCATCCCATGGAGCTTGGTAGGGATTTTCTATCATTTTAGTATTTTGTACCTTTGGTTTCATCACAGGTGGTACTGGTGGGACCACTGGAATCACAGGTACACAAGGCCCAGATATTTTCCTTTCACCTGGGAAGAATGATCCCATGCTTTTTCCTGGAGTGAAAGGCGACTTATTATCAACATCTCCATTTTCACTGCCCATCGTCTCATAATAATTCCCATACTTGTCCTCTGTGTCTGATGAGGGAAATGATTCCAGTGGTGTGGTGGAAGGTGATAAAGGCACTGGGTCTGGCAAAATTTTTGGCCTTTTGTTCTGCTTTCTACGTTTTCTACAACAGATAATGGAAATCAATAAGATTATTTCATGAAAGGGAGTTAACTGTAGCAATTTGTTACAACTGACTTTTACTAGTGAATACCTTGGTTCAATTTATATTATTCGGAATACAGAAATGACTCATTACAGTAGTAAAGTATTAAACCAAGAATTTCAAACCCAAGTACTTAACCAGCATAGGGTTTACAGAAATCAAAACTAATTTACAAAGAGTACAGGAGTCTATTTAAGAATCAGCATCTAGCAATTTATCTATTGCACAGGGGTTAAATTTCTCTGGTTGTAATTTTTACATTTTTCTCTTTCTGGAAAGATAGTGATTTTGTTAAATCACAGATCAGAAATTGATTAAAATATATCAGGTACTGTAAAGACAGTCCATAATATAGTATGTATACATGTATATACTTATATAATGTCATATATTAATTCACCATTTCCTAAATTTACAAATTTATCAAAACCATGAATAAAACGAATATCAACACTGTGATATTTCCCCACGGTATAGCATCCATACCTGAAGTGAAGTTGTCACAAACCAGAACTGGGTGGGGGAATGAGTGTGGCGGGAGAATGAGGGTGGCAGGGGAATGAGGGTGGCTGGTTGATTGACCATTAAATGCTCAGTTGAAATATGACAATCGGATGAAAAAGTGATTACAACTCAATTATCCAAATAAAGAAGATTGTTAAATCCTTAACTTAAAGTCTTTCAAATCTTTAATTTTTAAACTATAGGACCTTGAAATTATACATACACATACAAAAACCATAAATCTAAAGGATTTTTGGGTAAATTGAGTGCAACAGATATATTTAAGAGACGTGGACAGGTACATCACAGCAACTAGAGATGTGTATCAGGTACATCATAGCTACTGTTAAAGTGATGCATATCAGGTATATCATAGCTAATGGTTAAGTGATGCATATCAGGTAAATCATAACTACTGTTAAAGTGATGCATATCAGGTATATCATAGCTAATGGTTAAGTGATGCATATCAGGTATATCATAACTACTGTTAAAGTGATGCATATCAGGTATATCATAGCTAATGGTTAAGTGATGTGTATCAGGTACATCATAGCTAATGGTTAAGTGATGCACATTAGGTACATCACCGCTAATGGTTAAGTGTGCACAGGTACACATACTGTTAAAGTGATGCAAGGTATATCATATGGTTAATGGTTAAAACATGCATATCAGGTACATCATAACTAATGTTAAAGTGATGCATATCAGGTATATCATAGCTAATGGTTAAGTGATGCATGTATCAGGTAAATCATGGCTAATGGTTAAGTGATGCATATCAGGTATATCATCATGGCTAATCGTTAAGTGATGTGTATATCAGGTACACAGCATAGTTAATGGTTAAGTGATGCATATCAGGTATATCATAACTAATGTTAAAGTGACATATCAGGTATATCATAGCTAATGGTTAAGTGACATATCAGGTATAGCTAACTACTGTTAAAGTGACGCATATCAGGTACATCATGGCTAATGGTTAAGTGACGCGTATCAGGTACATCATGGCTAATCGTTAAGTGACACATATCAGGTACAGCACAGTTAATGGTTAAGTGATGCGTATCAGGTACATCATGGCTAATGGTTAAGTGACAAGTATAAGGTACATCATAGCTAATGGTTAAGTGACGCATATCAGGTAAATCATAACTACTGTTAAAATGATGCATATCAGGTATATCATAGCTACTGTTAAAGTGATGCATATCAGGTATATCATAGCTAATGGTTAAGTGATGCACATTAGGTACATCACCGCTAATGGTTAAGTCACGCACATTCGGTACATCAAGGCTGATGGTTAAGTAACACATATCAGGTACAGCACAGCTAATGGTTAAGTGACGCATATCAGGTATATCATGGCTAATGGTTAAGTGATGCATATCAGGTACATCATGGCTAATGGTTAAGTGATGCATATCAGGTACATCATGGCTAATGGTTAAGTGACGCATATCAGGTACATCATGGCTAATGGTTAAGTGACACATATCAGGTACATCATGGCTAATGGTTAAGTGACGCACATCAGGTATATCATGGCCAATGGTTAAGTGACACACATCAGGTACATTATAGTTAACGGTTGTGTCAGATATGTGCGACTCACCTTCTTCTCATACAAATGATGATTAGGACTATGATAACGATCAATACAAGAACACCAGCCACTGAACAGACAATTATGGTTTCCACTGAAAGTACAAAGTTAAATAATTACAGAAAACATATATATACCATAACACAACAAGTGTGTTACCACAGAAAAGTCAAGTTAATATAGCACATTACATTACACAATTGTATTCTCTCACACTTGCTAATGAAAGACAAAGATTATCCATGAAAAGATAACTCTTTCTCTCACCTTGGACAGGCATATCTACCATTTTGCCAAGCTAGAATTTTTCTGTTCACACCCTAGAGTGTAGACTAGCTACACACACTATGACATCACAAAATAATTATATAACAAAGGACTTCTCGGTGATGAAAATACAGTGCATTTAAAAAACTCACATCAGATTTTATTTACAAACAAAAGATGTCCTTATCCACACAGTTTGTTTGTTTGTTTGTTTATTGTTGTTTAAAACCCACTCAAGAATATTTCATCATATTTCACCTCATTGGCTTCAAACTTTGGCCTATGCTCTTACGGCCATTGAATGATTCTTTACGTTCACTTTCTTTTACACGGGACCTGTGAAACTGTCTCATCCGAAACAGGAAACCAACCTGTCGCCGGCGGGACTAAAACTACCTCAAATTTCAGAGTCGAGCGCGTACCGACTGAGCCTTGTGAAACTATACACATAAAATGTCGATTCTATCAATCTTTCCCTCATTGTCACTATTTTCTAAAATATCTTTACATTTCACTTTCTTTTAAGACCTGTGAAACATACATAAAATGTCACTGATTTCTAAAATACCTTTAAATTTCACTTTCTTTTAAGACCTGTGAAACATACATAACATGTTGATGGCTTCTGAGAAACCTTTACCTTTCACTTCTTATGCTAAGTGTTCGACAGAAAGACAGACATGTTTTTAATATAAAAACTCATCAGAGCACAGAAAATACATCACAAGTCATACAGAGTGGTAACAAAGGACATTTTTCAGCTATACAATGGTGGTCAATTTTTAATGGTGAAGGAAGAAACCAGGTTACAATATAACTATGGTAAGGCAAGCAGTCTTCTGTAGGTAAGGCCAGCAGTCTTCTGTAGGTAAGGCCAGCAGTTTTCTGTAGCTATATAGAAAAGGCCAGAGCCTTCTGTAGGTAAGGCCAGCAGCCTTCTGTAGCTATATAGGTAAGGCTAGAGCCTTCTGTAGCTATATAGAAAAGGCCAACGCCTTCTGTAGGTAAGGCCAGCAGTCTTCTGTAGCTAAATAGGTAAGGCTAGAGCCTTCTGTAGCTATATAGAAAAGGCCAAAGCCTACTGTAGGTAAGGCCAGCAGCCTTCTGTAGGCACAGTGGTTAACTTTCTAAAAATTGAAATTAAGTTCCAACCTGCCCCCACCAGCGGTGAGAGACTTCATGGTTTAAGTGGTAATCACTTGGTCAAAGAGGCCCCACTTACTTGCAATATCCTAACAAAGCAACAATACATCACAGAGAGTACACCCTGAACCACTTAATTTTTGTTATTTCATTTATCTTGAAATAGCATTTTATGCCACATTCCACAATTTTTTAGTTATATATTGGTGGCCAATTTTTAAATGGTAGAGGATAGAACCTGGTTACAATGTACCCAGGAAGAGACCACTGACCTTCCGCAAATAAACTGGCATACTTTCTCACAAAATCACTTAGGTTCCAGAGGGGCTCGAACTGGCAATGACAAGAGACTTCATGGTTCAAAGTGATATGCTCTAACCACTCAGCCATGGAGGTCCCTATATCACTTACTTTTATTATCTTTACAGCACTTGCTGTTTGTATTTTTCTTGTTTGGGTCATCTTTACCTTTGTTATCAGGATCTCCGAAAATATCCTCTGAAATTATCAAAAACAATGATGAAATTTCAATGTAAAACTTACATATTCTTGTTTAATGTTTACACTCACTGACACATACACCAAAATTATAACTAATTAGTAATAACTGACACAAATTATAACTAACTGATAATTATAGTTATATTCACATAACATGGGGGAGATGAAGTAAACTTTAGATTATCATACGGATGATTCTACTCAACTTTTGGTTAAGACAAACTTCACAGGAGAACCTGAATGGTTTTATTCCTTGCTGAATACTCTCAGGTATAGGTATGTTTACAAGTAGGGATGATTACTCTTACCTGCATGATTTTAATGTTGATATGCTTTGTTACCTAAACTTTAAACTCATCCAGGTCCAGAAAGGCTTTACAAGGATCCATCCCGCCAGGTTATATGAATTTTACTATATCATGGGTCAAAACACACTACACTTCATGAAATATACTCCAAGACAATACTTTTGAGAAACAAGAAATTGTGACTACAGGTCATGTTTCAAACTGATGCCATGTCTAAGTTCAAATATTCTTTAAATTTTCTACAGATCTTGTGACAGAAGTCCCATTCTTATATTGGAAATATTATGTTTAATTAAACATGATTGTATTTGAAATTACTATGATAGGAGTTCACATTTTGCTACTTTATAAAATAAAACTATGACATGACAAAAACATATCAATACTGACATTCATGATAACAGCATGATAAATTTGACATTCATGACATGATAAATCTGACATTCATGACAACATGATATATCTGACATTCATGACAACATCATGATAAATCTGACATTCATGACAAATGCATGATAAAACTGACATTCATGACAAATGCATGATAAATCTGACACTCATGACAACATGATAAATCTGACATTCATGACAACATCATGATAAATCTGATACTCATGACAACATGATAAATCTGACATTCATGACAACAACTTGATAAATCTGACATTCATGACAAATGCATGATAAATTTGATATTCATGACAAATGCATGATAAATCTGACATTCATGACAAATGCATGATAAATCTGACACTCATGAAAACAACATGATAAATCTGACACTCATGAAAACAACATGATAAATCTGACATTCATGACAAATGCATGATAAATCTGACATTCATGACAAATGCATGATAAATCTGACACTCATGAAAACAACATGATAAATCTGACACTCATGACAACATGATAAATCTGAAATCCATGACAACATCATGATAAATCTGATACTCATGACAACATGATAAATCTGACATTCATGACAAATGCATGATAAATTTGTTATTCATGACAAATGCATGATAAATCTGACATTCATAACATCATGACAAATCTGACATTAATGTCAAAACCACAATAAGCACTGACAGTATCATACCCATGACAATATCACATAACATGAATTTTTTATAACAGCATGTTAACATCTATAAATCTAAGATGCATGAACAGAATGTCAACATTGACACCCATTCCAACAGCACATCAAAACTGGCACTCATGACAAGAGAATGTCAATACTGATACTAATGACAACAATTCATCAATACTGACAATCGACACTTTTTCTGAATAACGATAAAAAATGTGTCAACAGTATACAGTAAAACACATTACTATGTGATGAATAATCACAAAAGCACATCCACAGCAATGCTGACACATTATGACAGTAGTATGACAGTTATATGACAGTTACACAATGGTAACATGACAGTTATATGACAGTAACATGACAGTAGTATGACAGCACCATGACAGTAGCACAACAATATTTACTCTTATGCCAATAGCACCTCTACCAGTTACCACCCATACCAATTAATGTAATTCCTAATCTACAACCAGCATATACTCTGGAATATATAATTCCTTCTGCACCTCAACATTTATGATAGCTCTTTTTTATCCATGTACAAACATTCACATACTAATAGTCATGCACTGATTTAGTTTAACTACATTTTTTTCAGCTCCAGCCTCTCAATATACAAGAGTCAACCATGCAACATGAGATTTTAAAATACACGTTAGGATTCTACATATATATTAATGATATTAGCATACATGTTGTTATCAACATCTAAATGATTAAGTACTGGTTAAATTTATCTAGATACTAATACTCAATAAATGATAACAGCTGTCCATCTTGTACATAGCAACAGTTGCTCATTTACCCCTGTAACCACATATGGACTCACCCATTTCAAAGAATGGTAAAGTCCATTGTCAGAATTTAGGATTGTTATGATTTAGGATTTAATTCTACAATAATTTTAAATATAATATTAACTGATTCACCCCTGAATTATGACAATGGACCTATTGTATTGGGGGAGTCTAAATGTGGACATAGGGGTTGATGAGTTAAAGAACTGTTTACTAGGTATTAATACTAGTTTATATGATCATACGTATACATGTACACATAGGTTTATCAAATAACAAAGGATACTGACAGACACAGTAAAGCATTGGTGGGTTATTATTGTGTGCATTTAAATATTGAATGAAAATAGTTCAATTCTCAGCATTAAATTCTACACACATTGATAAAATTTTGATAACGGAACTTAGCACAGAATTATGCTGTTAGTGGGTCCATGGTACAAATAATTTCTTGAATATGGAAAATTGAAATCAAGCCTCAATTACTCAAAGAGTAAGAAAACAGAATGACATGGGCATTTTCAATAATCAATATGGCAGCTACCGTTAATTGGACTTACAATGGCCGGCTGATAAATACAAGTCAGGAATATGTGAATAATGGTAAAAGAATACAATATGATGAACAATCATTTATCTTGACACTAAAAATATATCTAATGTGAAAATACTGATAAAATTCATGTCATCTGTCTGGCACCTTGACATGACAATATAACAAAGAAGAAAAAAGAAAAATCCAGTGCATAATTATATATTATATCTTATTTAAAATACTTTTGTTATAGTAATGTCAAGTTAAATGAATGCTTCCTGTCATTTTCTGTATAATAATAGCTGTGTCCATATTAGTTTTACATTTCACCATTATGCGAGGTAAGTACAAAGAGCATACCAGTAGATGACCCTCCATCAGTAACATCAACAGTTCCTACACAAGAGCAATCACAAGATTATCAGTCATTAGTCTTCATAAGATAACTGAACAACTGTACAGGGGTGTGTGTGTGTGTGTGTGTGTCTGCATGTATGTGTGTGCATATGTGTGTGCATGTGTGTGTGTGAATGTATGTACTTGTGTGCAAATATGTGTATGTGAGTGTGTATGTCTGTATGTGTGTGCATGTGTGTGCATGACTGCATGTGTGCATGACTGCATGTGTGTGTGGATGTATGTATCTGTGTGTGCACATGTACATGTGTGTGTGTGTGTGTGTATGTGTGTAAAGTGCAGATTTAAGTTCAGAAAAGTAAGATTTGGGATTAATGATACCCATACTAGATTATACAAGAGAATATCAGACTTGATGAATATATACAAAAGTACATGTATTAGACCACTATGACCTAGGTGTAAAATATTCAGGGGATTCGAAGGATAGTGATGATTTGTTCCAAAACTTGCAAATTATGTAACTTAGATAAATTCTTTATGAAAAAAGATGTGCACTGAAGTAAAATGGATAACCTGAAATCACTTGTTCAACAACTCAAATCATAACAAGAGGACCTGTCTGTGATTTTTATCTGGTAAATATGTGTTATTACTGTTGCAGGAAACACAATTTTATAAAAACAAGAGTACTGATGAATAAATACATGTCTTCTACCTGTAAAACAAATATTCTGAGAGTTCTGATAAATCAATACATGTCCCCTACCTGTGAAATGAGAATTCTGAGAGTACTGAGGAATCAAAACATGTCCCCTACCTGTGAAACAAGAATTCTGAGAGTACCGAGGAATCAAAACATGTCCCCTACCTGTGAAACAAGAATTCTGAGAGTACTAAGGAATCAAAACATGTCCCCTACCTGTGAAACAAGAATTCTGAGAGTACCGAGGAATCAAAACATGTCCCCTACCTATGAAACAAGAATTCTGAGAGTACTAAGGAATCAAAACATGTCCCCTACCTGTGAAACAAGAATTCTGAGAATACAAAGGAATCAATACATGTCCCCTACCTGTGAAACGAGAATTCTGAGAGTACTAAGGAATCAATACATGTCCCCTACCTGTGAAACAAGAATTCTGAGAGTACTAAGGAATCAATACATGTCCCCTACCTGTAGAACACATTATTATGTGAATGGTGATCAATTACACAACTGATGACCAAAACCTGAACTTGATGGACTGACAGACACAGACAAAGCCTTTAGTCCAGCCCTGCCCAAAGTTTTATCATTAAGGGACTAATAATAATACAAAATATTATTTATGAATAAAGAGACCTAAAGCAGAATACTATAGTCTAAATTAATTCTACTGGACAGGGACCAATAGCCGGATAGAACCAGCAGACGGCTATTGCATCATTTCGGCTATTTAGTACATGATTTTTGAGATTTTTTTTAGATAAGATACAAGATGATGATCAATTTTCTCGAACAGAGGAACAATAATATTGCCCAGGTGCATACTAAAGACCTGATAACAATATAGTCAGCTACTGGTCCTAACCGTCCACTGGTCCCCAACCAGAATGTCAAAAGACATTGCTACAGCTAGCTTCTGGACTTTGGAATGACATCATAACAACTATTAACTTCAAATACCCAAGAACAATGTTGAACATAGATGTAATCATATTAAATATATATATCCTAGGGTAATTTATCTGCATGGAATTCAATAAAAATGTTTTATTTCAGTCTCTTCAGATTTGTTCACAGAAACTTCAGTACTAATAAAAATGAGGGACACTAACTTAGGGCCTGAAAAATATTATTAGAACTGAGGGGTGCCGCCTAGAGAATGAACTAACTAAAACTACCTACAATGGACAGATTGAAGACAACTACCTACGATGGACAGATTGAAGGCAACTACATACGATGGACAGATTGAAGACAACTACCTACGATGGACAGATTGAAGGCAACTACCTACAATGGACAGATTGAAGGCAACTATCTACAATGGACAGATTGAAGGCAACTATCTACGATGGACAGATTGAAGGCAACTATCTACAATGGACAGATTGAAGGCAACTATCTACGATGGACAGATTGAAGGCAACTACCTACAATGGACAGATTGAAGACAGTGTTCAGAACAACTATGGTATTGAGATGTCAACATCACTGTTGGAAAAAACCTACAACATTGACTTTTCTGACAATCTGACAAAGAATGTTATGGTTGTAGGAAAACCAGATCTCAGGATAACTATCTGGATCATAAGGAAAATGTATGAGAAAATTGATAAATGTTTCACTGATTTTCCAATTAAACGACCTTCTACCAAACAATGGTTAAAAAGAAGTACAGTTGTATTAATTGAAAAAAGTTTATGCACAGAAAATGCAAAGGCATACACTAAACTTTACCTCAAGCCACACCTGAGTGTCACCTGTAATAATCACCTACCTGGTGTTGGATCTGGTATGTCAGCATTGTTTTCAGTGGTTGTCAACATTTCCACCGGTCCACAAAAACTTTCACTTTCTGATTTAAAATTCCCACAAGTCACAATTACGTCAATATTTGGCATTGTAGCTGTAAAGATTTAATGTACACAATTATATCACAAATCAGTGTTACATCCTCATGAAGCTCAGCACTACTGTATACATGTACTGGGAAATTTTTGCCCCTGGCCTGCTTATTTTCGCCCTTTCGCAACAGAAACTTATTCGCCCCGTCTTAAATTCATCCTAAATAATCATAAACTTGTGTATGGTTTGTATGCTTCAATTACTTAGCTTGAAATTTCACTTTCATTTTAAATTTACCCTCCCATCTAAGTGTGACAGCGGCAAAAATTAAATGGGAATGAAAATATTCAAGTATATATGTACGGTATATCTGAAATAAAAGTAATACATCTTAATACTTGAGATCACACAGATAGAAAATCAAGATTTAGTGTGAAAGGAAATTAGAGCAACCTGGAAAGTACATTGTACATGTTCTATAACACTCATTGTTTATCCAAGTTAACTGATGTTTTTTCAACTACGCAGAAACTTAGAGATTATTTTACTATATCGTACAGTACAGTAGGCCTATATAAACATTGATTCACTGATTTCTGCATCTTTCATCTTTGAAAGCTGTTTATATTGAAATATCATATTAACTTATTGACTTTTGTGGCCACATTTGAAATCATCCAATTCAAGAATGGTAAAGTCCACAGTCAAAATTTAACAGCGTATAATTTAGAAGCAAATTTACAAAATGATTTTACATTCAATAATAACTTGTTCAATAGAATTCGAAATTCACTGCTTATTACAAAATTCTTGGGACCACTTAACAAATCTATAATCAACAACAGAATTTACTTTTTTCACAAA